>REGM01000195.1:480964-535647 GCA_004194415.1 Aurelia aurita | reverse complement strand
AAAAATACCCGCAGCAATCATTTAGCGAAATTATGATGCTTGTGAAATAAACCATATGGAGGTATTTTTCCTGTGACTCAAAATTGAATAATCTAGATTTCTCAAATGTACTCTAGAAATAAAAGCCACTCAAAATAGTCTTTTGACGTTTCTACGTATATTAAAATCATATTTTCCTATGGCAAATGGCCAAAATAGCACGTCATCTTATAGAACTTGAGGGCATGCCAGAGATTTGGGTATGGGCAAGAGGGCACGCCGAAAATCTGGGCACGAGGGCACGCCAAGATTGAGGGCACGAGGGCACGCCGAAAATTTGGGCACGAAGGCACGAGGGCACGCCAAGATGGAGGGCACGAGGGCACGGAGGCACGAGGGCACGCTGACATTGAAGGCACGAGGGCACGCCAAAAATTTGGGCACGCGGGCACGTAGGCACGAGGGCACGCTGATATCAAGGGCACGAGGGCACGCCATAAATTTGGGCACCAGGGCACGAGATTATTACAGGGCACGCTGGGCACGCAGGGCACGCGATTTAACAGACTCCTCTAAAATACTATCCTTCTCTCATTTTGGGAAGTCGTTCTTTGTTATATCGTAATACATGACCGAGCAGACCCAGGAGAGTAGGACATAGACCATATAGAATGAGGGGTGGTACTTCCGCCGTGGCAGCGTAGCTCTCAAACCAACATCCTTCTGTTCAGAAGGCGAGAGCCCTAGCCCTTAGCCTGCGTCACATACCATAACCAGAGGGAGTTATGGTCTGTGGGATGGACTCACTTTTGTTGTCCCAACGACTTCAGTATAAACAAATTAAACAAAAAAAGAGCTGGACAAGCCAATATCGGTATCTGAATAACCATGGAATAACAGATTTCACAAGATATCTGTGAAACTGGGACAAAAAAAGTGACTCCAGCGCACAGACCATAACTCCTCCTCGTTATGGTCTGTGACGCAGGCTACCTAGCCCTAAGCTATCGACCACTTCGACTGGTTCTCATGTTGGCCACAAATTCAAAATTTCTCTACTTCTATGTTCATTTGAAAAGTTGCTATTATGTTTATGTTTGATACAGTATGTAGGCATGTAATAAAGTCGCTATTTAGATTTTTCCGCTGCTAATTTAGTACTTGGATAATGAGTTTTCCAGATGTCATTCGTTACTCAAGATATCATTTGATACAGAAAACTCAAGAAATCCACAATTTTACAATCACGAGAATCGAAAAAAAACTCAAGTCTTTAGCAGGTTCTAAAAAGACGAACAATTTTAGTAACGTCTGTCTCGTTACGTTGTTTTGTTTTTATCGAGGATTCTTTTATTTCCTAGAAACGCCAATGGAACAAATCATCAGAAAACTTTCTTTTGAAAGGATCGATGAGCTGAAGAAAGCAATACAAGCAGATCGAAAGAAGTACAAGTAAGTATTTTCTTGACGTTGAGATTGTATTTGAGGCTTGATTTAACTTTCAGTCCCAAGCAGGGGCTTGTTAAATTTACCTGGGGTCTCAACAGATGTACCCCTGTTTGCTTCCATGCACAGGAGTTATAGTAAGTAATATTGAAAGTGCATTTTGAATAATCGTGATTTTTAAGGTTTCAACTTGGATGCAAACCTGACGAGAATCGATACGGAAGTCGAAGGGTACTATCATTATTGGGTCTTAAAACTGAACAATTAATTCAAACTATCTGTTATTTCCGAGCAAGTGATCCCTATTTCAAGGTATGGAAATTTAAGTTTAGGGTCATGGATTCCCAGAAAACTTCTCTTTGAATACCAAGTTCTATGCACCTCCAAAGGAGCCTGCAAACAGCTGCCCTTTTTCTGATACACCCAGTGTGCTCTATAGTACCAAATGAATTTCAATATGCTTGAAGGCTGCTATCTGCTGCCCTTTTTTCTAATACACCCAGTGCTTTCTGTGGTATTAAATGAATTTCAACATTCTTGTTATTGTCCACGCAAAAATGAGCATTCTTTTAGAATTCAAAATATTTTGGTGTTATATTTTGTGTCAGTCATGCCGAATGACTCAACAGAAGTGAACTTAGGTAATCTGTTATAAAACGAATAAGCAACCGAAAAAAATAAATCAAATGCTGTTTCGTAGCTATGTATTTAGCCTTCGCCAAAATTATTTTAACCTTTTTTATTGATATTGGAATTTGGAGAATAACGGTTTAATGAAAGCAGGTGGATTTAAACCTGCCAAAAGTCTTCTAAAACAGGGGATCGATTTTTCTGTACGAGACAATATTATGGATGCGTTTCACCTTAGCTTGGAAATTGGCAGCTCAGACCGCAGCTTCGGGTGCATGAAAAACAATTCCCATTTGTCGAAAATACTATTTCCTATTCGGTGCAAAAAAAATCTAACAACACTAGGGCAATATGCTGGTTGTGTCCTACCTCTGCTGGTTGTGTCCTAGCTCTGCTGGTTGTGCCCTAGCTCTGCTGGTTGTGTCCTAGCTCTGCTGGTTGTGTCCTAGCTCTGCTGGTTGTGTCCTAGCTCTGCTGGTTGTGCCCTAGCTCTGCTTGTTGTGTCCTAGCTCTGCTGGTTGTGTCCTAGCTCTGCAGCAGAGCGACATGGATACTCTGTTTTTGATGATTTTTTTTACTGGTTTTAATCTGCCTGATTTCGCTGAATCTTTATTATCGCATGTTTGCGAAGTTGATAAAAACTGAAAAATTATTGCAATGTAGGCTAGTTATTTAGCTAGTAGACAATGTTTAAATTTTAAATCATTCCTTTTTGGTCGTTTGCTTTATTTTCTACATCCGATTTTTGCAGTTAATTTGTTTATGGCTCACTACGGAATCTCAATAGATTTGATTGTTGTATTTATCATGGTAACGAAAAAGATACCTCCGTCAATCTTCCACTTTAAGGAAGACCTTGATCAAGGATTGATTAAAATTTGCAAGTTTATACGTAAAATATTCACAATGGCATTATATTTACCGGGTAAGTCGCAAAAATATGTCCACGGTTTGAAAAAATCATACTGCAATGACCATCAAAACGATTACAAAATTCCAACTCCGTCGCCTGGCTGAGGGATTAACTTAATTTTGAATATTTATTTATAACCCTCAAATGGAGAACTTCCAAACAAACTGGCTTCTAAGAGTTTTGACTAAAAATATCAATGACTTTTTCCATTTAATTCACTTTCCAACCACTAAAATGGTAAAATAAGGATTATCTTAGCTCAGGCATTACTTTCTAATCATACGGAAACTGTAAAAATGTAATTATGCTCTCCCGTTGGTGCCAGGCACCAAAAAGAACGTGGGTTTGTTGTCCTATCTATATGATGGTTGACAATCATTTTTAACTGGATTTTTCCATATCAAGGACTATCATTGTTGGCTACTTCCTGAAGTCAGAAATAAATGGCGCACCTAAAATTATGAGAAAAATATAAGCTAAAGGCTCACTGAGATGATAAATTTAAACTTTTACCATTTGTTAATAATGCATTTTGCAATACTGTTTTTCAAACAGTGGATACGTTTTTCTGACTCACCTGGCAAAATCTTGGCATAAATTACTGGACTTTAGCAGGATATTTTTTTCCTCCCCCTTCCCCTTAAGTCAATGTTGCGATCGATCTTAAATGTTAGGCTTAATACGAGCAGGAAAATTTTCACAAAAATCCTTCTTCAGAACAATATTGATTTTCTCGGGGGGAATTGGGTGTTATTATGGGAATTGTCAAAATCACATGTAGTCCGGATGTATTTTGTCAAAGATTGTAGAATGTTGTAAACATTACTTGTTCACAGAAAGCTAAAAAGTGATATTGAGAAAATCAGAAGTGGGAAGGTCGATGATCAACTTCAAAAGATATGGAATGATCTGCGCATGTAAGTATAGTACAAAGTTACTTAGTATTAAAATTGTTGATCATTGCAAACTTAATATCAAAACTTTTTATAAGCAAATTGGAGCTACGTTTTTATGTGATGCACGTACGTATCACATCCAGTGTAGGCGATGACTATTGAACAATGGCAGGTTCTGGCTGAGAGAGCAATATCAAGAACAATGCAGATTTTGATAGTTTTTACCTGCTTTTTACCACAATTCACAAAATGGACAGCTACAGAAGAGAAAATGTTTTCACAAACTTATTCCTAATATTTTGGTACATGCTGGGTGACCCAAAAAAATTCACGACCTAGATCGCGCCTCCTAGCTTCCTGAAAGCTAATGTTATGGACACAAACAAGTTATCAGCATGTAGCTGCAGGCTTAGCTATCTTCTGAGATATTGCTTGGCCAGTTTAAGCTATGACTACCCTCCGAAAAACATTTTTAAAACTATGGTAATTCATTCATTTCTCGGATCCCCCCCTCCCCCTTGCCAGTCCATGTTTTGGAAAATGCCAAATTCCAAATTTGCTTGGGAGAACGAAATTTGAATAAGGAGTAGAGAACAGTCATTTTGCAAACAATAGATTTCTCCAGACGACTTCAAGTCCTTCTCTACGTTAAGTTTTCACGAAATGTTGAGTGGAAAAGGATGTTGATTATTTCACTCGAAATAAGAATGTACCTGGTGAGTGAGAAAAAACGTGGGGTGTTTAACAAGCTATATTTTGGTGAAAAACAAGCCCAGTGCTGGAAAAAATTCTAGCTTCCTGCGAAGCTGCATCAATGTTTCAAATTCTCCTGCTTATTTCGCTGGTTTGGATGAGGTTTCGCTGGTGTAAATTGTCGCCTTTTCCCTCTCACCTGACTCCAATTTTCCTTCATTGATATTTTCTCTAACTCTCCTGTTGCAAACTCCTGTTCCTTTCCTTCCCTCTCCTCCCCTTTCCCCATTTCTCTCATTTTCGTAGTGATACAGATTTCTTTCCTTCTAAAGTCTGAACCTTCCTGCGAGATTTCTTCGCAACTTTGCCTAATCGAGTTTGTTGAACGTTTATTTTGTAGAAGAAAGATTGAATTAGTTATAGACATTTATTTTGTTAAAATAGGCCATTTCTTTCTGTATCTATTAATTTTGTGATATAGCTACTTTGGTGAAAAGTATCGCTAGCATAAGAACTTTCTGCTTCCTAACAATGACAATTAGTTGTAGGGGTACAATATAAATAACAATAATTTGTCCGTTTGTATTTTAACACAATGCATGCTTTGTTTAGATTTGTTTATGGAAAAACAGTAACTTTGTCATGGTTTAGCGGTTCACACGTGCATGAATATGAATCTAATTGGAAGCCTATTTTAGGAATCTTGCGAAACACCATTTTATTAAAATCGCTCGTAATTATGGATCGGAAAGACCGATTTCGACCAAAAAAAAATTTTATATCTAAGTAAGCCTTTCTTCTATGCAATAAACTTTGAAGAAACTAATTTACAAAGTAAACTCCATAAAAAAATTGGCAAACATCCCACGTTTTTTCTGACTCACCCGGTAGGTTTCGAAATTTTCTTTCAATCTGGTTTTTCGGACGGTGATAATAGCTTAAAGTGACAATGCATCATCTCAAAAGATAGCCAAGCCTTTCAAGTAAACGGTGATACAAAGCATTCGTCAATAACGTTTGATTTCAGAGAGCTGGTTATGATCTAGCTCGTGAAGTTTTGTTCGGTCACCCGGTACTTGAGCAAGAGGCTACAATCACAAGATCTGGAGAAATGGCAAAGACTTATTATATTAATGCAGCGTTGATGGAGTGGAAAACTATTTTCAATCTAAGCCATTTCTCAAAACCTTGTGATAATTGTTAGCCCCTTTGATTAAGTATGTACTTTACCAATATTTTCGATTAGGCCAATCATTTATCCAGTGCAACGTGACCAGAATGCGGTTTGTGTAAATTCATCTCAAAATGTTTTATTGTCTCACCTTTGGGGCAATCCACTTAAGATATTGTCCTCAAGGCTATTTAAATTTTCTCTATTCTCAGTGGCAAAGGGATATCAATAGAAGCAGTGATACCAGAGGAAGTTCCGGAAATCCAGCTTGCATTAGGGACACCTTATACAGACGTGCCACACTCTCCCTTCGTTTCAAGTAATTCACCAGTCCAACAACAACAACAACAGCAACAGTCTAGTGCCTTGTACCAAAGAAGTAAGTCGCAGAGACAGCCCAAAGCTACAAAGAAGTAAGTATGACCATATTTGGCACAATATTTTTGGCACGGTTCATTTATCAAATGCAACTGAAAGGCTTCTATCAATTACATCGAACAATTTCACATTCAGAAATGCTGAAAATGTTTTGAATTGGTTGATTCAGTGCTAGGCATTGTTTGTTTTAATTGATCAGATTTATTGTAATATGAATCCAATTTGTTTAATGTCAGCGACGTTTAGAGAAAGAAAAACAACCAATGTTTTTCAAATTTTCTAACAACTGTTATTGATTGATAGCAAATGGTTCATATACCGGATGAACCGCACAAAAAGTTAGATTTTGATATTATCTTAACAATTTCCTTTTGCTACGTTTCACCAAGGGTGTCAGTACACCGATTAAGTAATTAATAAATAAATATTTACTTACCTTGTTTTGTTTGTTGTTGTCTTCTTTGTTTTGTCTCTCCCTCGTGCCTTGTGAGCTCATTCATGAGCAACATTTCAACCGCCTAAATTAAATTTAGGCCAACTGCTTTTCGAACCTAACTCCCTTGTATTCCTGTGTGTATGTGCGCCTTCGCAGAAGAAAGGGTTTTGCAGTTTAAAACTCTTTCTTCTGCGAAGGCGCACATACACACAGGAATGCAATTGAGTTACATTCGAAANAATGCTTCTCACAATCCAATGTTTGCCTACCCCCAAAAGGGAAGCCTTACAAATTCTGTGATAGTTTGTCTAGGAAAATTTTTTTAAAACGCTAACCTTTAGTTTGGCTTAGAGCAAGGGTGTCAGGACACCGATTAGGTAATTAATAAATAAATATTTACTTACCTCGTTTTGTTTGTTGTTGTCTTCTTTGTTTTGTCTCTCCCTCCTGCCTTGTGAGCTCATTCATGAGCAACATTTCAACCGCCTAAATTAAATTTAGGCCAACTGCTTTTCGAATCAAACTCCCTTGCATTCCTGTGTGTATGTGCGCCTTCGCAGAAGAAAGGGTTTTGCAGTTTAAAACTCTTTCTTCTGCGAAGGCGCACATACACACAGGAATGCAATTGAGTTACATTCGAAAAGCAGTTGGCCTAAATTTAATTTAGGCGGTTGAAATGTTGCTCATGAATGAGCTCACAAGGCACGAGGGAGAGACAAAACAAAGAAGACAACAACAAACAAAACAAGGTAAGTAAATATTTATTTGTTAATTACTTCATCGGTGTCCTGACACCCTTGGTTTCACAAAGGAAGTGAATACCACCCCGCGCAATTTCATATAATATTCTTCAAATTCAGTTAGATAAAGCTGGTGTTCCACTTGTAGAAACTTCTGTGAATTGCGAAATATTGCTCGTGAAATCGATCACGTGATGACAATGCTACTTATTTGATTGGTTCTTCGCATAGCCATAGCTCGCTTTCGCGAGACATATTTCACATTCTCAGTGGAAACCGTAATAAGTGGAACATCTGCTTAACCGATGTCCCTGATCTGCATCTTTCTCAGAATATCTTGTTCCTTCACATGAGTATGAAGAGAGAAATTTGTAACATTAGGTGCATTGAGAGAGTTTAGTGAATGTTAAGCGGCGATCGTTTTTCCCACGCCTGGTTAAGAAAATTGTGCCCCTTTGTCTGTTTATATTTATGCTTATGTTTATGTTTATTAAACAGTTAGTAACAAACCATTGTGCTGATTGTATCACGAATCGTGATTTGGATTATTTCTTCGTAGATTTGAATCATGGATGACGCAATTAAAGCAACAGCAAGCAAGACATCAACAAAGTCATTCTGGCTCTCTCCATGCCAGTCCCCATGGACAACCTTCTTCCACTGCTACCAGTGTTGGTGATTCACCATTACCAGCAGGTGATAATACTTAGTTTGCCATTTAGCTTACCATTTCAATGTTGGCTAAGTACGATGTGATTTGCAAACGCAATTGTAGCTGAAAGTGTAAAGGTCATCAGTGTTTAAGTTTTTTAGAAGAAAGAATCAGTTATTCTATAACAACACTGATGATATTGTATAACTACACTAATAATATCGTATAACTACACTAATATTATATAACTGCATTGATAATATTGTATAACTACACTAATATTATATAACTGCATTGATAATTTATTGTATAACTACACTAATATTATATAACTACACTAATGATATTGTATAACTACACTAATATTGTATAACTGCATTGATAATATTGTATAACTACACTAATAATATTACATAACTACACTAATGATATTGTATGACAGCACTGATTATATTATATAACTACACTAATGATATTATACAGGGTGTCCCAAAAAAGTGTCCTGTTTTTAACTTTATATAAATCAGAAACTATTTGATATATATGAGCCACTTAGGTATTAGTTGAGAGCTGAGACATATAATTTTATGTTGAGTCTATTGTAGTTCAAATTTGGCAAATGTTAGGTAACCAGAGAGTTCTCGAGGTTGTGGCCAATTTTTGGATTTGTTTTCATCTTTACTCTACTATTGCCTAATTTTACAGTGATATTTATGGTTGGAAAACTAAACTACCATTCTTCTTAGTTGAAATGAAGACTGCTAGTTTTTTTCTTTCCTTATTCTGAGATGTACTCTTTAGGAACATCGTAAATCTTGCCTAAGAGCCATTATTTGAAATTTTTCATTATCATTTTTTTGGGACACCCGGTAGAACTTGGCCTTGCCCAAGTCGTCTTGTAAGAAAGAAAGAGACGACTTGTGCCGAACAGCGCACAGCTGGATAGCCGGCGTTTTTTTGGGCCGGCAGGCGGTACCTTTGATTCCGATTTTTGTCCAATAGTAGAGAAGACGGTGATTTTCTCAAAAAAAAATAACGGAAGCCAAAATGAATGTAATAGGACCCAACGCACCTGTGTATACAGTAGAAGTACAAGAACAAGTAACCCCCTGGTTTTTTATTCTTGCGGTTGGGTCCTATTACAAATTTCGGGTTAAGTTAGGTCGCGCATGAATAATTAATGAGGAGCTGTTCGGCACAAGTCGTCTCTTTCTTTCTTACAAGACGACTTGGGCAAGTCCAGGTAGAACTAAAGTAATAATATTCTACAACTACACGAACTTTTATAACTAAACAATTTCCATAAAGGTGCGAAAGTATCTTCAAAGCACTCCAAACTCTTTGAACAAACTCTCAGACTTTTGGTGCGTATTTTTAACGATTTGATTGGCTACTTCTAATCATCCCTGGCGATCCATCGCAAAGAATAGAATTCTGTTGTTCGTGTGACGTTGCTTGAATATTCTGCACTTGCTGTAGGCTAAAGGTTGGATTGTACTGCAGGTTGATGCAATTTTTTCTACTGCCTTTTTCCGCTTGCCTTTGATATTGATTATACCAAATTCTCTTTACGTAGATGCAAGTATTGGTCATGGTGTGCGCCCACAATCATTTTATTCGCAACAGTTTGCTCAACAGTCACCATACCAACAACAGCAACAACACTATCAACAAGAGCACATTTACATGCAACAACAACAACAAATGCAACAGCAACAAAGACAGCAGCTATTCCAACAGCAGCAACAACAAAATCAAGCACAGGTAATTTAAGGTTTTAACTGAAAATCCTGAGGGTCATGGTTGCAAAAAATATGCACTTTGTCTCAACGGAGTCTAATTTAGAACATTACATAACATGAAAATGCAGGAGCTGCGACTGACAGTTAGCTATTTAGCAAAGGTGTCTAGGGCGTATGACATTTTTCTGTTGAATTGTGGATTGTTTTCATGGAAACAGCTGAAATCAAAGTTTGTTGTTCCATCTTTCCAACCTTGTGAGTCGAACTGGAATGCCTAGGGTTTTGCATCTTTGGCTTGTAAAACGATGATTGTGTCACATTATGAATCTCTCAATAAGAATTTGTGATCAAGCAGCTTATTGTAAAGTAAACAAGCCGTTGGCCATGCTTTCCATGTTAGGTTACCTGCATTGTTCCTTTTAAGATGGTCTCATTGTGAAGCTTCCTGCTTGAAGCAATTATTGATATTAACTTCTGATTTGCCAGTGAACTGGAAGATATTACAGAGTGTTTTTTGCGGCTTCTGTGGAGGAGCTGTAACTTTAATTGTCCTGTTTTTATACAGTTGCATAGGATTTGATTTGATTTGATTTGATTTCACATTTTTAAGGAGGGTAACCCTTCAGCAAATGCTGATTTTCAAGGGGCCCTCCATCTAAAATACAGTACAATGATGTTAATATAATATAACTAAAAGAAAAAAAACCTATTTACAATAAATCGAATATTTTATTAATCTAATGGAATGTATAATGCTAATCTAGTCTAAAATATCTACAAATCGCTCTAGTCTAAATATGGTTCTTGAAGGCATTAAGTGAAGATGCCTGCTTAACCTCAGTTGAAAGGCTATTCCAGTTTTTTGCACCTCTGAACGAAAAGCATTTTTTTCCAGTAGAAGAACTTTTCAAAGGTAGCCTTAAGTCAGTGGTTGTATTTCGTAGGTTGAGTGCGGCGCAATCAGCGTTTTTGATGAATTCATAGGCCTCAACTTAGAGTTGGAGACCTTGTTTGAGTCAACCTGACAACTGGTTTCTGATTTTTGCTACAAGGAAGTCAAAATATGTTGTTGCTTCAAAAACAGCAGCTCCTTTGTTCTCCAACAATGTCCAAATCAAGAAAATATTGCATTTTGATTTTTTCGAGCTGTGAAAGAGTTTGAAAAGTGTTGTGTTATAAATATACAACACTATTGACCCTTTTTAAAATCTTGAAGAAATTCAAATACAACGCTAGATCCCTTTCTTTCAATAGTTACCGGATTTTGACATTGTTGAAGAAGAAAGAAATTTTTTTTGGAGCAGCCACTCATTTTGAATTTCTTGTGCCATAAATTAGCAGTCACTTCAGAGGCCTATAAAAAAATTTCTTCCTGGGAACGGCAAAAATATCGTCAACACTTGCTGGGAAAATTTTTTTGATTTGACATTTATTTAGTGGATTGTACAGCGTAGTTAGTGTAAGTTGTAGGTAGAATATAGCTCACGTGCTACTGGGTGAAATTTAACATGTTCATAAACCAACAACTTAAGGTTTAAACTCAACATAACACAAAACAAATACTTATATTGCATACAAGTTAAAGAATGAATGCTGGGTAGGTAGCTCAAAAATAGGCACGGTAGTTGGATAAAAAATAAAAAGATTTGAATAGATGTAATGTATACCGTCTGAAAGCGCGATCTATCTTCTTGTTAATTTTCATGCAGTTTGGATGCATTCATGGAATTATTTATCATGTAATTGATATTTTAGTCAATATGGTCAATATTAAATGCATCATACTGTAAGAGCAAAATCAACACCCTTTTTAGCGTAAAAAGTTACAAAAAAGATTTTATAAAAACATTTCAGGCCTAGACGCACTTGAGGTGATGCCCTTAGAAAGGAAAAATGCAAATTTACTCCCATGAGACACATTTATTAAAAATGATAAAATAAGCTCTCACAAAGATGGGTTTTCGCCT
Organism: Aurelia aurita; assembly: GCA_004194415.1. Classification (NCBI taxonomy): domain Eukaryota; kingdom Metazoa; phylum Cnidaria; class Scyphozoa; order Semaeostomeae; family Ulmaridae; genus Aurelia; species Aurelia aurita. Next base: position 524,004 of record REGM01000195.1, on the reverse strand, counting down.
GTGCAAATGTCCTACCACTTTCCTGCATCTAAAATAGACCGTACTTCGTAAAACGTCAGTTAAGTGATAAATAATTCAATTGATGTATCCAAACTGCATATCATTGGAAAGAAGAAAGATTGTGCTTTCAGATGGCATACATTACATTTAATTCAAATCTTGTTATTTCTTGAAAATTTTCAATTGTACTTGGGTTGCGTTTTTTCTGAAACACCCTTTATAGCAAATGTCTTGTCAAACTAGGGAATGCCAGGCTTAACTTAGATTTAGAGATGTTACTCAATCGCATTGAAAAATATTGCTCTCGTCTAAAATCTGACTGTTTCTTATTAGCCTTTCAACAACATTAGCATGCATGTAAATGCATGTTTCCCCTGAAATGACAACTCTCATGCTAGAAAAGCAGCTTGGAAATTAGAATTATGAATGGTACACAGTGAGCCAGAGGCAGACATTCGCGATTTTGAAGTCTTCTAAATCAATGGTTTTTATGCCATTTTAGAAAGCTGAATGATGTGGCTTTCTTGTGCTTTTTACAGTTTTCATTTATCATGTGGTTTTAAATAAATTTGATTTTTTTAATTTTAGAAAATGGATACAATTGTATAAAATGTTACACAAGCACGATCTTTGCACATAAAAGTTGATGAATGTTTTATTTGCTAGCAAAAGGGGATTGCAAAAAGCCTGATTAGTGCAGTCTGAGAATAGATAGGCTATATTAGATGAAAATCAAGAAAAAATAATTTTGTAAATTTTACTCTTTCCGTAGTTTGATGTTTTGATAACTTTTTGCTTTCAAAATTTCAGTTTTTTCGACTGCTCCAGAATTCAAAATCTGACTTCAATCAAGAATATCGCAAAAAGTACGAGGAGAAGCATACTGAACAACTATATTTTCTGAAAGTACAGCTTATGATAAGTTCACTGCAAATGGTTTCGTTCTTCTCCTCGGCTAATTGAAATAAAATTATTTTCTATTTTTCCACTATTACATTGTTTTAAGGGGGTAAAATGGGCGGACCATCTCTGTTGTACTAATAACAGTGGATTCATTCACAAACGGCTATAAACTATTGGACTGCAGACGTGGGCATGACATTTATTGGACAACAAAAATTGATTACCATTTGCAGCAATTCTTGAGGGTGTTTTTAAATGGGTCAAGAAATGGCCAATTTAAGCCAGACAAATTAAAAAAAATAAGAGATTAAATGAGGCCTTTCCTGATAGTACTGCTGTGTTATTCAGGCTACAGTAGCCTTTCTAACGTGGAGCGTTTTTTTTTGTACTTGCCTGGTGATAAAAAGCATTCTTGGTGGGGAAAAAAAAATAACGAATTTTGGTGCCAGTCCCCTAAATGTGATAATTTTTCAATTTTCTTGATAAATCTTATTCATTGTTTCAATACGTTGAAAATGAGCCATCAACCAATACTGTGGCATTAATTTTGCCTGAGATACGGACGAATGTCTGCAAAATCACCACTTTTGCCCACTGTGTGGTAAACGATCAAAGGGTCAATTTGTTCTACGAGTTTTTTTCAAAATATAGAAATGTAACGTTAGTAGAAATTTCCATTTTCCTTTTGATAATGTGATGTCGCTTAAAGACAACGCCAATAGTGTAATATCTCAAAATTTACATGAAAGATTCTAACATATAAGGAAGCAATAGGTAGTTACCAAACTTAGCCTCATAGATTGCGAGTTATTAGCAATGTAGACATCTTTAAATTTTGGGACACCCATTACAAACAGAACGCCTATATCAACAGGCTTAAAGGTACACTATCGTGGCGCTGAGTGGGTAAATAAGACAATCCAATAGACAATAATTAGGTAAGCTTCAGTTATTTCAGTGGCCATAGAAATAGACTCCATGATAACGACTTGACTCCTTTTATTCGAGAAAGAAAGTAGGATCCCAAGGCATAATGGCCTAAAATCTTGCGACATAAAAACTTCCTGCGGCCTAAAAATCTTGCCAAAATTTTCCGGGAACGGTGTTCCACTGTGCCCACACTTCATCATCCTCTGAACCACTCGTGAACTTGACTCAAACAAGGTCTCAAACTGTGAGCTGAATCCTATCCTATGCAACTGTATGAAAAATGGAACAATTAAAGTTCCGCCACAGCAGCCACACAAGCGGGCACAATTTTGTGGACACCTCGTAGAATATACCGAATTGGCGCCAATATTTAAAAACTAGTCCGTTAAAATATTAATTAGAGCAAGGCCCTCTAACGAAACAAAATTGTTGTTTTATCCCATGTTTGTGTTCTCTTTCAGGGATATCCCCAAATTTCGCCTCGTCAGCAGATGCCAGTAGAAGGCCCATCCAGTGTTCATGGGAATACAAATGAAGCTGGATCAGTCTTATCATCACTGTTAAGTGCACCCACATCAGAGATTAAAGCTGCAGCCAAGTTGCAACAGCAAAAGGTATTTTGTTAAATTTGTTTTCCTAAAACACATCGAGTATTTCAAAAACGTTAGTTCATCGCCATACTTGATAGACCAATTTCAGTAATTACAGATTATTTCATTGTGGAAAGAAAATTTTGATATGAGAATTTAAGCTAGTGGCTAATCCGTGATTGTTTAAGGCTAGAAATGTCTTTGAATCATTCGGTCTTATTGCAATTTATGTACCGGGTGTCCCAAAAAAAAGTATACGGATTTGGTTGGCTCCAGCGATGTGAATTTAGCTTTAATCGATGGCTAATTGCTCTCAAAATGTTCCTCGATAGTTAACTTGAACATGGATACCTCGTTTGTTGGTATTGGTGCTTTGAAAGCAGACATATTAACCTCGGAAGCTAAAATTTACATCCACGTGCAAACCAGAGCTTTGGCCTTTTGGCCTAAACAAATTCATGAGGCACAGCAAATAAATCAGCGATAGCCTTGATAAAATTTGAATAATGTTAGATCTTATTATATTCTATTTGCCAGAAGTCATCCCCCAATCACCCATTGGGAAATTTCTTGATTTTTCTTTTATTTCAGTTTTCAATGTTGATGTGCTTTAAGAATTTGCTTAGGCCAAAAGGCCAAAGCTCTGGTTTGCACGTGGGCACAAATTTGAGCTTTCAAGATTGATATGTCTGCTCTCAAAGCACCAATATCAACAAACGAGGTATCAATGTTCAAGTTAACTATNAAGTAGGATCCCAAGGCATAATGGCCTAAAATCTTGCGACATAAAAACTTCCTGCGGCCTAAAAATCTTGCCAAAATTTTCCGGGAACGGTGTTCCACTGTGCCCACACTTCATCATCCTCTGAACCACTCGTGAACTTGACTCAAACAAGGTCTCAAACTGTGAGCTGAATCCTATCCTATGCAACTGTATGAAAAATGGGACAATTAAAGTTCCGCCACAGCAGCCACACAAGCGGGCACAATTTTGTGGACACCTCGTAGAATATACCGAATTGGCGCCAATATTTAAAAACTAGTCCGTTAAAATATTAATTAGAGCGAGGCCCTGTAACGAAACAAAATTGTTGTTTTATCCCATGTTTGTGTTCTCTTTCAGGGATATCCCCAAATTTCGCCTCGTCAGCAGATGCCAGTAGAAGGCCCATCCAGTGTTCATGGGAATACAAATGAAGCTGGATCAGTCTTATCATCACTGTTAAGTGCACCCACATCGGAGATTAAAGCTGCAGCCAAGTTGCAACAGCAAAAGGTATTTTGTTAAATTTGTTTTCCTAAAACACATCGGGTATGTCAAAAACGTTAGTTCATCGCCATACTTGATAGACCAATTCCAGTAATTACAGATTATTTCATTGTGGAAAGAAAATTTTGATATGAGAATTTAAGCTAGTGGCTAATCCGTGATTGTTTAAGGCTAGAAATGTCTTTGAATCATTCGGTCTTATTGCAATTTATGTACAAGGTCGTCTGACTTCAGAAGTTGCGGAAATTCACCAATTTTTTATTGTAAAACTTATGTATCTTAATTTAAGGAAGTATCTGTCTGTCTGCCTTTCTATTGCCCTAGCCCTATAAAAATCATCCGGCTATCCAGTTTTGAGCTGTTTGGAACAAAGCCTCGTTTTTCTTTGCCATGACGATTTGGACGAGTCCATCTTCAAGTATGAGATAAAGTTATCAAATTTATACTGCTTTAATATCCAATTTCTTTCTTATCAGTTACATACTTATTTGTTCTTAGATATTAGAAGAGCATCTAGCAGCCAAAGGTAAGGACAACGCGCCCCATGGTGCATCCTCTATGAATTCTATTTCTTAATTTGATAACAATTGTACGATCAAGTTATTGTCAGGTAGCCCGTCTCGTGATCTGAAAGACAGCAGCTTCCTGCCGATAGATTTATGGACATTTGTTTTACTGTAAATACATTCAAACTCGCATAAGTCGGATCTCTTTCGGACCGAGAGCAGTAATTTCACTTATGTCGAAGTTCACCTTACGCGTAGGTCGGAATTTGTCCGACTAACGGATGAGTCAATTTTATTCGACTCATGCGAAGGCTTGGAATCGAGACTTCAAGAAGAATAGAACTTATTAAAGTAAATTACTCCTCGGTCTAGCTTTTTCCCATCTTGAATATCAAAGCACACATAGAATAAAGAACACCTGAACAGAGAGCCATTTTTGCGAATTTCTTGCTCCAAAGGTAGCAAATTATTATTATAAGCCTTAAAACCCATTTTCTGCAGCTCTATGTGACTTACACAAGAGTATTTACCCACCGGACCCCAACAAGATCGGCTTGAGCGAATGTCTGACTTATAAAATCCGAATTCAGAAAAGAATTTTCAAAGGAATTATACCAATTTGCCAGGGACTGATACTTTCTGTCCGACTTGTGAAAAATCTGAGTTATGTGGCTTTGACTGTTTTCTAATTCTCTAGGTTTTTACAAACGGCGATTACAGAAAAGATGGAATTGAGGAGCATTTTCTCAAAATAGATAACGTCCTTAAATGTGACCAGTTATTATCCTGTTGATGTCCTACGATAGAATGCAATGATTTATTTGGCTATGCTTTCTGCTGCCATCTTTTCTGGAATCGTCTAGTGATTCTGCGGGTTTGCTTTCAAGTAGTCGTTTCAAAAATGTGTTCCCATTCACTTTTCCTAATTTCAATCAGTCGTATTCTACACTGGAGGACGAAGAAACCTTGTTTTGAAATGAATTGAAATTTGTATAGTCTGGGGAATAAAGACATCATTTTCACAATAATACATCACGTTTAAATATTAAGATGTCTTCTTTTTTTTCTTTTTTTTTTGCGTATGATTTCAATGTATGTAGTTATCAAATACTCAACAGTGTGCCAGCAGATTTTGTGTACAGTCTGTTCACTCAATTCATCGACCAAATTAGAAACTTGATTCATTAACTACAGCGCTAATTTTGCCTCGTGTTTTACGTCCGAAAGGTCCCAATGAACACTTTTTTTGTCTCCTTTTGAGCTATCTTTTAGATCGCAAAAGACCATTGTGTCTTACAGAAGTTTGCCAAAATGTCTTTAATCTATGTTTGAATGAACATTGGCACATAGTAGCACCTTTTCTGCAATCTAAATAGTGGTTTATCAGGCCATGAACTGAGAGCGGTGGTTGAGTTTAGTGAACAGAATATGATATTTCAAAGCAAAACATTGTGCCTCTGGGTCATGAACACACATTAGATTATGAATGCCTCATTCTTATGCAACATTTATCCTGTCATCTAGAATCTAAGGACTTTCAAGAAATTTTAAGCAGTTTGATGTTCTTGCACTTTTTATTAAGATGTTGCTTCTTCTAGATACATCAGGCACAGGAGCAAACCAGAAAGATGGAAATGTAAGCGAAAGCAATTCTTCGTCAACACAGGCCTCAGTTTTGGTCACAGCGCCCACGCTTTCAAGGCTGCTTGAACCATCTTATGATCAACCTTCTTCCCGGGGACAAATTCACAGGAGGGTATGTACATGTACCGAAACTTTTAAATATTACGTTCCTTGCACTTGGGAACGAAGACCACTTGACCACTGCTCATTTAATTATCATTGTTCTGAAGTAGAGTGTTCCTTAATGGCAAACTCGAAGCGCATATCACTCCCTAAAAATCTCGTACGCTTTTGGGAAAATCCTTTTTTCTTCAAGAAAATTCTCAAAAAATCTTCAAAATCCTGTTTTTTACAAAATCTACGCTATTCCAAGGGAATGATAGACCCTTCGTGAAAATCGTTTCATAAAATATTTTCAATAACAATAGGGAGGAATGGACGATTTTGTGAAAACAAATTTTTTAACGAATTCGATCTTGTTTACCAAAGTATAACTTAACCAACGTCACACGCTTTTGTGACGAAACAAGTAGTTTATGTTTTTCAATCCTTTGTAATGACGGACACATCGATCGGAAGGACAATTCCACTGAATACATGTGATCGTTTTCTTTTCTTCATAGACGTCATCAACGTCAAATGATGGACAGCAAGAAGCAGAAACGAAACTATTTCTCCAGCATTCCCCAGTTAAACATGGTGAGCATTACTTTGTCACTCTATACAACGAAAAATCAGTGAAGAATGTCAGACATATGCTTTTTGGAAAGTATTTGTTGCTCTTGTGTCACCACCTCACGGGAGTAAATAGTCAGAATACAATTTGATCATAAATCGGGAAATTGTGCAGGACAAAACAGGACTAATTACAGACTTTGAATGATGATGATGATGACGACAGCGACTTCCACCGGAAAGAGAAAAAAGTAACATATTGATACTTGGGGGGGGGGGGTTTAATTTAAAATCTTTCAATATTGTTTGGGGTAATATCTGGTGTACATTTTAAAACATTTATACGATTTTACTGCTCAAATCTATTAGATGGCACCTTTTTTGAGTGACATATTGATGATTTTTATGATTAGACTGCTCTAACCTTTTCTAAGAGGCGGAAGGGAAAGAGACTGGTTCATAGCAGTTGGGGATCGGGGACAAAGAATGAATTTTGTGATGAATAAGTACCCCTGCTACGTCACTAAACTGGCATCCACCTCGTGATTTCATGTAACTGATTTTAATTTTGAAGGTTTATCATCATCACAACTGACATCAAACCAGCTTCAGACTATCAAGTTGTCACCGTCTTCTCAAACAAAGGTATTTTGACCGAGTTTGTCGTAAACATTATTCTTGAGTTAAATTTCACATATAGGTTTATGTACTGCCGTGACTGTAAAACGTAAGATATTCCTTTGAGTTTGTTTCTTTGGAGCATGTAAAGTTGCCTATTTCCTAAAAACGCTAGGCCATTTCTGTACTGTCACATTTTTCTTTTCCCTTGACCTGTTTCAGGGTGTCTCAACAATTTTCCTGTGTATGATTGGCTCCAGTGATGCACTACAAAGCAACACAATAGTTTATTTATTTTCACACTGTCCATATCTTAACTTAGATATTTACACCTTCATATCTCATTAGCTTTGCAACTCTCGTAACTGATTGAGCTCTGAAGGATAAGATAGAATAATAAAATCTTCAAAGAATTGCAGATACATTATAAATTGTTTAACGGTCTCGACATTTGTCTGTTCGGGTCAAACTTATCGAAGTCACTTTGCGTTTAGAAAAAACCCCAAACATAATCTACAATCAGTAGCATTTACTTAATCATTTATACATGAGGATTTCTTTCTCCCCTTACGTAAGACGTCTGATCAAATTATTTGTTGTATTATTACTATTCTTATTTGCTCCTTGATATCTTACAGTTAGTATCATTTTTTAATCATGTAAATTCGAAACATTGCAATTCAAACTTATACATACGACAAGAGCTTCTGATTGCTTCGCTATACAACTGCACCACCGCTCAGCAAGGACTCATACGCAAACTGTTCAAAACCAGTTGTTCCTCAGGAAAGCATTACTAAGAATGCGAAGCAAAACGTCTTCTAGGAACCAGTTGTAGCACAAATAATAACGTCTTAAGATCTTGAGACAAAACAATCGCTGAAAATATTTCAACTGTAAATTAACTTTACATTAGATTTATCTTTGATGGCATTACTGACTCACTTTTCCCCTATTTTGTTTGAACATTAAAGCAAAAATACTCTCTAATCTAAAATTTTCTTCGACATTGCTCTGAGACTGTTTTGCAAAATACTGGAAAATAAACTTTAAATTGCTTACAGCTTCGATCCAAACATGTCATCGAGAATCATCACTGCCCAAAAAAGCTGGGGCCAGTCGTCCGGGTTTTTGAACAGTAGAATTATGAGTCATGATTTGAGGAAGAAGGTAAGTTCAGGTCAATAATATTTCGAACGAAAACAAAGAATCATGTCGTAAGCCGAATACAAACTCTGCGTTCGGTTTTATTTACTGATACAATGTTTGCTAAAAGATTCTGCCAGGCTTCCAAAATTTATTTGTTCTGTTTATTTTATAGACAACAGACTCTTCGCCGAGCGACAAGACATCAAAGAAGAGTACACCAGATTCTTCTCGCACCACCCCTGTCGAGCCACTTCGTATCAAAGTTGAAGATGAAGATTATTTTCCAGATAACGAGGGGGTTGCTACGCCGGATTCTTCACAGCCTTCACCTCGGGCAAGATTTCGGAAATCCAAAGGTACGTCAAGGGAAGTTTTTTCCTTTATTTACCAGATTTGATTCTCTAGGAAGTGAACTATATTTTGGTTAGAGAAACAGGATCTTCTTGCATTCGCTCCGTTCTTGACACATTTCTTCTAGGTACCATGAAAAGATCGTTCTCTTGGCTTTACTAGTCAGAACATCAAATTTAGACTCTTTGAAACAATACTCATTAAATTCACTCGTGTAATGGTGTTTTCGTCGCTACCCATGTAATACAATTATCGAAGATATTATTAAGTGATCATATCATATTTTCCTACGTTGAATATTGCATCGATTCTCCCAGAAGATTGTCATCAGAGGCCGATAAAGTGTGGAAACAGGGGAACGCCGTTCCCAGGAAATTTTTGGCAAAATTTTTAGGCCGCAGGAAACTTTTTGAAAAAAAGTCTAAATTTGTATGCTGCCTTCAAAACAAAAGAACCTGTCTTAATTGTTATCAAGAAAATTGAATTGCTGAAATAAAAGTTCTATACTTTATTTCAGCAGAAACTTGACAAAGAGGCTTGTATTTAGAATTTGGAAAAGGTTGGTCGATATAAGTAATAGATTTCGTCCACGTCAACCTATCATCGAGATTGTTGAAAGCCTAATAACAAGCAGTCAGATTTTCAATCGAGAGTAATATTTTTCAATACAATTCAGTAATATCCCAAAATCTAAGTTAAGTCTTGCATACCCTAGTTTGACAAGACATTTGCTATTGAGCTCTACAATTACTTTGCCTATTTTTGAGCTACCTACCTAGCATTCATTCTTTAACTTGTATGCAATCTAAGTATTTATTTTATGTTATGTTGAGTTTAAACCTTAAGTTATTGGTTTATGAATATGTTAAATTTCACCAAGTGGCACGTGAGCTATATTCTACTCTACCTACAACTTACACTAACTACGCTGTAAAATCTACTAAATCAATGTCAAATCAAAAGCATTTTCGCAGGAAGGTTTGACGACATTGCTGCCGTTCCCAGGAAGAAAACATTTTATCGGCCTCTGATTGTCATAACTACAGTAAAACCTTGATGTCCTTTTGGAGTTGTTTTTGCTGGTTTAGATGGCTATTGACCATTGCCAAGCTGAGACGTAAACCGTTGTTTCAAAATGGTGCTCACTTTTTGTAAACTTTCAACATATTTAGGATGTTCTACGTTTGTTAATGCCTTTTCATGNAGTTGAAGATGAAGATTATTTTCCAGATAACGAGGGGGTTGCTACGCCGGATTCTTCACAGCCTTCACCTCGGGCAAGATTTCGGAAATCCAAAGGTACGTCAAGGGAAGTTTTTTCCTTTATTTACCAGATTTGATTCTCTAGGAAGTGAACTATATTTTGGTTAGAGAAACAGGATCTTCTTGCATTCGCTCCGTTCTTGACACATTTCTTCTAGGTACCATGAAAAGATCGTTCTCTTGGCTTTACTAGTCAGAACATCAAATTTAGACTCTTTGAAACAATACTCATTAAATTCACTCGTGTAATGGTGTTTTCGTCGCTACCCATGTAATACAATTATCGAAGATATTATTAAGTGATCATATCATATTTTCCTACGTTAAATATTGCATCGATTCTCCCAGAAGATTGTCATCAGAGGCCGATAAAGTGTGGAAACAGGGGAACGCCGTTCCCAGGAAATTTTTGGCAAAATTTTTAGGCCGCAGGAAACTTTTTGAAAAAAAGTCTAAATTTGTATGCTGCCTTCAAAACAAAAGAACCTGTCTTAATTGTTATCAAGAAAATTGAATTGCTGAAATAAAAGTTCTATACTTTATTTCAGCAGAAACTTGACAAAGAGGCTTGTATTTAGAATTTGGAAAAGGTTGGTCGATATAAGTAATAGATTTCGTCCACGTCAACCTATCATCGAGATTGTTGAAAGCCTAATAACAAGCAGTCAGATTTTCAATCGAGAGTAATATTTTTCAATACAATTCAGTAATATCCCAAAATCTAAGTTAAGTCTTGCATACCCTAGTTTGACAAGACATTTGCTATTGAGCTCTACAATTACTTTGCCTATTTTTGAGCTACCTACCTAGCATTCATTCTTTAACTTGTATGCAATCTAAGTATTTATTTTATGTTATGTTGAGTTTAAACCTTAAGTTATTGGTTTATGAATATGTTAAATTTCACCAAGTGGCACGTGAGCTATATTCTACTCTACCTACAACTTACACTAACTACGCTGTAAAATCTACTAAATCAATGTCAAATCAAAAGCATTTTCGCAGGAAGGTTTGACGACATTGCTGCCGTTCCCAGGAAGAAAACATTTTATCGGCCTCTGATTGTCATAACTACAGTAAAACCTTGATGTCCTTTTGGAGTTGTTTTTGCTGGTTTAGATGGCTATTGACCATTGCCAAGCTGAGACGTAAACCGTTGTTTCAAAATGGTGCTCACTTTTTGTAAACTTTCAACATATTTAGGATGTTCTACGTTTGTTAATGCCTTTTCATGCTAATTCGTAATTCTGGTAGACAAGGAAAACGACCGTGGCTGGTGTAGGCACAGGGCTTAAAACAAATTAACATTTTAAATCACGTAGGTCCACATGTCACTTATTTAGACAACAGATTCTTTACACTGTAGTTATTTTCATTGGAACAAAAATTTACGTTGGCTCATTACTGATTTTCAGTCGCTTAAGTAATTTCTTATTTTCTTCATCCAGGGAAGAGAGGGTCGAGAAGAAAACATCCACAATTGTTGTTGTTAAAGAACCTAGAATCATTTGTGAGTAGATTTCCATCTTTTAGTTTCGATTTTAGTGTAAACACCGGATGCAGAGTTTGAATGTGTGTGCATTAAAAACTCGCAAATAAGATCCGGGTGAATGAAGAACCTACAGATTAAAATTGCGAAGTTAGCCACCCATCAATTAGAACCAATTATATATTTCATTCTATAAGAATCTACGACTTTAGTCTGACTTACAAAATTGTAGGTTCTTATATGTGTGGGTGTTTATTGTACTTGTCAGGGTACTGGACGACACAGCATGCAATGAATTGAAGTCTGGCTGAACTTTAGTCATTTCTTTACTTATTGAACATTTAATGAAAGAAGTTTCGTACCTAATGTGTCGAAAATGGTATCCTCCATGCGAAAAATCGTACTGCAAAAAGTGTGGAGACAATTTGTAAAATTTCCGATTGATCGGAAAGCTTTTTCATCTTAACTATTTCCTTGTGATTAGAAAGGAATTCCCTAAACCAAAAAAACAGCCTTTTACGGGTTTGATAGTGGAAAAGCGAGTTAAGTTGGTTAAATATTTTTTAGCAAAGCCCATATAGAGAAATTTTTGGAAATTATTCATTGGATGAAGAATAGCTTCTCGTTGTTAAGTTCTAAATTCTGTCCACCCAGCTGAACTTTTGCAGATCGATGGGGTGGCTTTTCCAGCATATATATTTTTAAACAGTGAATACACTTCATATTCAACCATTAGTTTTCCCCTTACATGGTAGTTTTGCCTTGGAGTTTTAATCATGAAATCTTAGTTTAACCCTGAATCAATCAATAAATATTTCAATGGATAAGAGTATTATTTTATGATATTTTATACCAACTTCTTATCCGAATTTATTTTCATTAGACGCAGCAAGATTCAGAAGATACATGCTCCGTAGATGAGCTTGCAAGCGAACGAGATGAAACTGAAAGTGAGGTTGCTAGTGTATCAGATGCAAAAGACATTTCAGACATGGAGCAGGAAGATGTGGAAGAAGGAGGCTATCACAAAATGGCGGAAGAAGCCAGAGAACTTGCATTGATGAGACGTTCTAGAGGGCGTACGTCGTCTTCTAATTTGTCTGGTATCGTCATGTCACCAAACAGTCCGACGCTAAGTGTAGGAAGGTAAGTCAAAGAAAATTGTTTCATGTTATGAGTATGACCGTCTTTTCATCAACATGTAAATAGATTTGATATAAAATACAATAAATACACGCATGTAAGAACCCAACTCTTAAGAACCTTAGGATAAAATGTTTGGAGGAAAGATTCTGATCTTTGTGAAAATTGCAGTAAAACTGGAAAGAAAGATGTTGCAAAGTGAAAGATGCATGTGTTGTGTCATGTATATCGTTTTTGCATAGTGCATACCCACTCAGTTGTACTTTTCTTATATTTTAAACCCCAGAATTAAGAACCTTTGCTAGGCTAAGCTCGAAAAGTGATGGTTCCTACATCCGGGTTTCTACTGGAAGTTGCAAGCTTCGGTGTGCGTACCGCAAAAGTTTTGCTTTTTAAAACAAAGACCGAGACTCACTCTGTTGGAATACTGATCTTGCAAAAGTACCGAATGAAATGGGCTGTCTCAATAACGGACTAAGGTTTGTTCAGTGATACAGAAAGGCTCTAAGCACTCGAGCAATCCGGGAGGATTTTTCACATAGGAATTGTAGGTTCCTTCAGAAAAATATATATAGTACAACTGAACAAAGTTTGCTCATCTCAAGAGCAAGGCAGCTCTAATTTTGTCTCTAATGTGCAGTTGAAGCGCTCTTAACATGTTTATTAATTTGTATAGCCATATCGTAGGGATAACTTCCAAGTTTTAAATTTCTATATTCCGTTACCTGAACTCAGGAGACCACGAAAGTGTTTTATGTAAAAAGTTATAAGAAAAATATGTCCTAACTGTGCCTTGAATAGTATATATTCCTATTATTTCAGCAATGACGAAAATTCTCAAGCCCAAAAGAATTGGAGAAAGAGCATTATGCTCGTCTGGAAATCAATTGCAAGTCACAAGTAAGTTACAGTTTTTGTCAAATGACGAAGCACATTTATTTCAACCAACAGTAACAAAGTTTTTAATTGAAGATTCTTGCATGGTAGAAACTTTGAAATAACGTTAAATGACGGAATTGTTTCAGAATATTTTCATGTGGTATTGGTCACAGACATGGTCAGATCAGTTTGATAACAGGGGAAAGAGTGCACTTATTTATCAAAGAACACACTCTAGTCAGTAAATAATGCGTTTTTAGCCTCATTTTCTGAAGATAAGATAATATCAGCAATTTTTCCGTTGTAAGTTTCAATACCTTTGATCCAGTATTATGTAATGTTGGCTTGTACGTACTGTTCAAACTCTTTGGCACGAAGATTTTTATTTTTACTTTGTGTAAGTTATTACCCGAAAAGCCGAATCAGGAATTCTCTCATCTATCAAGGAGCTATTTAGTTTGTACGTAGATTAATTCAAAGACAAACAAATTTTTTAAAATGTTATAACCAAACAGCAGCATTAAACAGCAGCATGGTCTCTGTTCTCTCTAGGTTGTCATACTCTATTTATTCCGAAGGTTGTTGTATTTTTGTAGGTATGCAAATGTATTTATGCATCCAGTAACTGACGATGAGGCCCCTGGTTATCACAACATCATAAAAAGGTAATGCGGATATTTAATTTCTTCTTCATTATATTGCAAATAGTAGTTTGCATTACTGCTACATCGGTCAAAGCTTCTGTTATCCATATCCTGTTTTTTACTGCTTATTCTCAAACTGTTCAATTTTGATCTAAGTGCGGTATTTGTTTAATTTATCAATCTGCGTCGCAAGAGACATCCAATGCATGTTGCCCTTGAATTGGTTGTACATTATTTAGACAAAAGGAGGGTATGTTCCTGTTTAGCATGATCTCTACGGTATCTTCCCTGAGATTCTTTGAAACTCAAATGACAGTTTTATACACAAGGAAATATCGAAACGTTTCAAAAGACACGTTGTTAGTCGATAGCATTGTTTTTGTTCGGCTTTGTGGACAGTCGGTGAGGATGTAGGTTGCATCGACCTTTGGGCATGCATCGGCTAAAGTTTGATTGACAAATTGTTTCAAATCCTAAGGTAACGGTTAGGCCGTGGATCGGGTTTTGATAGTCTTGGCTTCACAATTTTTATCGTAATTATGCTAAAGCTTAGACATTTATTGCAATCACTACACTGTCATCACACCATTAAAAAATCACGCAAAAAACACTTACAAAAAGATGCGGCACGAAATAAACACCTAATTATTGTATCAGAAAGCAGATTCATTTTTTTGCGTGAGCGTTTGTTAACTAATCTAAACAATAGTTGCAAATTTATTTGCTCTCTTCATCTTGTGCAATTCGAACTTACAAGTCACCATTCTCCTCATTGTTGTTTCTATTGGCTACAGAATTTCAAAGTTCGACTCAAATCATGTACATGCTACAAATCGTTACTGCCTTATTATTAATGGTAAAATAATGCATCAACTTTATATTTCAGACCAATGGATTTATCTACCATCAAGAAGAATATAGAGACAGGGGTATGTGTATTTCTAATCTAATCTGGACGAGAAGACACATTTTACAACTTTGATGCGCATTTTTCACTGCCTTTTAGCATATTCTCCGTGAAAACGGTTGATCTTCGATGGTATTATATTAAAAAAAATAATCCAAAATTGTGCAATTTTTTTTGTAAGTAGATCCCACATTGAAAGCATTGCGATCTCCAAGTGACCTTTCCACTGGAATGCACAGCCTATCTAGCAGTCTGTCCGTTGTAGAATATTTATTGTTGAATGTTGTAAAGAGATATATTAAAGTCCTTGGAGGACGACTACTAAAGTCTGTCTCAAATTAGATGTCACATGAGCTTTGCGATGATAATGCAAAATTGATAATGCAAAACACTTCAATTATTCTTATTCACTGACATTTTCACGCGACATCTAATTTGAGACAGACTGTAGTACCGTGAGTCCAGTGAAGTCCCACCGTCAAAAAGACAACTCTTCGAGAAACTTTCACCCTAAACTTTTGCTAAAACAATGGGGAAACAATGAGCTTAATATGGGAGAACAATACATTGAAACTGATTTCTCAAAAGGCAGAACTTTACAGTTTTCGTGTCAGAAAGACTTTGCAAAAGGTTTTACGGGCAAGATGCGCATATGCGGGCATCTGCTTTATAAGGATATGCCGTATGTTGTGGAAAGATTAATAACCTCATTTTATTCGGTTACAAAGACTTCACTTGTATTTTTACTAGACGTAGTAAGTTGATGGTTTCCATGCGTGTGCGGAGAGAATAGACCATACCACTGAGGAGCATCCATGGCAAGATAGGCTAGTTGGTAGAGCATGCACCTACATAGTCCCTTGTCCCAGCCTTAAGTCCTGTTCTGGTTTTTAAATTATCATTTTTTCTCTCTTGAAGCTCGAGATTGGAAGGTTTTTTTTCATTTTATGTGCAGTTTGATTGGCATTTATTATGAAAGACTCCTCAGGAAACTAAAGTAAATTTTGCTTATCTTGGTTCTACTTTTCAGCAATGCCCATTGTGTGGTATTTCCGTTCAGAAAAAGATTACTATTCACTTTTTCTTTACTTATTCAACAGGGCATAAGGAGTACAAATGAATTCCAACGTGATATAATGCTCATGTTTCAAAATGCTTTGATGTATAATAGAGAAGATCATGATGTGTAAGTTTACTTTGGCGTATGTGAATTTAATGTCGAACAGCTTTCAGCGGAAACCTGAGATCGTGAATAGGGAAGCGTCAATACTGCTTCTTGTTATGCCGGCAAAGAATCTGTTTTTATTCTTGATATGTATGGCTTCTAAGGCCCCCTAAATAAAAATTGATAGCATGCATGTTACAAAATATCCGAAAGGAAGAAAATTGCAGTCTCAGAGCAATCACATCACATTATAGCTATTGAATTCTAAACCTGTTTGAACATTAATCACATCACATTATAGCTATTGAATTCTAACCCTGTTTGAACATTAATCACATCACATTATAGCTATTGAATTCTTACCCTGTATGGACATTAATCACATCACATTATAGCTATTGAATTCTTACCCTGTATGGGCATTAATCACATCACATTATAGCTATTGAATTCTTACCCTGTATGGACATTAAGCACATCACATTATAGCTATTGAATTCTTACCCTGTATGGACATTAATCACATCACATTATAGCTATTGAATTCTTACCCTGTATGGACATTAATCACATCACATTATAGCTATTGAATTCTTACCCTGTATGGACATTAATCACATCACATTATAGCTATTGAATTCTTACCCTGTTTGAACATTAAAATGTCCTATGAAATTAAAAAGTTCAAAATAGTATAAGAAAAGTCCTCTTATTTGAATTCAGCCAATCAAAAGTCCAGTTAAAAGTTTGGGACACCCAGC
Organism: Aurelia aurita; assembly: GCA_004194415.1. Classification (NCBI taxonomy): domain Eukaryota; kingdom Metazoa; phylum Cnidaria; class Scyphozoa; order Semaeostomeae; family Ulmaridae; genus Aurelia; species Aurelia aurita. The sequence continues at coordinate 507,138 of REGM01000195.1, read as the reverse complement.
ACTCCCATGCAAGACTCGATGGAAATCCAGTGGCCTACCAGGTTCCCAAAAGAAGTGCACCGCAACAATTTGTTTAGTTGTCATAAAATCAAAATTGTTGCAGATTTATGATTTCAGATAACTGCCAAGAAATAAAAGCGTTAGTTACAATAGGTCAATTAACTAGTTGCAAATTGTGTTTGAAACACTTCTGTTGGCGTGTTTGTCAATTTTTATGCGATTAAAATTTGTAATTAACTTATTTAGGAAATGTGGTTGAGGGAAAACGTGAAATGCAATATACCAAGCCTTTTAATTCATCCTTAATTTAGAAAACAGTGCTCGGTAACTATGAAGTCAAATCGGATGTTTTTTAGTAGTTACCTTCTAGTGGTAGAAAAGAAATCAAATTTGAAAATATGTCAAATAATTTTTATTCAGAGGCTATAAAATAGGCAAAGGCCTTTTGTCCTCCCAATAATGGAGACAGTTTTATAGTAGTGCTCTCTGTAGGAAGGTATTTATCCTTGGATGTTGACGTTGATCTTATTCTTATAAATAGTTTGTGTAACTGTTTGTATCCTTCTTCTTAACAGTCACAGAATGGCGGAGGAAATGCGGGAGGAAGTTATTGAACAGATTCAGGTAAGAGTTCAATCATAATTTTGGGTCATCTCTGTTGCTAGCTGTTTCCTTTCCGTTATATGGAGATAACATGCTGGCATGCGCTTAAGATTTTCATGGTACCAATACAACACAATCACTGTGTTTTTTGCAATTGAATATGTGTTTTTGCCTGTGTGCGAGGCCTTCAAGAATATAGAAAACTTCTTTGACATTTCGCTTTCGCTTCATGAGAAATAACTGTTACAATAATGCGGGGTCTACCTATAAACGATAGGGTTTAACGACTTCATAACAATTAACATTGTAAACTCAAAATCACTGAACCCTTCCATTCCCATTCTTTAGCACCTCAAGATTTGACAAAGGTTTTAAAAAAAAGTAAACATTTGTTTAACGTTTCTCTTTCTATTCATCAGAAATAACTTTTGTAATGGTATGGGGCCCACCGATAAACCTAAATTACAATCGAATTCGACGAATTTCATAACAATTTACATTTTAAAAGCCAATATTATAACACCCTTCCATTACTATTATTTAGCAAATCATAAAAGAGCAGTTGAGAGTTCATTTTGATAACTATATATATATTAATTCATTTTATTAGTTTAAGATTTTTGAAAACAGAGGGCACTTGTTTAACATTTGTTTTTATTTTGTTTTACGTTGCTTAGCTTACGTGCTCATAGTTGGTCTAACCACCAATTTGCAAGAACTGATCGTTTAACTATAGCGGAACTGATTTGTAAGCAGTTATGCCATTGAAATCAGCCAATCTGTTCAGCCAACTTTGCCCATGAATTGTTCCGAAATTTGCTTTACCAATCTTGATCCAACTTTCAGCTTTGGAATAGTGTCAAAGAGCATGTCCATCTTTAGCTACTTTTGAGTCCTAAATAGATCTCCCCCGCTTATTAGTTTATTTGTAATCTACTCAGGACATTCTTATTTCAGACCCCCCCCCCTTCCGTTATTGATTTCAAACTCTTTGAAATGTAACAGTTTTCATTTTCTCTGCAGCAATAGCCCGTGCATTTCGACTTCCAGAAGGATTCGTGGAATTTTGCTCCCACCCTGTTTATTCCAGTCTATTTTGGACTCGAGAGTAATTGCTTAGACAGTTTTTGGGAAACCATCTTGGCTGGGGATAACGTTCGTCGTTTGAAGAATTCAGGAGTTTCGGAGTCTGAAAATTTGGAACAATGTTTGATATCTATTTTGAAATATCTGCGAATGTTAGTTATGTGAACTGAATATATCTATTTTTCATCTCAACAGTCATTCATTGCAACACAACTGCATTTAATGGTACAGTCATCGGACAGAGATACAATGATGCTGAGGGGTCACAGATCAGATGGTAAGACTTGTGTCAAAGACGCATATTTTAAATTAGCCTTTATAGAGACCCTTTTATTTTGATCTGACGATATAGGGTATGTGAGCATGGAAATTTTCCAGGTCGGATTCTAAAGACCAAGTTTTAAAGAGCCTATTATTGTTTTGAAGGGATCCCTCTCGAATAATTTATTTATTGAAAGTGTAAGTATAGAACCCACTGCTCCAACTGATTTAATTGAACGACTTATGATGGCTCTTCTCAGACTTAGCTCATGTCAAAATTGTGCAGAGTAGCCAAATGCTTGCTTAAATTTCTTATGCAGCACTTCTCAGGGGAAAGCTGAGGTAAATTCGGCAAAATGAGAAATAATTTAGATTTAAAGACTCAAGTTATAATAGGTCTTCATCTATGTCATACGGAAAGCAAATTTGCACTAATTGATTTAAAACTTGTTCCGAAAGTTCAGGATTGTCAATTGTCTGTATTTTGAGCTCGTTTCATTTGTACAATAGCTCTCCTCTGTTGGATTTTATTTAAGAAATTGCACTCAGTCGCTGTTACTCAGTTAACTCTTCTTTGAGAGAAACAGTCAGAACACGCACTCCTCCAAAGTTTGCTGCCGCTAATTCTTGATATTCATCATCCTTAGACGAGAAAGTCGAATCACGAAGAACGAAAGCACATGGCAGAGCAACACTCAAGGTTTGATTAGGAGTAGAAATGTAGTTGAATACAAAAATGTGCATATAATTGCCCTAAAGTCTTGGTTTGTTATTTGATGGAAGTCTTCTTTGGGTCACAAATTAGCTAATCTAACCAGTTAGTGCATAGCGAAATATGGATTTTGAGCATGTTCAAGCGGATGGGAAGCTTGGCCTGGAAATTTGTTGTCTTGAGTGTTGTTTACAGAACGTAAAAATTTGGTCCGGCACGTAAAAGAGAAGTGCAAACAAATTTACACAATACTGAATGGATCTTCGCCGTTCCATTCCCAGGATTTGCCACATACCTCGCCCTTCAGTGTTTACATCTGACTCGTGATATTCAAATAGTTTGCTTCTACCTCTTATGATCTAGTTGCAAATAATGAAATTTAAATCGACAGTTTCCTGCTTTGAACAGTTAGTAATTCATTACGTCTACCGGTTGGCCGAATAAAAAGCTACTCTGTGTGGAGGGCTACCGTTGAAAAGCTATTGGTTATTTTGCTGTCAAAATTGCACCAAGTACACCCGAAAGGCAAACTTAAATTTCTATATATCACATAACCTTTATCACAATTTGAAGTTATCGAAAGATCAAAAAATGAAATTACCCTGTTCTTTCTTATATCATCAATCAAGATCTAAGCAGAAACAAAAACGTACTTTTATTTGTGCGATATACAATGGGAAAAGACTAAAGGCATATGGTCCCCACTGCTTATGGTACTTACAATTCAATAACTGTACATTTCATCAAACTAAAGTCTGTCTCACTTTAAATGTCAGGTAAAAATGACCGCAAAAACTTCAACAAAAAATAAGCCCTGTTCTTTAACCCCTCTGGTGAATTTCATGTTGTTTAGTGAATGATTACATTTTGGCAACTCACAAGTGGTTTTTTATGGGAGGCGGTAATTTTGGAGGCAAAATATGGACTGGAAGTAATTGCAATCTCTTTGACGTGATGTGTGATTCTATTTCAATTTGTTGATACCTTGACATTGTGTTTGATATATGAAAATCTAGATTTGTCTTTCGGACATACTCGAGTGGAATTTTTAGCAGAAAATAACCAGTAACTTTGCAACAATAGCCCTTTAAATGGAGCAACATTTTCCTGGGTCACCCAATACATCATCGTCGTAGTTGCTACCATGAATCTATCTTTACAAGTATTATTCCATGCCATTTTTCTTTCCCCTACTCCGCGAACAAAGAAGATGTATGACTTGATAAAACTTCTGTTAGCTTCTTAATCGACTGTTTTTTGTGCATCCCATTTCAGCGCGGGTTGACATTATAGCAGGAGTAAGTTTTGATGTTTAAGCGGTAATTCAAAGTTAATTCAAAATTTACCCCATGCCTAGACATTGCAAGCCATCAAGCTAACAGACATAAATTAAAAGTTTCAGCTAAATTGGTTGACGCTTATGATAAGATATATTGATCTGAGATATATTTAGGAAATTTTTAAATGTAAAAAGTGAAGATAAACAAAGACAATTGGCATATATCCTAAATGTTGTTCGATAATAGCATTTTCTGCCGGTGGGAACTTAAAAACCCATTGCTAACCATGATCCTTTGGGGCGCCAAAGTCTACTTTCGTATGATATGAAAGTCGTTTCTGGCCCAGGCTCTGTTTGTCTTGCTCTTCGTTCGGCGCACAAAGGATCATGGTTGACAATGGTCCTTTAATTATTGGTTCGTATTGTCTACAATATATTTGGCCTCTGAAAAGAGCACAATAGCCCATAGAGACCGGCTGTAGACTGTCAAGTAAGATATACAAACTTTGTAAATATTATTCAACAGCACTACAAACATAGTGTCTTGAGGGAACAATGTTGTCCGTCGCAAAATTTCACTAATAACCAATATTGATATAACTGCAACACCGAAAATGAGTTAACTATGTCTGGAACGCGCGAAACACAGCATAGGCATCAAATCTTTAAACAAGATTGCACGGATGGTTATTGAATGTTCCTTTTGATTTAATGGCTTTAAAGGGTTAAAGGAACTTCTTAAAGCAGGTACTTTTCTATTATTGTTCATTGGAACTTTTTGATATCTTGATTATTTTTTGAATTACAGCGCTTTTTGTGTTTCAACCAATTTTGAGGTTGTGTTGTGACGTCATCAAATTGCTAGATCGTAAACCAGAAAAGCGACAGATTTCTGCTTACCGCCACATTGTAGACCTTCATAAACTATGGTTTGCTTGAAGATTGTACCGTTTTTCCTCTATTAATTTAGGATTTAGGATGATTTTAGTTTGTTTCAAAACTTATCATAAATTTTTCAAATAACAGAAATCGCTGTAATTCCGAAATGTTCAAGATATCAAAAAGTTCCAATGAACAATAATTGCAAAGTAACTGACGTTCCTTTTGAGCCATAAAGTCAAAAGGAAGATTCAATAACCATCCGTGCAATCTTTTTTAAAGATTTGATGCCTATGCTGCGAAACACTTATGTTGGAACGGGGCTGATACTCAATTCACACTGAAAATTGAATCGGTTTTCAATCAGTGTAAACAAACGAGCTGTTCTAAAAGAGTACACCTACCGGGTGGCCCAAGAAAAGAGGGAAACTTTTTTGAGAAATCACTAAGATTTAATTATGTTACCGATCTTTAAATTTCCTTTTCCTTTAGTTGCATAAGGGAAAAATATGGGAAATAGATGATCGTTCGTTTACTTCTTTAGGAGACCAACGATGAAATTGTGGCATGAGAAAAACCACAGTTTGAGCAACAGTGTTTGCAAAGTATCGTATGTTAGCCTGAAAGCTATATCTTGCAATTTTATATGAAAATTCAAGTCCTAGATGATATAAGTATAAGAGCTTTGTCAAGGACATAAACAACCAATGTAAGTAGTGGTGCTGGACAAAAATTTCAACCTTGTAGTCATTTCTTGTGATTGAGTAGTATGCTTCAAAACCAGGTAGCTTGTAAAAGCACAAAGTCACACAAAGTCACACAAAGTCAAAGCCGTGTCAAGACTTTGCAATATGGCTAAAACTAATTTGGTCCTTGGCACAAATGCACACAAAGAAATGTTCATGATCGATAATATGTTCAAATTTTGATGATTTTTCAAAAAGTTGCACTTATTTTTGGATCACTCGGTAGATTAAACCAGTTGAATTGTTATGATTTTCTGACTTAATCTGGTTTGGTATAATCCAGTTCATAGCCTGGTTTAATCTGCTGTAAATTGGTGTACACTGCTCAGTGTGAATCTGTATATTACTTTTCTACTTGACTCACTAATGAGCATATGAATGCGGTGTTAGGAAACAACATGCATAATTAGGAAAGAGGCTGCTCGAAATTGGTCCTTTCTCCAATTGCGAGATCTCCGATACCTTCAAACAGGACTGAAACAAGATTGATAAATTTTCTAACATTTGGTCGACGTTGTAATCCGTAAACAATTTGTTGTTCAGAATGTTCTCCAGTGTTGTACACATTTCGAACTATTTTTCAGGCGTTTCTCTTCAACGAATTTTGCGTTGAAATGTTAGGAAATTTAATCAAGGAATTTATGCCTATGTCGCAAGATTCTCGGGTGAGAAATTTTTAGACACTGGCTCGTAACTCAAGAATGAAAGAACAGATCTTAACCAATGAAAGGATCGATCTTAAACCAACCAAGTTTTTAGAAATACAGAATGAAAATATGCCACTGGAATCCATTGACAGGTTGCAGAATTATTAGCTCAAAAACTTCGAAACTTTTTCCTGACTCATGCGGTAGTTGTACGTTATTCGATGCCAAGATTCTCGATTTTTTTTTCGTGTCAAGGAAGGAAGGTATAAACAACAACTTTGCCATGCAACTTGACTTCTTTACATTTTATCGCGGGATTCACTAAAATACTAAGGTACTGAGGTACTTTTGTTACTCTTGCTGAATTAATATGCCACCCGGTAAATTCTCAATGACCGTTTTATCAGGAATCTGTTCTTCAGCAATTTCACATTGCCTATACCTAGCATGCGTCAAAAATAGATTAGTTTGCTGGGAGGGAGGATAGTACGTTCTCATGCTGAGGTCTTGCTGTTTCGAATTTCTGGCTAATATTTCTGAAAAGCGCTCAAGAGTAAATCTCGTTAAGTAGAGAGACCATATTGTACTACCTAGGTATTGTTATGGCCCTTTCGACAGCTATTCAAGATCAGAACACGAATACTATTTTAAAAGAGGAGGGGTGCATAAAAATAGCAAATCCCAAGACAGCCCTGCAGAGTTTCAGACCACGTTCTAAAACTGTTGCCGCAGTTTGGTATGTTATGACTCTTGAAACAAGGCAGTGTGCTTTGGTCGTTCAAATTACTTTAAGATCGACAGTCGTATACCGTTAGTCACAGTCTAGACTTGTCAAACGTCTTGTGCGCGCAGATGTCTCTTTTTTCTTCGCAGGGGTTAAAATAAGCTTAAATACTATCATAGATAGTCAGAGCAGCGTTGTGTCTAGAGTGAATATCCCAACTCATTTATTTTTCCAAACCCCCTGGACATAGTAGTTTATTCGCAGTATTCGGTGCTTTTTAAATTTGATAATCTCGCAATTTAAAGTATGCGGCATTCAAGAAGCGGTTATGAAAAATTCCAAAATGGCAACATCACCTTACGAGACAACAGACCCAAATGCTGACCTGAAGATATTTTGAGGCAGAGAAATTGCATTTGGACGCGCCTGTCTCCAGTTTTATACAAAAGTTATCCACTGAAAGATTTCACCGAAAGATGTTGACTATAGAAATCTGTTAGGCCGGTTTATTCCTGGCCAAGTACGAGGCTGCGTGGAGTTAAAGCAACGAAGTGATTTATTTCAAGCTTGGGCCATTTTGTCAGCAAACCTTGGCGACGTGGTTTCCGCCAACGATACAAGTTTGTTGCATTACTTTTCCTATTATTGAATTAATGATGATACGATACATATAAACTGGAAGTCTTTTTATAGAAACTCTCATATTATGCAGCATGGTACTTCCTATTATTATTTTAAAGTACGAAGAATCAACAAAGTATTAACCCATCAGAGAATTGGATGATTCTGAAAACATTAGATAAACATTAAACATTAATCATCCCTTTAAAACTACTTAATTTGTCTTACTTGATACGGGACACAGCGATGAAACTAAGGGAGGTAGGATAAAGTGGGTTAGAGGGAGGCAAAATGGCTCATCGGCAAATTCATCATTTCGTTTTTATTGTGCTTTAGTTGAAGGAACTCAGTTTCTATCTGTTTCTATCATGAACAACGACCCTTTTCCGTTGGAAAAGCTGCGCGTTTACAACCAAGGACACTTTGCCTCAATTTTAGAAGCAAAAAATAAAGTCCCTCTCAGACCCATTTATCTAGACTTATGACCTTGAGTCCCTTGTTTCCCTGCGTTCTTTGATTTGTTTATGTCACTTCGGTTAATAGGGACTCATAACATTACGCAACCTCGTGCCCAGGGTTTTCTTACGTCATACGCTAATCAAGAAGCTGAATGTACACATTGCTCAAATCTGTCCAGAATATGGACAAATTAGCAGCCATTCTGGTGCTAATTTATGTTGCTATTATTTGAATAATTAATAACGTTTTGAATAATAATTAGTAGTTTGCTATTGTTTTCGAATAACCAATCAGATTGCAGAACGGCCACTTGTATCCCAGAGTAGAGGTAGAGCAACGAACTCACTCTGGGGACGAGATTGAACATTACTATGAAATTTTGGGCACACTTAGGGCCTCGCAGAGTGGATCCGTACGCACGGGACGCACCAATCAAATTGCTAGAATTTATTTTTCAACGAATCGGGACTCGCTGTTCAGGAAGTTATTGTTGTTGGATACATAAATTGCTTCATATATTACTTGGAGTTCTCGTAGCAGCGACGGATTTATTTTATTTGTACAGAGGAAGATTGCTGCTTGAAAGGTACGTATTGTGCAAAAATTATTTGTCGTCTTAACAGTTTTTTCCAATGTTCAAGCTCGTTAAAGCAAACTTGGAAGTGGTGTTGTGGCAGGACGTTGGTGAATGAATACTCTCACAAATTTAGACCATTTTGAATGCCCGAAATTTCATTATGAGTCCCTATTGACCGAAGTGAGATTGACAAGACAAAAACGCAGGTAAACAAGCGAATCAGTGTCATAAGTCTACCACTCTGCCCCACTCCATCTTATTAACTGAGTCCCTCGTTTCCCTGTGGTAACCATTCCTCGACATGGGCTCACTGGAAGAGTAATTGCAAGCTAGGAGGAGAGGCAACTCGAACTGCATTGATTATGCTAAAATACGCTTTTCAGCTATCTCCTGATATTCCTGCATAGCACAGGTCATGTAGACTTCATAAAATCGTGCCACGGCTGAGCTGATATACCGCTATAATACGCACAGGAGCGACAACGACAATAACAAAGTTGAAGAGTTGTGGCACTAGCTATTGTTCATATCCAGTGTTCATGTCATTACCAAACTTATATGTAAGTACTTCTTTGTAATGCCAGATAGATATAAATGTGACCCCTGGCGCCATCTTGGTAATAATTAGATTACTGCACTTGGAAATGTTTCAAGAAATTACGATGCAAATTTCAATGAAAATTTCATCGTCATATGAACACAATTGGTCGTGTGCCTTACATGTGCTCGTTACTATACAATACTTCTTCCCTTTCAAAGAATAATGAATGAACCATAAATAGCAAATGGAGGCTTCATCAGTGTAGAAAGTTGTGTCGGTATCCGCAATTATTTCTGATGCTCTATTGAATATCTATTCTTCTAGCGCGCCGCCAATTTTCCCGTCAATCAATAATAGACAGTTTCGGCAGTGGCTTCTGGCTTTGGAATGAGTGAAGACTACATTGGAGAAATCATCTTGCGACTGATCGGGTTGAGTTTACTCTTAGCTGGAGAACAACCGACGTGAGTGTGATTTTGCAATTTTTCTGTTGTAGTCCAACGGCAGACCAACTCTTTTAAATTTAGTTGGCTTGATTTTACAATAGCCTTTGAAAGCTGGATGAAATTCTAAATTTCACGCCACACGAACTCGAACTTCGATTGCTTTCTGTAGTATGTTTACACACCAGAAAAAAATCTATTGACAAGAATAGATGATTTCGCCGTGAAACTGGTTCTTGTGCTGTTTTTTTCGTTGAAAGCTTCTTGATGGAATGTGAGTTTGCCAGGAATTTGCTCGAATGATGTTGTTCAAGTTGGTTGTCTGGACAGTCTGGTGGGTCAGTTTCATGACGGTGCGATGATAGTTAGCATGAAGTTACATAATTTGTTCCTTGTCTCTGCATCAATGAAGAGAATCTTTCATTTCTTCCTTCAAACTTTTTAGTTTAATTTTCAGTTACCACCCCTCAAGAGGCACAATTTATTCATAATATTAACCAGCATTCTATGTTGATACAAGCAAATACAATCTTTCGAACTCATTGACGACTCGTTGAGACGTTCATTCACCGATTCACCGTGGCTTCATTCACGTGACATTTCCCCTGGTTGAGTGGAGTGGAGAAGTTCTTTCTTAGCCATGAAACCCTCGCGCTTCCCCGCAGCGTCTTGAATTTATTGTATATTTGACCGTAGAGTCTGGCCGGAAAAAGAATTTTAGATTATTTAAGATATTCAGATAGCCTGAGCAAAATTAACTGAATATATATTTGCACACAATAGTTCCTGTAAAATTAATAAGACGCTGTGGAGGAGTGTGATAAAATCGTTAACAAGTTGAAGGGAATAGACAGCTATATTGAGTGGTCGCTATAGACAGGCTGCGAAAACGCCCACGCACCCATTGTTTCTTCAGCTACACAATGAAACGGCACGTGCCAACAGTATCAAGTACAATACAATAGACTATATTTTTAACTTGGCCCGGGCCAGCTTTTAACTATGTCGATTCCCTTTAAAGTAAATCTAGGTAAGGCAAACGAAAAAAGTGTAAAATGGGCTGTTAAATGATTTCATGGGAAAGCTCAATTTCTCCGGATTTCAAAGTTTTTGACAAATTTTGAATTTGTTTTTATTCAATTCGTTAGTTTATGTGCTTATTAAAAGTCTGCTTCAGAAGTCTTGGCACTTGGATTTTGCGACACAGAAAATTAATCCCATTTGGCTCATTTTAAAAGTACATTGCCTCGCCGAATAGGTAACGAAACCACCACGAAACGAGTTGTTTGGGGACGGCCTTTGTCTCAATGCAGTTGTTTATTGCAATTTCATGTTAGTCTTGATACGAAGTTCGGCTCCTTTTCCAAGTGCCTATACTTTTGAAACGTACTCGCTTCAAAATAAAAGCTATATACAAAACTAACTGCGTATATAATTAAAAGTGCAGCGCAGTGATCCAGGGCAAGCAATATATAACCAAATTGTAAAGTTTGAGATTTTTTATTGATTTTGCAAAATGCAGCAAAATCTAAATGTTCATTCATACCGTAGAAAGTTTCAAGATTGGTCAACAGAAACCGATATATTGGTTAATATACCGGGGGGGGCACTTTACCAGATTTTGGTTGGGGACGTGCCATCGAAGCTCCAAAAACATACCCGTTCCTTATATCAATTTTTCGAACAAGTATACCCGACTTTATACCAAATTTTTCAAAAATGGCCAATTTATTTGTACTTTATACCAAAATCACGAAAATCGATACCGTTCCTTATACCAAAATCGTGAAAATCGATACCGTTCCTTATACCAAAATCGTGAAAATCGATACCGTTCCTTATACCAAAATAGTGAAAATCGATACCCTTCCCGATGGCACGTCCCCAGTACCCAAAATATACATAGTGCCCCCCCCCCCCGGGAATATACCGGGTGTCCCAAAATGATGCATAGGTGTTTGCCGAATCGTACAATCGTGAATTATGCACCGATTTGAATAAAATACCAATCCTTTTGAAGCAGAAAGCCTGATTTAGATGAGGAAATATATTTTACTAAAATCGATCATATCGTTCTAGAGTTCTGGAATATTTTACTTAGAAGTTATTTTTGAACATACTTAAAAAAGAACTAAAAATTTCTTCCCGCTTGAAGCTTTAATAAGATGACTTAAAAGCATCAATTATCTTCTTAGGAACTTATATAGCCAACCCATNACCAAAATCACGAAAACCGATACCGTTCCGTATCCCCAAATCGTGAAAATCTATACCGTTCCTATATCCAAAATCTGGAAAATCGATACCGTTCCTTTTACCAAAATAGTGAAAATCGATACCCTTCCCGATGGCACGTCCCCAGTACCCAAAATATACATAGTGCCCCCCCCCCCCGGGAATATACCGGGTGTCCCAAAATGATGCATAGGTGTTTGCCGAATCGTACAATCGTGAATTATGCACCGATTTGAATAAAATACCAATCCTTTTGAAGCAGAAAGCCTGATTTAGATGAGGAAATATATTTTACTAAAATCGATCATATCGTTCTAGAGTTCTGGAATATTTTACTTAGAAGTTATTTTTGAACATACTTAAAAAAGAACTAAAAATTTCTTCCCGCTTGAAGCTTTAATAAGATGACTTAAAAGCATCAATTATCTTCTTAGGAACTTATATAGCCAACCCATGTACATTTGCATATTTTTGTTATTAGATTTTCCTCCTTGGAAGATGATCATGCGCGCTTTTATTTTGTGAAGCTGAGACGTGGGCGAAACGTTATCAAAATGTTTAGTTCTCTTCGAAATATGTTCAAAAGTAATTCCCGAGAATAATAAACCCTAACTCTAGAAGACTAGAACGATACGACCGATTTTTGTGCAATAAATTTCTTTATCTAAGTTGGGCTTTCTGCTACAAAATGGTTGGTATTTCATTAAAATCGGTACATAATTCATGATAGTGCATCTTGACAAACGCCGATACATAATCTTGGGACACCCCGTAGTTGGGCCAAACTTCTACTTTTTTTACATAGCCAGTAGAGGAATAGCATTGTTTTCATCCCAGTTTACAACTTTTTGCTTCTCAGCTCAGACCTGATCGATCGTTTTCATCTTTTTGAGGTAACGTTGAGTTTTTTTCCAAATATTTCAAATAAAAAGATTCTTGAAATTAAAAGATACCTTTGTAGCAAGTTTCTACCAAAGGGCTTATGCAAATTTGTACCCAAGAATGTCTATGATTTACAGTAATTTTTTTGTGAGAAACTTGGCTCTGAGATTTTTAGTAATATCCCATATCTCATAATGAAAATTTCTTGTAGAGTTCATAACATTTAATTTCACAATATATCACAGTTCATCGAGGACTTTTTTTAGCCAAGAATTATAAGAAAGAACCAAATCATAAAAGTTTAGTATTATTTAGGTTCGTAATTCACTTTCTTTCTATTTCAAAACATTTTGCAACTCATAACCAAAATTGATTAAGTTTCTAACTTCGAATTGACCTCTGATCGCTCCTAGTGGAGTTTCTTAACTTTCTAGGAGAGGCTACTACAGTTTCTTATAAGCGGTTTCTTATGAAGAAAATGAGTGTTTTTTTCATTTCACAAGTGAGACGCTTAATATTTACGTGACTGAGAATGATTAGATCTAATTTCTTTAGAAGTCGTGGTGACAAATGCAACGGTTCTCGTTTCTTGGTTGACTTTTGATTATGCCTGTTGAGCATATCTGAAAATACATTTTTAGATGGTTTGTTTCTGGAAGTAATACTGAGGCCATACATACCCCTTTCACTAAAACCAATCGCATAGCCAACCCAATTTTCGTGAATTGATTATGTTTAAACCGTTGACTGGCGACTGATAATGATCTTTAACGTCATTGTTTTGTGTAAAAGTTTTGAGCAAAAGGTCTCCAATATGTTTTTGGCTTTGATAAACGTTTTTGCCACTAATCTCAGATTTTGGTCAGATATCTCCCACTACAATGTATCATTGTACAGGTGTCATCGTCTACCGCTGCCACGATTGGTTTAAAATGTCTTCTGTCAGAAGCTAAATTTTCATGCTTAGGCCCATTCTCTGGAATGTCAAAGAATGGGCGAGCTTTGCATAAAAAAACGCCAGAAAGAGTGATTGATTGATCTCCTTGAAAGACTGAAAAGTTGTCATTCCTGGGTGAAGGTTTAGATCTATCTGGAAACGGTGTGAGTATGATTCTTTTGCTATTGCCGAATATTTTCTACGTCTACAGACATTTCTTACTATATCCTAGGAAATAGAATTGTGAAATATAGTTTGTTTGTCCCAAATTCATCTTCTCATAAGCTAGTAACCTGTCTTGACCCCATGTTGCTTCTTATCAATAATTCCCTCAAGTGCACTCGACTAAACATATGACTCCACTAAACTCATGTGCACTCGTATGACTGGCTCGTTTGTCGTTGATTAACTTATCAACCAAACCATTCGTTTAATACGTTGATTGATTGATTGATTGATTGATTGATTATTGATTGATTAAGTGATCCGCCTGGTAAGTGCAAAACGTACGGCGCTTGCCCAGACGTACGTACTTAGATAGCGCACCAATTTGCACGAGTATAGCATTCGTTGACTGAAAAGATTACTTAGATTTGAAATATTTATTTTCAACAGAATTGTAAATTATGGTCAATCTAGCTTAAAACCTGTTCGTGGAAAAGCTCAATAAAAGACCAGAAATGTTTATAGAATGATGTCCAAGTTTTCCCCTTGGTATGTAATGTGTAAAGCGTAGTGATTACCTCATCTTTACGCCTCTATCAAACTAAACAGATAAAGAGACACATATCTTTGGCTAAGTTACGTATAGTTCGATTTTGGATGCCTTGTCTTTCCTTGTGTTTTGTCTTGATAATAACGCATTTCTTTGTTGGTGGAGCATGTTATTGTTATTCTAACACTTGGGATGGCTTTACCCCCTCTCCCCATAATTATCCACCAGTGTAGAGGATGCAACAATTCGATTTGTTTCTCATACAGGGAGAATTGCAACGCTTAATATTACTAGTCTCAAGGTAAAATTTTTGCCGCTTTTTTATTTGATTGATTGATTGATTGATTTGATTTTAAATTCTTTATACGGGGTGAAGTTTACAGTTAAAAATTGATTGTCAGACAGCCCTGTTAAAAACCTAATTAAAAGAATTAGTATATAAATTTATTAAATACCATTTAAAATACATTAACGAAAGACAAGAAAATAGCTTGCAACAGAAAAGTGACTCATGTAAGCATTTTTGTGTGTATTACTCTCCTCCGCAGAGGCACATTCATCTAATTCATTCATCCCCAGAACTTCGGTTCTCTGGAATAATCTTCCTAGCACGTTCTTCCCAACTAGTTATAACCTGGCAGCCTTCAAGCGTTCCATCCAGGGCCGTAGGAAGCATCTTAAACTTTCAGGGGCACGACACTTCAAGGGCCCATTTTCATTAAGCTCAAAGGGCATTTCCTCAAAGGGCATTTTCTCGTTTATTGCAAAATCTTTGGGGGGCATGTGCCCCCAGTGCCCCCCTGTTCCTACGTCTCTGGTTCCATCCATTTGTCTCGACCTCGTCTTCCGTAACCATGTCATCTCTCTGTCCAGTGCCTAGGGTACTCTTACGATAGGCTGCTTTGCTGTTGGTAGGAAACATGGCAAAATATACCGAGTGTCCCAACAAAAGTATACAGATTTGGTCAACCGTAACGATCAGAATTTAGCATGAATCAATCCGAAATCATTTTTAAAACATTACTAGGTAGTTACTTTGAACATAGATACCTTGTTTGTTGACATTGATGATTTGAGAGTAGAGATATAAATCTTCAAAGGAAAAATTTGCTTCAACCTACAAACCAGAGCAATATCAACAATTNAAAGGACAAATTTGCCTCCACCTCCAAACCAGAGCAATATCCACAATTTGTTTCACTTAAAATGAATAAAGTTTACTTCGGAGCTCCCTTGATGATAAGCGTCATGTAAATTATATTTTGTGAAACGCATTTGTTTTGCAGTTTTTAATTTTTCCCCTCCTTGTTCAAATTTGTCCAAGTCTATTGTTGACTTATTCACTGTGCTTTAAGAATTTGCTTAGGCCAAAACGCCAAAGCTCTGGTTTGGAGGTGGAGGCAAATTTGTCCTTTGAAGATTAATATATCTACTCTCAAAGCACCGACGTCAAAAAACAAGGTATCCATGTTCAAGTTAACTATCGAGTAATGTTTTAAAAATGATGTCGGATTGATTCATACTAAATTCTGATCGTTGGGGTTGACCAAATCTGTACATTTTTTTGGGACACCCGGTATTTTCCCAATATTGGAAAAAAGAAAGAGCTTGCGTCATTTGATTAGAATGACCTCCGGAAACTTTTTATTTGAGATCGGGAGCCGGAATGAGGGTTAGTCACCGTTTGGCTCAGGATTTGAGACATTAAAATACCCAATATATGGTGTTAAATTGACCAGTTATGATGTTGTTTCTCCTTGTGTTGGGTACATGATGTAAAAATAGACTTTTAGTAGACCATTGATACTCTTGAACTCTACTCTGGAATACAAATAGCCGTTCTGCGATTTGATTGGTTATTTGAAAACAATATAAAACATAAATTCTTTCTTAAAATCTTACTAATTATTCAAATAAGCGCATCGTAACTTAATCACTAAGCAACAATCATTACCACGCTACTTTGTTGTTTGGAATCGAGCTCGGCCAAACTATATTTATAGAAAGACGAGATGAATTTCATCATCATCATCATCATCATCATCATCATCAACATCATCATCATCATCATCATCTTCGTCATTATTTATTTATGCAATGTAAAGAATATCTAGGGGGAGATTGTTGAGAGAGAAGAGTTCTTCTTCGGAAAATTTTCCTTTTCGTTCTCCATGCCATCCTTTAAAATCCTCCTTGATCAATGATCATTTCCGTTTCATCTTGGTGTCAGGTGTCTGGATCATCATATATTCATTTCCTCTTGCCCTTCCTGTCTTCAGTCACATGTCTTGTTAATTACTCTTCTCGTTCGCCATTAAGCCAATGTTCTGTCCCGCTTCGTGTTCGGACAGTCATCAATAAAATGTCCAGGATTTTAAGACAGGAAAGAGAATGAATGGATCAGTAAAATGACGATTTGAGGGAAAGAAGGAAAATTAAACAAAGACAAGAAAACCCAGATAGATAGATTGATAAACTAATTGAAATGAATGAATGCTTGATTGATGGATCGATTGACTGATTGATTAATTGATTGATTGATTGATTGATTGATAAATACATGTGACCTTGAAGAAAAGAAACGAATGAGGGAAATGAATGATCGTATAAATCAATAAATGAATCAATAAAGGTATGTACTGATTGATTGATTTATTGAATAACTGATTGATTGATTGATTGATTGATTGATTGATTGATTGATTGATTGATAAGTAATTAAATGAAGGATAGAACGAAGTAATAAACGAATTAATGAACAAATAATGGATTGATTAAATGGTTGTTGCGGCGGAACCGCACATCTATTCGAGTTGAATGGAAAACTTGCGATATCTATCATTATGTTTGTTGAACGAAGTCAATCTCGATTCCATGTTGCAAAAGGAGGTAAAGTGCTGCGAAACAGCTGCGGGGGCGGAGGTGAAATACAACACGAACGAAATGCTATTTTTAAAAACAAAACATATCGAAGTACTACAAGAGGAAGATTTGATTAGGCCTACAGAAGATGTATGACCTGGGTGGATAAATAAGAACTCTAGAAACAGCTGCAGAAACAGCTGCAATTTCTTGGCGAGTTCAAGTGATTTTATATAACGAACTGCCGGATCACAGCTTTTCAGTGATCAGCAGGGATTAAATTAATTGTTGTTTATTTCATGGTGAAATGTCATGATAAGACATTGTTCAAATGTTGTGTTTGGTGTCTGTTTCCACTTGGTACAAAAGCCGCAATACGCCGCACTCACTGACTATTGTCATTGCTAGTATAGTTAATATACTAATAAGTGAACAAATGAATTAGCAAATTACTGGCTGACTGCATGAATGAGTGGATGTATGAATAGATGAATGACTGAGTGAATGAATGAATGAATGAATGAACGAATGAATGAATGAACGAATGTATGAATGAATGAACGAATGAATGAATGAATGAATGAATGAATGAATGAATGAATGAATGAATGAATGAATGAATGAATGAATGAATGAATGAATGAATGAAGACGCGAGGAAAGAAATTATTGAATTAATTATTGAAATGGTGAACATAAGAATGTTTAATTTAGATATGACATCTTTCAGTATTACTGCGTTTTACAGCCACAGAGAAAAGTTTGTCTCGTGCGCCCACTCGCACACTCCTTCTTTATTTCTTCTTGTCTGGTCATTCATTCATCTTGCCACCTCGCTGTCTCTTTCTGCAGATATTTCCTATTGCTTGATTGCCTGATTGCTTGATTGCTTGCTTGGTCGAATGATTGGTTGATTGATTGATTGATTGACTGCTTGATTGAGTTGCTTCATTTCATCACTTATTGTTTCAAATATTTTCTTCGTTTTTCCCTTCGTCTCTTGTATATTCATTCATTTACTTGCCCAGGTATTGGTATTTCTTGCATTGATCCACTCATTCATGCAATAACCCTTTCATAACAAGGGCAGCCATTGCTTTATATCAACAAGCTAATGCAAAACGATGACCAATTGCAATCATGGGATCTCTACGGCCGATTATTCAAGACCTGAAAATATGCAAAGCAAGCTGCAAAATATGCACTGAAACCTAGTTGGCTAATTAACTCGAGCTACCTGCAGAAAGGGGCTATAAAGATATAGCAACGGTATATATAAAAGTTAGATAAATAAATCTATAAATCTGCCGCCACAGTGGCATTTATCTTGCTCGGAAGCTGAACAGTAGCCATTACAATTGCCATATAGTTTTGTGTTTAATTCTGACAGTTGAAGTCAATGAACGAAGATACCGGTTGTCCCACAATGATGTATCGGCGTTTGTTAAAATGTTCTTTCATGAATTATATACCGATTTGAATGAAATTCCAATCATTTTGTAGCAGAAAGCCTAACTTAGCTGAAGAGATTTAACCCTATTTCACATGGGGGGAGGGGCGTTTTCGCCCCTCAATCAAGCTTTGTTACATTGCGCCTTAACGACACAAGGTCTGAAAACCAAACCTTAGTGACTTTTAATGAAATTTATGTGCCAATTATAATTTCAATACNTAGTTTTGTGTTTAATTCTGACAATTGAAGTCAATGAACGAAGATACCGGTTGTCCCACAATGATGTATCGGCGTTTGTCAAAATGTTCTTTCATGAATTATATACCGATTTGAATGAAATTCCAATCATTTTGTAGCAGAAAGCCTAACTTAGCTGAAGAGATTTAACCCTATTTCACATGGGGGGAGGGGCGTTTTCGCCCCTCAATCAAGCTTTGTTACATTGCGCCTTAACGACACAAGGTCTGAAAACCAAACCTTAGTGACTTTTAATGAAATTTATGTGCCAATTATAATTTCAATACTTCATTGTTCTAAATTTGATCACGTGACCACAATAGCACCATATTTGGAGAGCGGTTGACAAAAAAAGCTTAAAACGCCCATATTTGTATGTTTCTTGTCTGATTGACTGTCTGTTGTCTTGTCTTGTCTCTTTCTGTCATGTATCATTCGATCGACCATAATGAGAGCTTTCATTTGAAATATAATTTTTCCCATATTTGCTGACATCAGCAAAATTTATATCTATGACGTCATTTACATTTATGATGTCATTTTTCGAATGAATAAGTGTATGAATTGAAAATTTTGCAGCAAATTAGCTTTATCTTGCTTGTTTAATGCATTTTGAGTAATATAGATTGGAAATAGGAAGAATACTATGAAAAAACGCAAGTGAGAATCTGTCCGAAAAACAAAGAGTTAATTAAATGCTAATTGTTCTAAAAACAGATACTTGAAATTGCTTCAAAGTATATATTTTGAATCTACATGGTGTTTTCCATTATTTAAGACCTTTTGAATTAAAATCTGTCATGTAATTTATTAAATAGAATTTTTCTTGTGAAGAGCCATAAATTTGCTAATTTTCCTTTGTTTTTAGTCACCTAGCAACGAATCACGTGATTAATTGATTGACATTGTTATATTTGTAAAGCTTATTGTCCAAAAAACAATTGAGGTAAGTCTCATAGTTATTGCATATGTAGTTTCAGAGGAAAAATGGGGGGGGCCTTTTTCACCCCTCCCCCATGCCAAAAAATAATAAAATACCCCATGTGAAATAGGGTTAATGCGCTAAAATCGGTGATACCGTCCTAGAGTTACGGGTTATTTTGCTTCGGAGTTCTTTTTGAACATACCGCAAAGATAACTAAAACGTTCGACAACGTTTTCCCAAATTTCAGCTTCAACAAATAAGAACGGGCATGTTCATCCTCCAAGGAGCAAAGCCTAATAACAAATATGTGCCTCTTACACAGTGGCGTAACGCAGTTTAGGGCACCTTTGTTCGAAAACCAGGGGCCCCCACCGAAAAAAGAGACCCAAGAAGATTTTTTTCTCAGGCTTTGCTTTGTGGCCATATGTTCAAAAAGGCTTATTCATATAAACCATAGTTTGAAACCATCTCAAAAACCCTTTCAAATTTTACGCTATTTCGACTTATTAACTTCCTTTTTGTCTGTATTCAATATACGTTCCCTAAATATGCTTTGTGACTCAGACATTTGACATATTCTCTGAAGTTAAATAATTCAAAAACTTGTTGGCCAACATGATGTGAATCATAATTTGCTGAGATGTTTGACACCACATCCACACATGGATTCCATGCCTTCGTGATCAGTCTCTTCCGCGTTTTCTGATGTTTTAAAGGGGTGGTCTCAAAAATTGTCTCTAGGAGTACCCGCGCACCCCCCTCCTCATAGAGCTCACTTCGCTTCGCTCATAGCCCCTATAACGTGACCGTTTCACTGTCACTGCAGAAGGGCCCACTCACACCAGTTCCTAAAGGCTCCGAGTGTCTCTGTTACGCCACTGCACCTATATGACTATTTGGCACTCCAAACCTGCTTTCAAGATCCAAAATCAACAGTGAACATTGAAAGTCGCTATCGTCTTAAAATCAAAGTCCTTGTTGACTCGCGGAGTGAAAGTTTATGAGGTCAATGTTTACTACCTGACTTGTGAGTGCCTGTTTTTATTTACCATGCCTAAAGTTCCTTCCTCTAGCAGCATCGTATTTTTATATGGCCTTTTGTATTGACTTGACATTGGCTTTGATGGAATTTCTCTATCAGAAAAGGCTTTAGGAAATTGTGATGGCTGCTTGTGCTGCAAGAGAAATTAGTGCTGCAAGAGATTCTATGGTTGCACATTATTTATTTTACAGCCAACGGTTTCCGGGCGTAGTTGCTTTCGTTAAATGACTGATGTTGGTGTGACTCAGGTTTGAGTCTTTCCCTCGTAACGGCTTTTGACTAACGCAGGGCATTGTCTTGAGGTTTGAAGGAGCATGACCCCGCCCATGACGCCATTTCGTAGCCAAATCGGCTCTTATAAAGGTAGGCTTCTTTGAAACTACCTCAATGATGAGAAATTAGACAAGGGAAGTCACCGCAGAAGTTTTTATTACCAATCTAACAAGTTTGGTTTTCTCTCCAGGCATCTCGATGTATGGATCTCAAGGAGTTGTTGATTAGACCGGACTACCAAAAGTAAATGTGAAGTACTGAAGGTAAATATTGTTTTTTTATTGTTGTCTGTTTCTTCTTACATTCTTCATGTCGCATCTTATTGTTGAGAACTGCTTTCTGAAAATTGACGCTCTGGTCGGTTCAAGCTGATGATTTCCTTTGTACAAAGGGTGTCAAAGAATATATCAACCGGATCGGTGCTCACTGTCTAAAAATGTTTGTTGCAGAAGTCGCACTTCAAAACTTCTTCGTCTCCTAGAGAGCTTAAGTCAATTTTTGGAATTTTAATCTTAGTCTTGAAACATAATTGTATTCCAAAAGGAGGTATTCGCTAAGGTTTTGATCTCCCCAATAATAATTTGGACATGCACTGTTCAATTTGATTCAGATTTTCGTTCAAAATTCGTGTTGGTGCCTGACATTCATTCAGCGAACATATATACGAGCCTCTTAACACCAAGAGATATAGGTTCTCAATCTTGTTCTCAAAATATGGGAAAGAAATCGAAATTTCTGTCCATATTTCAGCTTCAAGAAGATGAAAATTGCATACATTAACAAATATCAAATTTGGACCGAATTTTTTCAGATAAGAATTTTTGGACAAGAAATTTCGGACTAGATCGACAGAAATTTCGGACTTCATTGCTCTTAAATTTGGACCAAATTTTGACTCGATATTAAGGCCTTAAAATCAGACACTGCCCTTTGCAACATATCAGCAGATTGGAACTCCCATTGACGAGTTTAAATCTTACATTCTAAATTTATGGATACGACCATTTTGGGATACGAACTATTTCGGTCATTAAACTATTTGGAAAAACTATTTGTCCGAAATTAAACTAATCTGAACTTTGTCATTCTTTGTGTAATATATTCTCAAAGAAACAAAACAAGCCATGTTCATATCTTTATACGCATTGACGCAAATGTATACTTTGTTTTTATGCTTAGAGAATCGCCATGGTCTTGTAATTTTAGCTAGCTGTCGGTGGGACAATGTTTGATCAAAAGTTGTAGTCTTTTTTCGAGTGCTACAGGAACTGCTTCAAAACAAATTTATTCATAAGTTCAGAAATGAAACATCTGCGTTAGCCATGCCAACATGATAAATTGGCTATTTGGTAGAGGTAGAGATGAGAAAAGTTTCACACTTTTACGTACAGCATTTTTACGTACAGGCAAACTTCAACTATTCTTTTGATTCACTCATTAGAAATTTTAATCGAGTACAGCAACTCAGTGGCGTGGCAACGGGGAGGGATGGGGGGCATTTGCCCCCCCCCCCACTTCTGTGAAAAGATGGTCCTCGAGATTCTTTCAAAAACGAAGAGAAAGTACCTGGGTATAGGTAGGGTGTGTAAGAATTTTTCCAAGAACTGCAGAAAGGTGACCGGAAGAGTCATCTAAGCCAAAGTAAAGATTGGCATTTTTAAAAATTTTCCTAGACACTATCATAGAATTTTCAAGGCTTCCATTTCGGGGTCAAACAAACTCAGGATTGCGAGAAGNCAAACAAACAAGGATTGCGAGAAGCGTTATAGGACAAAGTATAAGGTCTTTGCGCAATAATTTTCTCAAAGATGGTGATTCATAGAAAACTGTTACAAAATTGTCGAAGTTTCCAATGACATTGGTAAAGATGGGATGGAGAAAGGGTGTCTAAGCCGAAGAAAATGATGTTTACTCAAAAATTTTCCTGGGGATGCTAACTTTTAAAACATCTTTCACAAAATGGTCAAAATTTCTATGTTGATACCGGCAAACATGGGATCGAGAGAAGCGTTCTAAGCCAAAGTAAAGGGCGTGTCCTCAAAAGTTTTCCTGGGGGCTTCGCCCCCAGACCCTTTCATTTGAATACCCCCCCCAGTTAATTTGTCCTGGCCACGCCACTGCAACTTCGCTTTAGAGAACGCATGTCAATCATTATTATGCTTTGCGAGTTTTTTCTGAGAAGAGACGCCATTTTGATATCATACGAAAATCAACTCAAGGCTGAATCCAAGTCAATGGGGCCCTGTAACATTCAAAATCTGTATTCTTCATTCATGGTGCTGCTTCAACTCGTTTTATGGTTGTTTTGGTGATGGAACTTTGAAGATATCTGCTCAGAAGATAAAGCGAACTATTCCTGGTTGCGTTAGGTTAAACACACATCATACTGAGAGACACAACTCACCCTGGTGATGATGGGACATACTGACCAGCCTCTGTCATCGCGTCAATCTTGCCGACCTAAAACTACCAATGGGTGTACATAGAAATTAAGTTGCCGGCCATCCTCGGAAGAAGGAGAGGGGGCAGTTGCTTCGAAGCTGTTTTGCACCTTCAGACAGATCCACGCAACCAAATACTTCTAGTGACATTGGGGGGATTTTTAAACTGAGAACAAAAAATCCAAACAATCCTTTGATTGGATTCTTGAATATAAATAGTCTACGAAACAAAATAACTGATTTAAGATTGGTGATGGAAAGATGCTTGCCTGATGTTTTGGTAATAGAGGAAACAAAACTAAATTCAGATTTCAAAACTGAAATCTTTCTAGTAAATAACTACCAGAAGCCAATCCGTCGTGATAGGAATGAATTTGGTGGGGGCCTGTTGCAATTCGTTAGGAAAGGGGTTGTTTGCAATAGAGTTTCTACTTTTGAGAGTCCCACTATCGAGATCATTTGTTCTGATCTGATGGTTTGCAAAAAGAGGTGGGCTATTTTTAGCATATATAGACCCCCAGATGCTTCCAACCTGGAACTATTTTTCAGAGAACTGTCTTTGTGCTTAAACACAGCCTTGGACAAATATGACAATGTTATGATCATGGGCGATATCAACATTGACACTCATGATATTCACCATTCCGGATATACTAAGTTAATTTCCTTCTGTGATGTTTTTGGACTGTCCAATTTAGTAAAGGATAAGACGTGTTTCACAAAAAATCATAGTTCGTCAATTGATGTCATTCTCACGAATAAACCCAGATGTTTTCAAAATACCACCGTTTTTGAAACTGGTCTAAGCGATTTTCATGGTCTAGTCCTAACTTTAATGAGAACACACATTCCCCGTCTCAAACCTAAAGTTACTAGATATCGTAGCTATAAGAAATTTGACCCTGAAAAATTTCAGCAAGATGTAAAGAATATTGATTTTAAAGCTGATTTAAATGATGCGGATTTGTCTTATAGGAATCTTTCATCTGCTTTCCGAAAACTTGTAGATAAACATGCTCCTTTAAAAACTAAAGTCCAGAGGGGAAATACTGCCCCTTTTATGAATCAGCAATTACAAAAGGCAATTTATACCAGATCAAGGCTAAAAAAAAGACTGAATAAAAACCCTACTGCAGAAAATAGAACTAATTTCAAAAAGCAACGAAATAAATGTGTCTCCATAAGAAAGAAGGCTATGAAAAACCACTTTAAAGAAGCAACTAAAAATGGTACTATGTCTAATAAAGAATTTTGGGATCTTGTTAAACCCTTTCTTTCAAATAAAGGGGGACTTACGAGTAGCGATATTTCTCTTGTAAAAAATGATACCGTTATAACTGATGACCAGGAATTGACGGAGATTTTCAACGATCACTATGTAAATATAGTAGAGAAATCCAGCGGTAAGAAGCCTGTTAGCCTTGCTAAAGATACTGGAATTTCTGATGATTGCCAAATTGTTCGCTTGATTCTCGACAAGTATAAAAACCACCCTAGTGTCCTAGCTATTATTCAAAACCCAGAGCAAGTTTTGAACACCTTCACATTTCACGAGATAGATAATCAAGAAGTTGCGAAACTATTAAAATCCTTGGATGGCAGGAAATCCACCGGTGAAGATCAAATACCCCCGAAGCTCGTATCTCTAGCTGCTAATGAGCTTACAAGCACTTTAACCACGGCAATAAACTGCAGTATTCGCAATTCTCGTTTTCCAAATGATGCAAAAAAAGCGGCAGTCTGCCCATTAGATAAGGGGGAGCCAAATCGCACAGTAGAAAGGAACTTTCGCCCAGTTAGTGTTCTCAATACCTTTTCAAAGATATACGAGAAAGTCTTAAAACAGCAACTGATTCAACATTTAGACAACACGCTGTCTGTCTTCATTGCGGCCTATAGACGAGCATATGGAACCCAACACGTCTTGATACGTCTGATCGAAGATTGGAGGTCTAACCTCGATAATGACTATCTCGTAGGTACGATTCTAATGGATCTTTCGAAAGCTTTCGATTGTATCCCACATGACTTGCTCATTGCCAAATTACATGCATATGGATTTGATGAAGATGCACTAGTCCTTATTTATTCTTATCTCAAAAGACGAAAACAATGCGTTCGGATAAATAACACATATAGTTCTTTTCAGGAGGTTATATCTGGTGTACCCCAGGGCTCCGTTCTAGGACCTATCCTGTTCAATTTTTACATAAATGATTTATTTCTTTTCATAAAACAGGCAACGCTTTATAATTACGCCGATGACAACACACTTGTTTACTTTTCTAAAAGCATGCCCGATCTTGTGAATATTTTGGAAAAAGAAACAGGAGTTGCCTTATCATGGTTAGAAAACAATGAAATGATTGCAAACCCTGAAAAATTCCATGCGTTATTGCTCAGAAAAAACCAGACAAATACTAGTGGAGAACAGATTAACATTAATGGCAAAATAATCAAATCCGAGGAGACTGTAAAACTTCTAGGAGTGACGTTGGACTATAAACTTGATTTCGACCCACATATTTCGAACCTTTGCAAAAAGGCTGCAACACAATTAAATGTTCTTAAAAGATTGAAGACGTTTATTGGCTT
>REGM01000195.1:465798-477408 GCA_004194415.1 Aurelia aurita | reverse complement strand
GAAAACTCCGGCATAAGTGCGGGCAATATTGTCGCCACTTTGGATTATCGGTTGAAAAACTGCGACCGAAAAAAGTCCGCTTTTACTGAGACAACCGCTTAAATACGAATACATTGCTCTGATGAAAACTTAATAAAAAAACTAAAATTGATTACAGCGTGGCGATAGGCTCGAAGTCTGACACTGATAGCCTTAGATCTCTAAATATGACAAAATCTGACAGACCGCCGACAATTCTATTACGCCTAAGTGGCGTACGTATTAGATTGGTGGTAGGAATTTTTAGGATCTGGAGGTTGGTCGTTCGGTCCCCTGCAGGACCTCGCTTTCCTAATGGTGCTAGCTTACTCGTGTTATTGTTATAACAAATTGATTTATTTTATTTCAATCAATGAAAAGGGCGTTAGTTGCATTTATAGCCAAAGTAGAGGGCGTGGTCCGGAAAAGAATTTCATTGTTTGAAAAATCATACTGCAAAACGATGTGACCAATTCATCAAAGTTTGAATTCTTCACGCTTCAACTTAATTTTTAACATTTGGCTCATAGTTTTGGATTCTTTGCTTCTCTCAGAATTCAGTTTTGGCCAACGACGACTTTCCTCAAATCACTCAACAACAAAACAGTCAAAACTTTGCTGTTTACTATGATTCAGATTTTGAAGCAAAACGTTCTTTTTTCGATCCTATTATTGATTGGGGAGAATGTTTTCATTATACCGGGTGTATCAGAAAAAACGGGCCACTTACAAAGCGCCTCTGCGGTGGCGACTTGAGTCTTACAAATTTATGGTATCGATTTTCGTAATCCATAAGCTTGAACTTAAACTTTAATGTATTGGTTTTACCTATATTTGCCCATGAATTAGATTTGTTGCTAAAAGTTACCCAAATTTGTTGATAGGTCGATGACAGACGGTCTCGATGTTCTGATACATCTCAATTCTTTAAAATTCCCAAACAATAAATTTGTTGTTGTTTTTGTTTGATTTTTCAGAAAAATAATATTCTAAAAGGCTAGAATTAATTAACTTTACCTTGCATCATTGATTTGAGCGTTCGTGATAGCATATTTTTGACTCTAAAGAATGCTATTGTTGACCATTTTTAAAGAAAGAGGCGTCTATTCCTGTCAAAAACTAGCATTCTTTAGGGGCAAAAATATGCTATCACGAACGCTCAAATCTCTGATGCAAGGTAAAATTAATTAATTCTAGCCTTTCAGAATATTAATTTTCTGAAAAATTAAACCCGGTGCTAACTATTAAACAAAACATTTTTACTGCTTCCAAATGCGGGTACATGTGTTACCTTTTTAATTGTGATCTTCCTTAAGACAAAACGCAACAATTTTATTAGGATCTTCATATTAAGACAAAACGCAACAATTTTATTAGGATCTTCATATTAAGGCAAAACGCAACAATTTTATTAGGATCTTCATATTAAGACAAAACGCAACAATTTTATTAGGATCTTCATATTAAGACAAAACGCAACAATTTTATTAGGATCTTCATATTAAGGCAAAACGCAACAATTTTATTAGGATGTCGTTTGCTTTTATTCTTGAATCATCATCATCATCAGTTACGCTTTCCGTCTACAAAGACATTGCGCAGTCCACTATTCTCCAAAGATGTCTATTTTATGCTATTGTTTCATTTTTCTCTCACTTCTATTGTGTTGCCATCTCTACTTTTACCATCATCTTAAATTCAACTTTCCTTGGATCTTTTTATATTTGTTTGAGCCGTGTAATTTACTATCTACCTCTTGGTTTCTTTCAAGATTTGTTCTCTTCTTTCAATGACTTCCTTGCTGATGTGTCTTCTGTTATTCTTAATAAGTGACCGTACTTTTATTTTATTCTTGATAAAACTACCATAAGCGCATGGGCTTTTATTTGGATATAAGCGCATGCGCCTTTATGCGGGGGAATATGGTATGAGTATATTATATGTTTTGTTACGAAACGTAAAATTCTGCAGTCCATCTACCCATGCTTGTACAAAGATCACAGCGAATAGATGAATGGGCTTCTTTCTTTAAATGGGAGCGTTTTCACTTCATTGATACTAAAAGAATATATATTACGACAAGCGACAATCCTATAATCATCTGTCCGTTATATCTGCTACCATGAGAGAGTGTAGACAGAAGATTTAATTGCTTTATCGTGAATGTAATAAGTATAAAAATAGAAATGGAGACCTTGAAAAGGGCTTAGGTGAAAGTCGTTATGTTGAGCCCAACCCTAAGTTGTCTCGTTCCAGATAGTGTAAGGGATCAAAATTAATCTTGTTTTTAATGGAGCTTTGTAACTTGTAAGAGGGTCAAAGACGGAAGAACAAAGAACTCGAGGAACGAAAATCCCATTCTCCTTTTCTTTGATTTGGCATTCTACCAGAAAGCTAATTTTTGAATCTTCGGCATATTCTCCTAAAATTGTTCTCTGAAAAGTTATTGGGAATTTTTCTACTTTAAGTCCAGTCACCTGAGGTAGCTAGTGGTTACGAGATGGTGATAGCATTAGACGTAAAATTTCTGATGGTAGCAGACCGAACTAAGGTGTAAGTTAGAAAATAGTTGACTTTTCAAATAGCGGTAGAAGCTTATGCAAGGTGTCCCAAGAAAAATTCCCCACGTTTAATTGACTCTATGCTAGTTGCGTATCAAAGAGAGATAAAACAAAAGAAACAAAGAAATAAATACACAAGAACTTGACATGCGCCGAACCATATTTGGGTACTGATCTATGTCAACAGGAAATATTAACATCTGATTGTTTAGAATTTGACCGCAAGTGGCTTGAGCTACTTTTATATGCTTAGATTCCCTTTAATTTGAATATTTTATTTTCGCATTTCCAATACCTCAACTTAGATTATTGTTAAGGTTTTGTGAGGAGTTTCATCGAATTCTTGATGTTTACATCATGTGCCCTCGTACAAATTTCACAACGAAGTTTTAGGAAGTCGTACCACTTTCAAGACATTACTGAAATACCTTCCAAGTAATACAATGCAAGAAACAAGTTAAAATGAAATGAAAAAATTCTGTGGATTTCCTTTACTAATTTCAGAAATAAGTTTGTCTCAGTATTGAAATTTTTAATTTTTTAGTGATGCGAGGGTTGAGTTTCGTGTAGTTTCTTATAGAAAACATGAATTTACATTAGTTCGCGAACTTCTTTTGAGTTATGGCTACCGAAATATAAATTTAGCAAAAAAACAGTCCAGATAAAGTCAACACTTCTTTCTGAGATCATACAGGAAAAATGTAGCAAGGAATTGTCCCAAAATTTATCTTTTCAAATGAAACTCAACAAAGTCTATTGTATCTAAAAGCTCTTTTGCAAAGGATTAAAAATTGTTACAATTTAGCAGCAACAAAATTTGAAAACCCTATCACAAATCGTTGGGTGAAGCGTCAATAAAGATAGATGGAGATACTGTGATCAGCAACCAATGAGATTCACCTGAAGAGATAAGCAAGCTTAAGCAGCTCCAAATAACCCCCTTCCCCAAAATAACAATAACTACAAAAGATTTCCGAATGTACTTTTCTACTGGGTGTCCCGAAAAAGTGTGTCAACATTTCTGAAAGCCTAACTTACATTTTGACACCTTACTCTTGTCCATGGGTACAGAAGTCACCGAGTTCCGACTCGGAATGATCAGATCATAGAAAGGCCTGATTAGAGGGCCAAATGCTGTAAGAGGGCCTGATTAGGGGGCCTAAATGCTGTAAGAGAGACTTTGGGCTTCAAATTTCTATTTTCTGAAATCGTAACAACTTTTTTCTCGAAAGACGGCTGTTAAGCGAAGGAAAACATTTCGCGTTCGATCTGAAAAGTCCCATCTGGAACTGTTCCTTGCTAAATGTTTCTTGTTTTCTTTCATCAAAAAAAAAAACTCTGCCAGGTATCTAGAAAATACTAAAGATTTCAGATTTACGATCTTCTCTTTCAATGGCCGTAACCGAGTTCAGAAGATAAAATATCTATGAAGGTGTGATAATGAGAATTTTAAGAACCGGGTCAAATAGTTTCTTATAAAATAATAGGCGTAGAGCCAATCAAGCAAGGAGTCGTTTCTTTAAGACAGTAGGTACAAAAAAAAACATGCATAATGGTGACCTTGATAACAATTCTTTATCAAAAGTGTTAGAAAATGATAGCATTGTACTCGTTTTCGTTGCGATAGAGAGACTCTTGGGCCTAAGCGGCAAGCACAAGGGAACAAGGATACACGTACATCCTCTCCGTGATTTGATAAGCTGTTGGATATTCCTAATCGGATCCATGATCGTGCTATTTTAACGCAGTTGATGTCATAACGAGGGATATCAATGGTCTTCTTCAAATTATAAATATATCAAATGTCGTGTATTTTAGCTGAAACTAGGGCGAATTATCGTCGCTCAATTATACGCTTTCAACCACAAACGCTTCTAAATTTATGAACATTTTTACAGTGAGAACAACATTTGTCACTTTTAGGATTCAGATTCAGATTCAGCTTCAAGATCCAGATGTTGTTCAGAGTTTTATTGCATTTAGAAAAACCTTTGCTCAGCGTAAATGACCTCAAATTTAGGCCTGACTTCATGCCTTAATCATGCTTTATTTCCAGCATGGAAAACTTTACCTTCAGAGCTGTTTCTTCTCTTGTGTTCCGATTTAAATTTTTTTTTCAAAATTCTTTGCCAGAAGGCAAATTTTATGGAAAGGGTGGCGATTTTTGCAATTTTTATATACATTTTGGTCATATTTCGTAGTAGATTTGTGGCACCCTTTTTGAAATTTTGGCAGTCTAAAGTATGTTTTCATTTGATGATGATGATGATGATGCNGACTTCATGCCTTAATCATGCTTTATTTCCAGCATGGAAAACTTTACCTTCAGAGCTGTTTCTTCTCTTGTGTTCCGATTTAAATTTTTTTTTCAAAATTCTTTGCCAGAAGGCAAATTTTATGGAAAGGGTGGCGATTTTTGCAATTTTTATATACATTTTGGTCATATTTCGTAGTAGATTTGTGGCACCCTTTTTGAAATTTTGGCAGTCTAAAGTATGTTTTCATTTGATGATGATGATGATGATGCAAATTTGCGAAGTCTCTTCGACAAAATGCAATTTTTTCGGCATTGCTACGATCATAAGAATAGGCATTATTCATTTAGATCTTTACTTTATACAATTATTTTCGAATGGCAAAAACTTGACAACTGCATGGCATGAAGGACTGTAAGCGATTTACATGAAGCTTGAAAAGCCTTTCTCTATCAACGAAATTTCATACGCAAAAAAGTTAATAGACGATTGCGCTAAAAAGGGCGTGGGGGAATTCTTTACCATGATCCTTTGCGTTTGAAAGAATTTCGATTGATTGGGGAATTTTCCGTGAAACGCAAAGGATCGTGGTAAAAAATTCCTTGACGTCATCTTTAGCGAAATCGTCTGTTGTTGGCTCTCCTGATTGGCAAATTCCAAACAAGCGTTCATTTTGTGCTCCACTGTCCTCTTTTTTGGATAACTTGAGACAAATTGCTGTCACTAGTGTCAGATTTGGGATGAAGCTACAATAGTTTCTTTTTGTTGTCAGATGGGTTGAATATTGTACATAGTCGAATTATATTTTCGCTGATGTTGTTGTCGCTGTAGTTAAGCTTTCTAGTTGCGTTTTGTTACTTGCAAATGAAGGCCACTCGTTGACTCTGTTTCTCCGTAATACATGAATATAACAATGGGTTCTGGCACGCTTAACTTTATAAAATACGATAGAATTGGATGGCATCTTGGTCATCTCGGAGGCATTTCCTACCCCCTAAGTTTTCGTTAGTTCTGCCCAGACTCTTGTTTTAAGAATTGAGATGCTGTTCTGTTTTATATCACATATCTTACTAGAGTTAAGAACGAAACAACAGAAGGAAGAGGAGATGATGATCCTCTTCCATGAATGATTTCCTTTTCATGGATTTAAAAACCATTCATAAGAATGAATGATGTGTTAAAATGTATCAACCTAAATCAAATAAAGCCGCCTTGACAACCTCATTTCTATCTGATACTGTGCGTAAGAGGCTTTTCTAAAGAACCGTAACCCCTGTAGATCCTCTCAGCCCACCTGTATGCAATAACTACTTGCTACTGCAATTCAAAATCCCTCAAAAACATCCACGGTTTCTCTGTTTTCAACGTTAAAATGCTTTTTCTTCCGTAGTGGCTGCTCTACAGTCGTCATTGTGAGCTGGGTCCGGAGGCGATCAAGGATGTTTGCTTTGGAGTAGTTGAAATTTAATCAAGCATTTGCCAGGTCACGCACATTCCATGTTCATGGTATTGCTATCCGTGATTGATAAAAGTAGATTGGTCACGCCATTTCATAACAGAAGAGAGATTGATCGAACGCTGTGGTCAGTTGATGCAGCATTAATGAGGTTTGTTTTCCTGTGATCTTTTTTTTCTTGTGAGTAATGCTTTTTCTTTGTGATATCTCAAGGGAATTTACGTATTTTACGTCGTTGCAATCAGTCGTAGGAAATATTGACAAGAATAGCTCTCAATGATATTTTTTACAAAATTGGGGACGAAAAGTATTTCTTGATTGTTATTGTTGGTAACTGCTTCAATGAAATTCTAATATTCATGTCATGAGGAAATTTAAAAGAGAACCGACAAGATAAGGTCATGATGAGTTCCTAATTTTTTTTAACCTAAATGGCACAAACGACACAACGTATTCTTTTNTAACTACTTGCTACTGCAATTCAAAATCCCTCAAAAACATCCACGGTTTCTCTGTTTTCAACGTTAAAATGCTTTTTCTTCCGTAGTGGCTGCTCTACAGTCGTCATTGTGAGCTGGGTCCGGAGGCGATCAAGGATGTTTGCTTTGGAGTAGTTGAAATTTAATCAAGCATTTGCCAGGTCACGCACATTCCATGTTCATGGTATTGCTATCCGTGATTGATAAAAGTAGATTGGTCACGCCATTTCATAACAGAAGAGAGATTGATCGAACGCTGTGGTCAGTTGATGCAGCATTAATGAGGTTTGTTTTCCTGTGATCTTTTTTTCCTTGTGAGTAATGCTTTTTCTTTGTGATATCTCAAGGCGAGAACAGGCATAGATCCACGTACAAACATACAGTTACTTAATGATGAAAATACCTAAAGGATTAGGGAATTTACGTATTTTACGTCGTTGCAATCAGTCGTAGGAAATATTGACAAGAATAGCTCTCAATGATATTTTTTACAAAATTGGGGACGAAAAGTATTTCTTGATCGTTATTGTTGATAACTGCTTCAATGAAATTCTAATATTCATGTCATGAGGAAATTTAAAAGAGAACCGACAAGATAAGGTCATGATGAGTTCCTAATTTTTTTTAACCTAAGTGGCACAAACGACACAACGTATTCTTTTTCCCACTTTATGCTACGTTTCTTTGAATTCTATGTCATTCTAACGCCTGAAGTATGGTTCTTATACATCGAGCTATGGTTCTCATACAGCGTATACGGCCCTAAAGCGTGTCTAAAAATGGCTGCCTGATTTGCTTTGTACCAAGGTAAAAATTCTCATACATTCATTCGTCGGAAAGTTAAAAGCCTGTTGCTCCAACTTAGATCAGAAAATTTAGTTTGTCAGAATCTTTTCTATCTTTCTCAAATTACGAGCGATTTTACAAAAATGCTTCATCTCAAAATCCTTCAAAACAGGCCTAAAATCTTTGATCAAATTTACTAGCTATTTAGCACCTTAGCTATCATAATCAAATTGTATCTGTTTATCTTATCGCTCAAACATTTCTACTGCATAATCATATGCACTTTGGAATGCCATGCGGCCTTTTTTGTCTATTTTCTATTATCATGAGGCTGTATTGCTGGCAAATTTGATCAAGGATTTTAGGCCTGTTTTGAAGAATTTTGAGATGAAGCGTTTTCATAAAATCGCTTGTAATTTGAGAAGGATACAACCGATTTTGATAATCTAAATGTTCTTGTCTAAGTTGCTTTGTTAGCTACACAGGTATTATCAGTTTATAGGAATTCATGGTTTGAGAGCTACATGTTTTCAAACGCCTAAACATTTTGACGACTCTCCCGGAACTGCAGAAATTCGGACTCGAAAATCGAAAAAAATATTTAGCACACTGAGGCCTTTCTGACTTGTGTCTTCATCAGAGTTTGACTTAAAAACTTACAGACTCTCATAAAGACACAAGACAGAAATGCCTCAGTGTGCGTATTATATTGTGTTCCTTTATTTTACGTGCGAATTTCTTTTGNTTGTATCTGTTTATCTTATCGCTCAAACATTTCTACTGCATAATCATATGCACTTTGGAATGCCATGCGGCCTTTTTTGTCTATTTTCTATTATCATGAGGCTGTATTGCTGGCAAATTTGATCAAGGATTTTAGGCCTGTTTTGAAGAATTTTGAGATGAAGCGTTTTCATAAAATCGCTTGTAATTTGAGAAGGATACAACCGATTTTGATAATCTAAATGTTCTTGTCTAAGTTGCTATGTTAGCTACACAGGTATTATCAGTTTATAGGAATTCATGGTTTGAGAGCTACATGTTTTCAAACGCCTAAACATTTTGACGACTCTCCCGGAACTGCAGAAATTCGGACTCGAGAATCGAAAAAAATATTTAGCACACTGAGGCCTTTCTGACTTGTGTCTTCATCAGAGTTTGACTTAAAAACTTACAGACTCTCATAAAGACACAAGACAGAAATGCCTCAGTGTGCGTATTATATTGTGTTCCTTTATTTTACGTGCGAATTTCTATTTGTTTTTTGTTACATCTTGTCGTTCTTTTCTTTAGGTACGAATTGTTTTGTTTTTTTCTTGTTACAGAACTCTCTCCCATGAAATTTTCTTAAAAGTACGTGTGTGTTTCTGATTTGACGATGGTTTCACATTCCACACACGGGAACTTCAAAGAGCAGTTACTCGCTAAGTTATTAAATGGCTTGACATTAGCCACTGAGTGCTTTTCCAACGATTAACTCCGTTTCCTTGTGCAGCTTTTTCTAGAAATTTGTTCCTGTCAACAGAATCAGAGTGAAAAAGATATATGCTATTTTGGCTTTTCACTGAGCGGTTCCGAAACAGACGCCATAATCTTTACTCTAAAGCCATACATAAACCCTATCGGTTTTTTAACTCTTTTTTATTTTGTAAAGCACTCATAAAGCACTCCTAATAACTCACAGAAATACGCATTTACAGTGATGGGCTTGCCTTTAGGTACCGTAGGACATTTGTCGTTTGAACCAATCTTACATTGTTACATAGCATGTTCTCCTTCTTCTTAAAAAACGTAGTATTTCAGTTGCCTAGTCCGTTGGTTTTACAAAAATGAGTTGCTCGTTGAGAAAATGATGGTTTTATTGCAACTCAAAGGAAGGAAACCAGAAACCATATGTTGAGTGAATGGGATTTAAATTCTGATGTGATAGATATGAACACCATTTAAGATTTTGTTCCGTGACATGTTTGCAGTTGAAAACCTTTGGTTCAGTGGTCTTCAAAATATTTGATAAAGGCTGCACGTTTCCAGGATGAACATTGCAGAATTTGTTACATTTTACATTTTGTAGGCTTTGACGTTACGATAGGATTCTTTCTTTGGGAACAATTTGCACAATGCGTAAAATATCAGTCGACATAAGCCCACAACTTCTGATAGGTCTATACGCTAAAAATATCAATATCGAATTGGCAATTGGCGACAAACTTAATGAATGTCAGCTCTCTGTTTGAGAACATCGAGAATCAGAACATCACAGCAGTCCTATAATTTTATGCGAGCGTTTTGGTATTGCAGCTAATGCCATACTGTCCCAAACTTGTGCTACTAATTTGTCAATTTTAGAAAAGTTCGACAAATTTATATCCTAAAACAATCCAAATAATCTTGGTCTTCTAAGGAATTGGTAATCAACAAACCAATCAAGTATGGCATTTAGCCGCTCCGCTATGTTTCGATATTTGAAAAGAAATCATCTTACGTCATGTGCAATTTTTTGAATTCTCTGAACCGCCCTCCTCCCCTGAAAATGCCATTATGAACCCCTCCTTTTCCTGCCGGGCTGAACTTGCAAACACAACATTCAAAGAATTTCATTGATGCTTCTACATTTCTGCATCTTTATTGTACCCTGGCATTGTGTTTCTAGCAATTTCTTGGCAGTTAAAGATGGCGTGATCGCTAGAATTATGAAGCAGCACGAGTTTCAGATTGTTCAGGGAGAAATTGACGTCACATATTTCCCATAGAAATATTGGGTCAGTTTCCGCCTTCTTTTCCCATTCAGTGATCTGTGCCGAGACTTGTTATCCGCATTCAGATTAAATGATTCCAGTACTTCAACATTATGATAGCTATCCCTGTCCTCCCTTAACTGATGTTTGCTTATGTGTGCTAAGTTTGCTACTTGCTATCATTGTTTTGTGCTTGCACCATGTTTCTCATTCCAATAGAGATATTGAGTGATTGTTCGTCCTTCGTTCCTACTCAGTAAGCTGCCAAAGTCTTTTCTCCCATTCGTTTTTTATTCCAATTCACTAACAGGGTAAAAGGCATCGATTTTTTTTGGAAAATAATGTTCGTTTATGTTGAGGGTTTGCCAGTTGTGCTTGTTGCGTTCGCTTTCCGTGTCATGCTTCTTGCAACTTGTTAACATAGGACTCCTTAACCTATGCAAATCAAATAGACTGAATTTCATAGATAACTCAAACATCTCCCTGTCAGAGCTTAATGGAAGCTTGTTGCACTTGAACAAATCTGGCACCGTAATGCTTGCCAGAAATTTCATTGAGCACTTCCATAAGAAATGACAGGTTGACATAAGTGTAGAAACATCGAGAAAGGAAACCCCTCAGTACAATACATCATATAATAATCATCACCATGAGGATGAAATTAGAAATTCAGAATCTGCAAATGAAATACTTCACAAATTGAAAGTTGATAATCCAAAAAAGGTTCATGTAGGGCATTTAAATATAAATTCAATAAGGAACAAATTTGACTCGATAATGGACATTGTAGGAGGGAAACAAGATGTATTTCTGATATCAGAAACAAAAATAGATAGCTCATTTCCAGACAGCCAGTTCACAAAAAGTGGCTATGCCAAACCATTTAGACATGATAGAACAGCTAATGGTGGTGGTCTTCTTCTTTTTGTGAATGAAGAGATCCCTGCACATGAACTATCAAACCATCACTTACCTGATGATATAGAAGTTATTTGTGCAGAAATAAACCTAAGAAAGCAAAAATGGCTTATAATAGGAATATACCACCCACCAAACCAGGATGACCGTTACTTCTTAGAAGAATTAAGTAAGCTCATTGACATTTACTCAAACAAATATGACAACTTTGTTATCATGGGGGATTTTAATCTTGAAATTACTAATGATAACTTGGAAAATTTCCTTCAAGCTTATGACCTCTACAGCTTAATCAGAGATCCAACATGCTTCAAAAGCAACCCACCTAAATGTATTGATTTAATCCTTACAAATAAAAAACACAACTTCATCCATTCCACAACAGTTGAAACAGGACTGTCA
>REGM01000195.1:423353-463589 GCA_004194415.1 Aurelia aurita | reverse complement strand
TTTGGCCACGCCCCTTACTTTGGCTTAGAAAACATCTCCCGATCTCATTCTTTCCATTTCTAAAATAAAAATTTAGACGAATTTCGTAGTGATTTTTCTATAAATCTGCACCTACAGGAAAATTTTGAGGGTACACAGTCTCTACTTTGGCTTAGAATGCATTTTTCAATCCAATATTACCCTGGGTGCCACACTAAAATCGAAACTCATACAATTTGCAAAATTCTTGCCCCACCCAACTTATACCCAAGCAATTTCTTATGTTCTCCTCATTTTCTAGAGAATTTAAAAAACGTGAAGGATGCAAACGCCAGACACAACTAAACTAAGATAAGAAATGCTTTTAAATGGCACTACTTTGGTTTTAGTTGAATTCTGCAGTCAATTTTACTTAGCAAGATGAAAGAAAAAGTGCAACTTTTGGAAATTATTGGGGGGGCCCGGGCCCGACCGGCCCCAATAGGCGCTACGGGCCTGCCTAAAATAAGTATAGATCTGATTCACTTCGTGGAGTTGTAAAGCAAAACTGATTTAATGTTATGTTACTCCTGGCAGGTTTACACATCTGCAAGATTGATGCCAGTTGCGACTAAAATTACATGACCTGTTGCTACGACTAGGAGAATGGCGCTAATACAATTTTTTGAATATGAAATTCCCTTTGGAGAGTAAGCAAGGAGACAGGTTATTGGAAACTTTTGCAGCCACTCAGACACTCATTTCATTTTTCTTAGCTTAGCACAGATTTGGACACATTGTATCAATCTATCTCGCATTTGAAGGCAGACCTCCACATCAAATCGAGGCCATGATGCAATAGAATCTGTAGGTTTATAACATGAATTTTCAAGCAAATGATGCCAATGTTGCAGTGAATGAATGTGTTGACCAATTTCTGCACTGTTACAGCGGATATACACCAGTGTGACCTAGTCTCGTTAAAAGCGCGTTCATTCATTTTGAAATCCCCATTCACTTATTGAAGATGTTAACTCTTTCATACAAATTACAGTGTATGTATTGAACGAGGGGTGGGAAAAAGATATCATACAGACTCCTGTACTTATGAGATTATTGCTAAGACCTATCTTGAAAGTAGACAGACTAGGCCGCCAACAATCAGATACTAGCAGGCCGTGACGTGAGGTGGGATTACTATTCAGGCTTCTATGTAAGAAGGGAAAACTTAGCTGCAAACAGCGCAAAATAAGGAAGATAACCTACAGCCTGCATAAAAGGATTATTTCGTATGTATGGGAGTGAAAAGGCTTAGGCTATGAGTATACGACGCGTACAAACGCACAATCTTCAAAGTCCTTTAGCGTTGGGTTTCAAGCTGGATTTGGGCATAGAACACATCCTGTGTTTACGACTTTTCTAATTCAATCAAGACCGCTTTGGGATGTAATCATTTCGTTTCACAAGCATTCTTAGGAATTATTGAAACTTCTGCATGAAGGAAATACAAAGTCGTTACTGTAAATGCTTTCCCGATTCACTGAGATATGCGAACCCTAAGGTTATTCTAAATGTCATGGTTTAGGAGTTGGTGCTAGCTAGTCGTTTAACTTGCTTTTTAGTGGACTTGCAACAAGTTTTTTTTCTCAGCCAAATGGATTTTAGTGGATGTGTTGCGTAAGTTGTTAATGAAATGCAACAGGAGAGAGTTCTGTTGGATTGGGTGAGATAGAACAGATTGACTATTTAATAAGGAGAGGAGTATTGAGGGGTTGTGAGATCCGATAATCCGATAGAGTTTATATCGAAATCCGCTAATTCAATGAAATCCGAAATCTGTTCAATGAAATCTTGCCATCCGAGGCTCAATCCGAAATCCGATATGGTGGCAAGATCCGAAAATCCAAGCAAAATATTGCAAAAATCTGTATGAAAATATTGTCTCGATCCGACGATCCGAACATCTCAATGCCCACTCTTTAAGGATTCTTCTTTTTTAACATGACAAGGGTAACATACTTCAGGGGCCAATGAAATATTTCATAGTCAAACAATGATCTTTAGGTGTTACTGTATGGCAAAAGTAGTGGGTATATCATAGCAAAGGATAGGGACCACGTTCAAACTTGGCTTATTAACTATTACAGTCTCAAGACCAGACTCACAAGCAATGACATCTGGTAACGCTGAAATTTTAATGTATCCTCTGGGTAGGGTATGATTAATAGCCTTCACCGATAAGTACAATAACCATCCTTCAAATCCTTCCGAAACAGTTTTTGGGTGTTGCTGGTATGAAATAAAGCGGGAAGGAGAAATGGTATTCTTTTGAAAGATGATGCTTAGCCTAATTAAACCGTTACTTCAATTTGATGATTCACATCGATAATTTTTCCATTGTTCATTATTTTCCATTATTCATTCCTTGCTTTAAAGATTTCGAATTCTTAGACCGTTACTCACCCTAGCACATCTTAACCCATAGGCTTTCTAGTGTCTTCTAGCTTCAGTCCAGGATTGGAGGTCTGGCCAAACTTGGCAACCATGTTTCCCAAAATCTGTGGGCCCATTTTTCTCCATTTTGTTCTTATACATGGCCTTGCTGCTCAATAACACAAGCAGCAACAAAATTAAAGCATCATTGTTTGTTACTGGTAGTGTTACACTTTGCGAGCAACAAAGTTGTTTGTATTTTTAATGAAAAACCTCACAACACCAGTTGTAGCATGAAAAGGCTGGTAGAGATAC
Organism: Aurelia aurita; assembly: GCA_004194415.1. NCBI lineage: Eukaryota > Metazoa > Cnidaria > Scyphozoa > Semaeostomeae > Ulmaridae > Aurelia > Aurelia aurita. Next base: position 460,883 of record REGM01000195.1, on the reverse strand, counting down.
ACGCAGCCAATTTATAATTTCAGAAACGTCACCGAAAAATGGCCTAGATTACTTGAATTATTGAAAGCGTTGCGACCAAACTAGAAAGACATTTCAGTGACATGTTTAATGTTGCTAGTGCTTGTTTGAGCATGATGAACATGTCAGTAACAACTTGAGCAGTTGATTTTTTGGCCAGCAACATCAACAAAAGTTGCTATTTAGGCCCATAATATTTATTTGTTGTGGCAAGTGTTTATGTCGCATTGTCGTAGAAATGCGAGATATTAGATGTGTTCAACCATGGTTCAACAATCTACCAAGCACAGGAGAAGTACTCTATTGCTATGTGGAGCTCCAAACATTAAAGTTCGATTGATGAAGACTTTGTTTTGTTATTTTTTATTCTTAGGCCTTTTTTTGCCTACATGCCTTTTATTATTTCATGGTCTTTCAATAAGATATTTATTCATACAGTTTCAAAGAGAGCCTTTGAATGATTCGTTATTCTATACCTGGATAATGGTTTGATGATATTTCTAAGGATGGAACAAGGATCGCTTCCGGCAGCAACGACGACAACAATAACAACAACAACAACAACAACAAGTCAAAATTATTCACGCATTTTCCATCAAGCTGACCTTCTCGTTTTTCTCTTTTCCAGCCAGTGATTAAACAAATCTAGTGTCTGTACTCTCCATGGCAAAACGTTAATTTTGGCAATTAAGTTATATCTGTTTTTGATTAAATGATGTGAACATTATATCTGTTTATTTTTTGTTGCGAGGCCTGGAAATTGCTACTATCGAGATGAAAATGCGAGCTTTAGCCTCTTGGACATTGCAAACTGACCCATTTCAGGGAAAGGCAAACAAGTTACACCACCTGAAATTTTGCAACGATTACTTTATACTAAGTTAAACAGACATATTTAATAAATAATTAAAGATTTGATTCAGTCTTAAACAAGAATCTTATTCTCCGATCACGACTGTTTCATTTACGAATTAAAGTGAATTTGTGATGTGCCGACTTTTGTATCTTGACAAATTTTTAGCCTGTTTCTTTACTTAAGTTATCGATCAACATTTTCTAATCCAATTTAAGGGCTCTGTTTTACTCCTTTTTGGTTATTTTCTAAGTCCCTTCATACACTAGAATGTAGGTAGAGTTGCACTTTCAACATCAGTGAACGTATTTTTATATTAAACTAAGAATTTGATCCAGTGCATAAAGTACAAATCTGGGGTTGTTTGAAATGATGTCATAAAATCAAGATGACCTTCTCTTGCGCTCTAAATTCCCGTGTTCAGCCAAAATCTTTTAATAACTTACGCCTAAAACTAGCCTGATTCGCGGCGCCATTTTGTACTATTGCACGACAAGGAGGCTACCTAGGATTTAGAGGCAACATCGTGACGTCAGGAAGCACCCCAACCAATAGATCAGCTTCGTTCAGGTTTAATAAGACGTCACAGCGCACCGACTTTTGAGCAAGATGTCGTCACTGCTCACTAGTGACTCATTTGAATGTCTAAATTTTTTGGAGAAAAAACGAAAAATCCATTTCACTGAAACCATACCAGAATACATTGCTAAAGTAACACTGAGTAATACATAGTGCAAAAAACAAGTAAAAATACAGTAAAGATAAGCTATGGATTTCTTAGATTTTATTGAAATGGCATTGAGTTAAGTTTATCAAAATTGGAAATTTGCGAAATGTGAAAATAAAAGGTCAACTATCCGAAGTACTATCGAGTCCGGAATAAACGGGGTGGGTGGAAAATTTCCTGAAGCTAAATAAAAGACGGGTCTGGAATTAGAACACACGATTTTTTACTGTAAAGAACACCGCAAACAAGTTAACAGTCATTGACAAATTTTTAAGATGAGAAATGTTAAAATAAAGTAATGATTTCACATTCCAAGAAGCTCAAAATTGATAAACGAGGGGTCTGGAATAAGGATGTCCTGGGTGGATTTTTCAAACATTTATTAAGTGGGGGGGGGGCGTTTATTGCGGACTCGAGAGTACATACAAGCAACTGATGCTTCTACACTCGACATTCACTGACTAGTTCGTAGGAAGGCAACTTTAAATGCTTACATTCCGCTTCACTTCTGTTGTTACATGCTACCCCTATCTTCTCATTTTGAAATTTGAAATGTGAAGTTTTCGAAATTTAGGGCCCGTTTTCAATGTGTACTATAATGTGCGACCTTTTGGCATTGTACAGAAACTCCAGTGGAGAACAGAGGGACTTGGCTTGCCTTACCCCAAAATTGCTCATTTTCGAGAAAAATGTTTTATTGTTGTTTCCCACTAGATTTAATGCATTTTTGTCACATCTATTGACCATTTATTTGTCTATAATTCGTAACTATTATTACAATTAGCCGCCAAAATTTTGTTAAAGTTTTTCATGATATATGAACAATTGAAAAGTTGCAAATAGCTTAATTAATTCACGAAACGAGCGTTCAGCGTTCAGCATTCCAAATAATCACGAAACTGCAGTGATAAGGGGAGCATGAAGATTTGGTGACCGTCGTAAGCGTGCAACATTTGTTAAATATTGATTGTTGGATAAAAAGAATAGAGATAGACTGTTGTTTCAAAGCATTATGTGTGCCTCCACACCACCTTGTGCGTACATGTTTGAGGGATACGGCAGCACACTTTGCTGTAAGCTACCATAGTAAATCTTCTTAGTAAAAATTACTCGTATAATGACGACTATGATACTTTCTAAAGTTTGTTGATTTATGTTTAACAGCAGTGTTGATAGATTTCTTGCGGATGTCGTCTAGATGAGCATATGCTTGCCCGTTTCTTATTGCTCCAACAACTTTACTCTCAATAGTTGTTTGCCCCTCTTCTCACAAGGACCTCATTCTCACACATGCGAAGCCTACGCACGTACATTTTTTCGAAAAATGTTACCAAGAATGATTCAGAGACATATAATTAGCTTTAAACCCGTAGACTTTGTTCCTGTGTGTGTAGCAGTGTAAAAACAAGTATCATGTCATCGTCATTTGATTCGAAAATTGTATACGATTTCATTGATTAAAAACTGATTAAAGCGGCGCACCCCTTGCATATTTAAAGGGTCTGACCTGACTATGCAGTGACATGGAGACACTCGCCGAACATCACGTCGTATGGGGAGCGATTCTTTGTGAAGGGAAATGACAGTTGTCCCGCCCTTTACATAAAGCCTCTGATTTACTAAGACCGCTTGAAACATATGTGATTAAATGTGTTAATTCCCAGCTCGCAGCCAATCAGTTTAAACATGATTCTCCTCTTTGTACAAAGCCTGTTTGTGAGGAGAAAGTCGTTAATGGGATAAAAGAACATATATGTTGCCTTGGGAGTACATTTGTTTCGAGTGATGCTGAGTAAATGAGTCTTACATCTCAATGAATTCAATTTACAGCTCTTGGCAAGCAAACTGACTATATTTGTTCCTATTTTTCACAGAGAAAGAACATCGGAAAACAAGAGTTATTTATTCTGTGTTGTTGAACATCGGTCCGTTGAAGTATTGCACGCGATTCAAGATCAGTCTTCAGAAAGTGGTGAAATTTATTGGGAAATATTGTCAAATCTGGTCACAATTCAAGATTCAATTCGAGGTAAGATTTGGCTATTTTTGGTTTATATCCGCTGTTTATTTTGATCCATTTTACGTATGAATTTAGCAACTGTGGTTTCCTTAGATTAATACATAAATTTTCGATTAAGCCTTTAGATTCAAAAGATTTTCTAGTAGTAACGTCGTAACAATTTGACAAAAAAGTTCCCTGCTCGTATTTTACTCCAACAAAGTAAATAATCGCACTGCGAAGCTTTAAAGGGAATTTTCTTCCTATTTCACTAGTTTGCTACGGGCGGTAAGGTTTAGAATAGGGGCAATTTATTCATCAAATACATTCAGTTTTTAGACATATTGGTCATCATCCTCTATGAATTTTTATGGTATGATTTCATTATTTTTGGAAACGTTTTTGATAGAAATAAGTTCAGTATTGTTTTTATCGTGAAGAAGTTTCCTATATCTTACAAGCAATGTTGGCGTTACATAACTGTCATAATTTTCCTTTTGTGTCAGATTTGATCATTTTCGGAAGCATAACTTTTCTGACAAAATTCATATCTCGGAATTCCGCAATGTCCTGACTTTAACGGCTTCCATGTACGCACATTCATTGCAACAAGTCTTTGCATCTAATTGAGCTTGGTCTTATCTAACTGTTCTCTGTCTCTCATACAATATTAGTATTGCATTTAACATATTTCAAGGAATACACCCATATGGCTGGTCGTAAACGTCAATGAACTTCCACCGAGATTTATTTTCTTTTTTAACTGTCTCCTGTAAACGTTACTCTAACAATGTTTATATCGAATAGACTTTCTACTTAATCTATTTAATAGATGTTTTATTGCGTTCTATCTAATTCATTCTACACCTAACCACATTACCATTCCATGTATCATTTTTGCTTGAATATGAGCATTATTGGCGTCTTAGGTTTTGATAGATTGCATTCAATATATGCTAGATTTGGAATTGTCTCAATATACCATTGTTTAGCCAAGTGCCTGATCTTTCCAAACCTTCAACAATATCAATTTTTCATTTATCACCTTTTCCTTCAATATTGACATGAAAAAATGTCGTAATAGAACGCNCCGGGCCCCCCCAATAAATTCGAAAAGTTGCATTTTTTCTTTCATCTTGTTAAGTAAATTGACTGAAGGAAATGCAAAATTATCATTCTCAAACCAAGTTTCGGAAAGTTCATCCCCTTCTACATAAAAAAGGCTTATCAGGTGCAGCTCAAAGTAATAAGACTTTGTCAATCCAATACGAAATATAATGCGAAAACTATTGCGAAATCTAATACAAGAACTAGCAAACATTTTTTAACTATCAAGATTTTCATGTGTCTAACAATTACAAATAACTAACAACTAAAACCAAAACAGTGCCCTTTGAAAGCATTTCTTATCTTAGTTTAGTTGTAGCTAGCATTTGCATCTCTCACGCTCTTGACATTCTCTCGAAAATGAAGAGAAACATGAGGAATTCCTTGGATATAAATTTTGCAAATTTCCGAATTTCGATTTTAGCGATGATGGGGGACCAATGGGTACCGTGGGGACCAATGGGTACCGTGAGTACCAGACCCACCCTGAAAGAAAGATTTCCATTGGGTTATATGTGTCTTGCACCCAGGGTAATATTGGATTGAAAAATGCATTCTAAACCAAAGTAAAGAGTGTACCCTCAACATTTCCTACAGGTGCAGATTTATAGAAAAATCTCTACGAAATTCATCTAAATGGTCATTTTAGCAATTGAAAAGACGGGGTCGGAACTGGTTTTCTAAGCCAAAGTAAAGGGCGTGGCCTAAAAAAATTTCTCGGTGTTTCGCCCCCAGACCCCATTTTCTTCACGAGATGGTGCCCCTCCAATCGCAAAAACGCTCCTACGGGCCTGTGCTATGCCTTGTTTGTTTGCCTATAACATGCCATAGACTTGGATCACACTTAAATCATTGTCAGTTGCCGGAGGGACTCTGTTCTTAACATTTCAAGTTGATACACATATCTTTTTTACAAGAAACTCAACTCTCAGATCGCTAAAAATGAAGAAACTCCAGTACTGAGAACAAATTATTTAAGCAACTATTTGTTTTAGTCAAGGAAATCCGCAGCATATTTTTACTTTATTTTCACTTGCGTCCTGTATCATATTACTAGGAAGGTGCTTGAGTAATTTCTAAACGTTGGAAAGGCTTCCAAAAACTTCGTTTGGAATGTTCACGAGGGCACAGGAAGTAAACATGAAGATTGCTATGGAAGTCATAAGAAACTCGTAAGAAACTCTTGAGTATTCAAAATCTGATAGTTTTTAAGGAACTTTCAGTACTGGCTCATAGTCTTAGTTTCTTATAAAAAATGCTTGTATGCGGCGTTTTTGTTGATGTTTTGATGGCTTGCAATGGTAGATAAAAAGAGGCTTATGTATGTTTGCTGTATTTGTGGCAATATAGTTTCAAATATAGAACAGAAATAGGATTAGATAGATGTAGCAAATTCTCTGAAGTTTTGATCTATAAGTAATAGTTCTATTTTGGTTAAAGAATTTAGACAGAATAGGAATTTAGCTGCACCGCACAGTAGTCAGTCCTTCGCCTTCAAAGAAGTTTGCGGAAGGAAAGCTATTGGTTCTTGCTTTTGACCTTCTACTTGACCATTTCAATATCACGTGACTAATTTCGTATCACGTGACTGCTTCCATCACAAACGAACGTCTCCAACGTCTTTGATATTTTCGAAAGACTGCGAAGGTTTATCGTTAAGTATTCTTTTCCATAAGTCGGTCACAAATGAAGTTCGATTGTCTAGTAACCTACACAAGGATTCAAGCCATCTTCTCAAGGGTGAGCAATGGTTTCGGGTTCCCCCTGCAATGTCACTTTAAACTAACTGGGGTACCATTTAGACTGCTAGATTGATCAAGTTCATTTCTCGTTCCACCAAGGTAAATAAAGAAGCTTGGAAATTTTTAACTGTTGTAGTTGATTTCTTCACTTAGTTTTCCCGGGGGCTAGGGGGCACTTGACCCCAAAATATTTCAGGGGTGTGCTTCTGGGGTACAGAGATTCTTATGCTGTGTGGGAGCAATTTCTTCAAATTAAGTACCCTTTCTGGAAGCAAATTTGCAAGAAAAAATGTTCTTATCAAAATCCTGTACGAGAGCTGCCAATTTGAAATAACATACCCACTTTAATGGTTACCGGTACTCTCTTTAATGGTTTGATGGCTCTTAATTTTGAAGGCTCTTAGCATACCCACTTGCGAGCATTTTTGGTGAAAAATGATTCTTTGTTTGGAGCAAAATCGCTTAAAATGATAGCCTGTTCTGCGGCACTCACCTGCTACAAAGATTATTGAAGTGCCCCCTCCCCCTCCTTGGGTATATTTGAGACGTCAGGATGATCATTTGCTGTAATTTAAAAAGCTGTCCCTATCTTGGTTTCTACTTGTAGCTGGGGAGGATTAAGTTATTGCATTGAAACTGGAAAGAAAGATGTTTCAAAGTGGTAATTGCAGAATGCATGTCATTTATATGGTTTTAGCATATTGGATGCATTCTTAGGGTGTGTTTGATTGCTACCAATTCTGAAAACGGTAGACTTGGTAGACTCGGAATTTGTGTTTGATTGACTACGAAATTCTCAGAACGGTAGGTTTAGTAGGTTTGGAAGGCCTTCTGAACCTTCTGCTTCAAAAGGCAGAAGGTTTGGCAGACTTTGGAGAGATCCTCATTTTCATTAGCGAATCGCAATGATTGAATTCAAAACCTGCCGTTTTAAAGATTGTTGCGTTTAGTTAGGAAACATATTCCGTCTCTGCGAAGTCTACTGTTTTCAGAATTTGGTAGGTTTGGAATTACCAATCAAACACACCCTTAATTTCACAATATTTAAGTTTTCAAAAGCCAGAATTAAGAACCTTTCCTAGGCTAAGCTCAAAAAGTAAGGTTCTTACATGCGAGTTTTTACTGCAATCTTGATTCTTTATTCTTCATTGCCTCTGCCAACTTATAGTACGATTTCCTATCACCTAGTCCATTCATATTGCTGTCAAACCAGTAGCAACTTTAGACCAATACTTTTTTGTCCGACAATTTGACCAAAACACTTTGCAACAAAAATTAGAAATTGCTGCCAGATAAGGAGAGAAAAGTGATTTTAAACAAAGTCGGCTAAATTCACGAAGATGAAGAAAGTTAGCCTGTTAGGCTAGAGGAAAGTGAGAAAGCTATTCCATCCATTTTTTAAGACCTAAACAGGGGAGCCAAACAGGCTTGGCTATTCAATTCAGGTCATTTATTTGAGACCTTCAAAAGGAGAATCAAACATGCTTAGCTGGATAAATGCAAATCAAACCATGCGGGTTTATGTTTATGCCTTACTCAGTAGCGTAGCCAGGGGGCAAGGGGGCGGTCGCCCCCCCCCAATGTTAAAAAAGTTGGTGTCTGAGAAAAGCCCAAATCTGCAATAACATCGGCACCTCAGGCGGGGGGGGGTCAATGAAATTTCTGGCAAAATTAATAATCCTGCAAGGGAAATGTCATGTCTTTCGTTATCAAACTTTTGAAATATTACAGCACTAAAGATGAAGATCATGAATGTCTCCCCACCTTGTCCTTATCGAAGTTTTTCTCGCCAAATAGCCCATCATGAGGACTCTTCTCCTTCCTATTTTAGGATGGTTTCTCCAAAAAGGGGCGTTTTCCGACGTTCTGATGGGCGTGGCCCCCAAAACTTTTGCCCCCTCCAATAACAGCACCCTGGCTACGCCACTGGCCTTACTGCTGCTACCTAAGCTCAACAGACCTCCTGATAAGGAAGTTACGTATGGTTGCCATGAATTTTTGCCGTAATCTAATCAGTATCTTTTTCGAAGAGATGCAATATTGGCGGATAGTCTGATTACAAAAAATCTCAAGGAAGGTAGACCGCTGTTACCGTTGTCAGGTAGTGCTACTCCGAGGGTCTTATTGATAAACTCAGCACGGGGCATGTGCCTGGCGATAGGTCCTGGTTTCAGAACGTTGGAAAACGCCCCTTTTTGGAGAAACCATCCTAAAATGAGAAGGAGAAGAGTCCTCATGATGAGCTATTTGGCGAGGAAAACTTCGATAATCAGGACGAGGTGTGGAGACATTCATGATCTTCATCTTTATTGCTGTAATATTTCAAAAGTTTAATAACGAAAGACATGACATTTCCCTTGCAGGATTATTAATTTTGCCAGAAATTTCATTGACCCCCCCCCCCCCTGAGGTGCCGATTTTATTGCAGATTTGGGCTTTTCTCAGACACCAACTTTTTGACCATTGGGGGGCGACCGGCCCCCCCCCCTTCCCCCTTCCCCCTTGCCCCCAGGCTACGCTACTGCCTTTGGCAGTCACTTCCCTGTTTTTTCCTCCAATATAGACCCCCCGGAGTACTACAAAGCTCTTTAGCTGTCTGCAATAGCTTTTGCCACGAATCTTGGTATACCATTGCTAGATAGATGTTTCATAGATGGCGATGCTATTCCAATTGCTTCAATATAGGCCTCTTTTACACGAGCCTCAGTGATAAGATCTACTTTAAATATCCACCTTCATAGCCGATCTTTCCAGCAACTGGTAACGTTCTTGAAGCATTGACCATATTTTATTAAAATGAAAGCTGTGGCCGGGCAGTAACAGTAAGATAACATAAAGGTAGCAGGTATCCCTTCCTTGTGTAGAGCCTGCGTAGAGAAATGAATTAACAGCGGCAGTTCGTGCGTGATCCCTGCGAAGGATAATGACGTAATTTAAGATAGAATCACATCTGTTAGAATAAGAGAATTGAAACAAAAGAATTCAATTGAAGTATTCCCAGTAGGATGTCCAATTTTATTGATATGAATACATAAGGGACCCAGTACTATGATTGAAGATAATATAAAAACAAAAGCAGGTTTTGATGTGTGGAGATTGGGTGTGCTGTTTGACAGAGAAGAAGCTTTTCGCTTGAAAATCCGCTTGTTCAACAAGTGTGGGAATAGTTGTTGTTGAAGAATTACGCAGGCCAGCACGAGTTCGTCGAAAGATCAAATCAAAACAAAACAGGCTCAGACTTCCAGGAGACATGTTGTAGTGGATTCTTTCAAATATTTGTGAACCTTCTTATGGGTGATTGTCGATTTATGGTTTGTAAATGAATTATTCTGTTATTTGTTCCTGTTCTAAGTTAGGCCTTTTTCCTTTACTTGCTTTATGGTTTCCTGTAACTATGATTTAAGAGTCGTAAATGTTCTAGTTCTGATGTACGAAACATAGCCAATATTCTTACATAGACAAGATCTGCGTAAAAGAAGTGGCCAAAACGTCTCCGCTTCGTTGCTATGTTATAGAGCTGAATAACTAGCAGAAGAGAAATCTAGAATCAGCGGATTACGCACCATATGAACAGCATTGGTGGCGTGAAACTCTTGTTGCCTTTTGAGCCTAGTTTTAGTTTTGAGCTGATACTTTTTTATCTGTTCAACAGGTTTCTGACACAGGGCAAAAAATATGAGAAATGATAAATGATTTGAGAATAAACACAGAGAAAGAAGCCTTTAAAAGGATATTTTCTGTTAGAAATTAATGTTGGCTTATCGCTGATCTACCTTTAGCCTGACCTTTGTTCTATGATCGCTAAATAGCTAGATTCTTAAGAAACATTGGCCCTACGCTGTAGAATTACGGTTCATCAATGAATTGATATTCTTGGATTATGGTCGATTCGAGCTTTTCGAAACTTTTACAAAGTGTTGCGAAAAGCCCGATGTTTCGAAATGCCCTAATCGACCTTATATTCTCTACAAATTTTTGTTTTTGGCATCGAGATAACCCGATAGAAGAATCCAGGGCCAAAACTGAGCGTCGACCTTTTTAAGTGTCCATCGCTGAAAAATGTCCGTTAATTTAGGTTGCATTAGTACCTAGTATCTCGCACCTTTCTTCATTTCGTTTACGAGATTCCGTAACGGGCTCTAGTTGGTGACACCATTTTGACGCAAATAGAGTGAATGTAGAGTGTATCGATTCCAGTATAACCCACACTTTGGCCAAGGGTCTAAGTTCAAGGCGTTTTAGAGACCAAACGTTCCCTTGGGTTAAACACTAACATGCGTCTATTTTGGCATGAATATGGCTATCTAATACGACATTATGCTACTATTTTTGGTGCACAAGTTAATTTGGTAGATTGTGGATTAAAGCGAACAGGCATGTCTAAATGGGAAGGCCTATAACTAGATGAAGTAAACACAAACACACGGCTTGTTGCTGTTTTTTGTTCGTTTGCAGGCACAGAGGGCTTCAATTTAGATTGGTCATTTTAGAGTCGAAGCTCGAGTAATTTTAGCCATGTACACTTGAACCTCGATGATTCGAACTCGTAAGGGGAACAGAAAACTGTTCAAGTATACAATTGATTCGAATTAACGAGGAGTTTGAGTTATCCTGAGTTATTCCCATACTGAAATTATGGAAAGGGATATGTTAAATGGTCGAGATATCCAAGTTCAACTGATTGTCCTTACTCCGTGATTCACCTTTGATTATATGCAGACGTCATTTCTTTACAAGAGAGACAGAGGAAATGAGAAAAATGAATTTGAAAACAGTCAAATCTTAATAAAATGCATGTTCAATTCATTATCATTAATTATACTGAAAATTTCATGAATATTCTTGATTTCTCATAAATTCGGCTTTATGTTAAACAGTTAAACTAATGCGAGGCTGGGTCATTGGATAAAGTCATTCATTTAGGGCGTTTGCATCCTCAGTGGAGGTCTGTGAGATTACGTTGTAGATAGTTCAAACCACCATCGATCTTTCCCACAAGAACTGTATGTTCTTCTCGCAACAGTATTCATTTCAAGTGGCCAAATCACGCAACTTTCGAAAGGGAAAAACATCCCTAAATTTTACAGTAAGAATTTTTAAGTAATTGCTGACACGCTTTACTTCACTCTCTTTCCTTTATGAAGTGCATTAAATGCGTACATTTGGGGATGGGCTCCTTAGGCTTATTGGTATGATCCGAAATGCAGAGAATGCACAAATAGAACATTAAATTATCCAAAAATGGAATGAACCACGCCTGGGATTATTCAAAACTGAACTTATAAAAAAATTGGAATTTTCCAAAACTGGAATTAACCGATTAGACGACCAACGAAATTTTTTGCTCAATAGGGGACAAAGCTACAATGGCACAAGTATTTTTGGATGCTTTTAAGCCCACGAGTACCAAATCTTTCCAAGAATTTGCTTTAAGCTTTACTTTACATAGAAAGTTCATCCTACCGGGTGTCCCANGCTTTACTTTACATAGAAAATTCATCCTACTGGGTGTCCCAAAAAAAGTACTCACGTTTGTTTAGTTTGTTTGAATCTAGCGCCATATTGAAAAGCGACAAGAATTCGTGGTATCGACTGTCACAGTTCACAAGGGCTAACTTAGATGTCAATAGTTTGATTTTCACTATAGGTGGAAAATTCTTGGAGTTACTAGTTCCGAAACGCAAATACCATCGTCAACACTAAAACAGTAGGCCTAAATGTTATGAAGGAGTCAAGCACAGGTCGTCCAAAGTTTTAAAAGGTTTCAAAGCAACGCACTATAATTCTATAATTCTTTTGAAAGCAAATGATATTCAAATAATGCGTTGCTATTGAAACCTGTGTAACTTTGGACGACCTGTGCTTGACTCCTTCTTAACATTTAGGCCTACTGTTTAGTCTTGATGATGGTCTTTGCGTTTCGGAACTCATAACTCCAAGAATTTTCAACCTACGGTGAAAATCAAACTATTGACATCTAAGTTAGCCTTTGTGAACTGTGACAGTCGATACCACAAATTTCTATCGCTTTTCATTATGGTGCTACGTTCAAACAAACGTGAGTACTTTTTTGGGACACCCGGTACCCTTTCCATCCTTTCTGGGTTCTTTTCCGTCTGAGACACGTTTAGAAGTATTTGCTGTTTAAAGATTGTCTTTTCTGTCCAGCTTGAATAGCTGAACAGAAGCTTGAGTGTTCAGCTTTTTGATTTTGTATTTCAGATGTGCACTTATCGTTCAAGAATCACAATCCTTTTTGGACACTGTTTTACTTGAGGTGCTAACACAAGTAGCGGTTTGGTTTTAGCTTTAACGTTAGCTAAACTCTTGAGCTTTACGGAGATTTTTCATCTAAGTCGCTACTTTTCTGATTTTAAGAGGATGTACAAGTCACGTGTCATATGTAGCTTAGGAGTCGTCTCAAAAGAATCCGCGGAGTTTCTTTGGTCGATTTTTTTCGGAGATTTAGGACATGAAAATCTCAAACCTCTACCGTTTTGCGTAGAAAACTCGGGCAATCTTGTCGCCGCTTTGGATAACCGTGGATAATCGGTGGAAGAATTGCCACCGAACTACCGCCGAAAAAATCCGCTTTTATTGAGACGATCCCTTATCAAACCATAATTTCGCCGCACCGCTAAATAAAGAAGATTGTCACAAGATGCCAGGCTGCTCAAAAAGCCTATCTGCATGTCAAATCAAAGCGCTAATGGTACTCTTCTTATTTTCTTCGAAATGGTTTAGAAGAGAAGTGAGCAAGTTTTTATGATTGCTGTTGTTTACCTTCAATGAAAAGCTATCTCGCATGCTGTGAATGTAGCAAACTGTTAGTTTCAGGAAAAGCTGCAACATAATTGAAAAGCATGAACAAATCTTTGAGCCTTTAGCATCGATTAGCTAATTTGTTAGAGGTAAGCATGCTTACCCCACAATTATGTAACGCGTGTTAATGCTTGATAATGTTCGCTCCTGTTTAATCATGCTTTCCTAGATTTCTATTTGATTGTCTGTCTCTAAGATTCAAACTAACTGAGAGGATCCTCCCTGGAGTGTACCATGAAATATGTATAAAATGCTATATGGTCTAAGCTATTTAAAAATCTCGATTGGTTAACATTAAACAGATATTTTTGCTACCTTTCTTTTCAAGCATGCTTTTGAGTCACTACCTCTCGCACTACCTGGTAGATTTCTAAGACTTCTTCCTCGAGCAATCGTTTAAACATAAATTTGATGTTATTGACAAATTTTTGGAAAAACCCCCAGGTTTAAGTTTTCATATCTGAAAAACATTGCTACTTTATTTGATTTTCTTTCCAGATATAACCAAATTTAGATCCAGCCCATCAAAACATGTTTGCTTGAAAGCTTTTGAGCATTGATGAATTAATGTATCTTCTGTAATCTGCAAACACTGGATCATTTATTTTTAAATGTTGTTTGATCACTGAAAATCCCTTTTGCGTTTGTTATTTAAAAAATTTCAGTGACGATTTGTTTTTCAGTTTGAGAATCATTTTCATTCATAAAGCCACTGCGATGTGGGCAGAATTTTAATGACCATTACTTGATTATCAAACAGCATTTCATTTGCTTGTTTTTCAAACGTGAATGATAATAATTATCTAGTTACGCCCTAAAGGTATTCAAATGCAAGAAAGCTGTTTGATCTTTGTAAAAGTATCGAAAGTATTTTAATTTTAATATTTTAAGCATTTTTGTGTCAATTTTGTTTGCAGCAAAAGAAGAGAATCCATTTACGCTTTAAACATCAGTCATATATGTTTTCTTCTCGCCAATGCCTTTTTGGCGTAAATAGATTGAGTGGACGTTTTCCACCGAAACAAGACAATTTTTCACCATAAAACCCTACATTATGATGTTAATGAAAATACCCTTTACCATCGTCATTTCGAGTATTTTAAGTAATAATTTAGTATTTTAACAGAACAAAAATCCATTTACACCATAAATCTCTTAACAAGATGCTCAAAATTTGCTTGTGGTTTCTAGCAGGAATTTGCTCCCAACTGTTTTTCGGATTTTTTTCCTAATGTTTTTTTAAATATTCAGCTTAGCTTGGCTCACAGGAAACTTGTCTAAAGCAGTCTACATCTTAGGACTATTCACGAAACACGCGAGCAAACGCATTCGAAGCATAACCAAACTTAATGACATTGAATAGGGACCTCAAAGCGCGTTAGTACGTCTCTAGAGTAGATACGCGATTCTGTAGAGATCTTCAGATTCCAAGGTACAATCTCGAGTATGCCAAAAAAGGATTTTCCTACTCAGCTCTTAATGTCTGGAATGAAATCCCTATAAGTATAAGGGATCTTCCCACCTTGTGCCAATTTNACCTTGTGCCAATTTAAAAAGCAACTAAATTTACATTTGACGAGCTGAAAGCCAATTAAACACGACTCCCTGGAAGAACAGCACCTGTAATTAGCTTATAAGTTTTTTTTTATATGATATTAATTAATAGAACTGTATATTTCTATATTATTAAATAGTAGCTGAAGGGATATTGTGTATAAATAAATGAAAATGAAAAAATGAAAAAAATGAATAGGAGGGTCCTTATTTAGATGATCTCATTGCTTGAAACTAAACTACCGAAACTTTACCAAGGAGCAATACTTTCCTAAGATGATCGCCCAACATTTTTGCTATTTATTATTTTGTCTGTTCGTCTTTTGGTACAGGGTTGTTTGGTATAATTTGTTAATAGAGCTTGATTTGTGACCATTGTCGAAATTCGATAAATATTACTAGACTTGCTAAGTTAGACAATTGTTTCCAAATAAGAGAGAGCATTTCATATTTAGTTAAAAGCTACAAGCCAACTTGATAAAATTCTGTCTCCTAGACCGCCCTTTTAGTGGGTGCATTGTGCAAAAGGCCCAAACAAAATTTAATACGATCAAAGCCCATCCTAAGCGAAAGGGTATGTTTGTCAACATAGGGTTGAATGATGAGCTCTCTTACTTTTTCCTTCGTTGTCTGACAATGCAATTAGTATATGTAGCTGGCAAGAAACAGCCATGCAACCCCAAATACGACATAGGTCTCGTTGTGAAGATATTGCGTAAGAAATGAATGACCATTTTTGTAAGTCTTCCGTTCTAGAATAATAATGGAAACAAGGTGAAATAGCAACCATTAAGCATCGCCAATAAACTCCTTAAGTAAATTCCAAGTTACCTAAGTGTACGTTTGATGTGAGATAGGTTTGACACTTTTCAATTGGATTGTTGGAAGTTCAAAATTCAAAGAGTTTCCGATCATTTAGGTATCGAGTTTGTATTTGAAAAACTGTAGGTGAGATCATCCGCTTGTAAAACCAACCTACCATGCTAAAAATCTGTGTTGGAACTAATTTTAGATAATTTCCTAATGATGTTACTTTTTCTGCTTAATTTGTACATATGTTTAATACCTCTGTTTGTCAGTGCTGGCTTCTTCGCACCCTTACTTTAAAATAGTTTCAGAGATGCAATCCTTTCAAAAATGATAGCATGCTTCAATTTAATTTGAGGATTAGAAACGGAAGCTATTTGTTGCGAATGATACAAATCTCTTTAGACGCAATAAAATTTATTGAAACAAATCGGATTTCGAGTTCGCGTGTTGCTGGTGATTTGTAAGGAAATTTAGGATATGTATGTTGGAAAACTATTAAGGAATTGGCAAGCTTGAAATGTTATTTGTTAGGGGAAATCATTGATCTCGTTAAAGTATATCATCGCTTATCCCAACTTGTGCGCTGATTTAATTTGTCAGTTTTAGCTATTCACGCACGCTTTCTTGTCAAGAAGCATCGGAAACAAAGCATTAGATTTTAGCAGAAGCTTCATTCTTCGCTTGATAGGTTGTTGCTTCCTTTCAGCAAAGACCATTGTGAGTATGTTCAAAAAACCTACCGATCGAAAAATATGAAATCTCAGCAACGAAATTTCGGATATTAATAAGATGTTACTTTTCTAAAACCCCAACTCGTGTGCTTTCATTTGATGCATAATTTTGGCAAATGAGATCCCTAGAGAACTTCGCTAGCAATTATAAAGTAAGCAGATGTCAAAATGGGGTAGCGCTTCGAGTAGACATTGTTTAGTCATTTGAAACATAGTTGTTTCACCTAATGACTAAAATAATAAGTGGATATGTCTTGCCGTTAACAAGTGTATCCTATATATGAAATTCCAAAGAAAGATTAAAGGCTTTGGCAAAATATTCCAAACTTCCTTAAAAAATTGCAGTCGGTTTCTCGAATTGTTGCTGACGGAGGTACACGAATTAGTAAAGTAATAATGACAAATTGCTGGTCATAAGCTTTTCCTTGACTGAATTTGGATAGAAATAAGATAAATATCAGAGAATGTTTTTACAAAGTTTTGCAAATGGTGTTGCTCTACGATATCAAGTACAGCTGCTGTATAGATATGATTTATCAATCGTTTTTACATAGCTACGTAGATGATTCATTAAAGAAGGCATAGCGCCCAAAAGGCCTGAATTATCATGATGACCTTAAAGGGCACCAGTCGCCTCGCATACTTAAAGTGGCACATGCGAAATTCGAGTTTATATGTTGCGTGGAAATTCAATTCAATAAGGGTACAGGAAACCGAAGCAAAGCTGTGGTAGAGGCGGTGATCAAGATGGCAGTAAACAAGACGCAACAGAGTCAAAAAACCTACTGGCCAGCATATAAACTTTATTCAAATCTTCCACCAGCCAACTGAGCCACATACCAAAAGTGTCTTTAAAACAGGTAATGCAATCATCCCCAACATTTTTCTGCGCTGCTCTTGGCTGTGGCTACGTGGCTAGGGCAATCATTGGGCTAGGCCCATTACGAACTCGATTACGAACGTAAGCAAAAACGAGCGGGAAAATATGTTAAAATTTAATCACGTGACCCATCCGTGTGCACCTTCAACAATTATTTGTTTACAATATTCAGTGCAGCTGATTAGCTGTATAGATAGAAATTATCGACCTTGCTTCTGACGCAAGGCGTAAGTAATCAGCAGGATAAGTCATCGAAGAATGAATCGAGCGAAAGGGCCTAAATTATGATGACAGCTTTGACAACGACCCTAGTATAATGTTCTTGCTCACTCAACGAAATGTTGTTTTACAATATGAACTACAGCTGCTATAGAGATATAACTTATCAATCGTCTTACACAACAGTTGAGAAGGATAAGTCATCGTAAATTCTCTAAAAGGTTAAGAATTAAAAATATTGATAACAAAACTGACGCATGGAACATGATTATCTGAAAGATTGTTAGGATCAATTGCGTAGCTACACATATCAATGTACCATATTTCCCTGAACTATGATTAATCATTGTAATTACGCTACGAGTTATATGTTCAAGCTACGACATGTTTACGATTGAATAACGCCTTTGTGCGGGCAGTTTCAGGAAAGCTAGGGTAACTACAAAGGGGTAACTACTTCAGTAACAAATGCATGTATGTGTTTAGTCTTGGATATACGTGTGGGATGGGGCAAAATAGGTTAGAGTGTGGCAAAATGGGTCATTGAAAAATTTGAGAAACTTCACTGTTATTGTGCTTGAGTTACAAACAAAGTCCATTAAAAAAGTTGTAAGTTCACAAGCAAGGAAAGTTTGGTTGAAACTTTGAAGCGAAAAATAAAGTGACGCATTTTGCCCCACGCTGAACCATTTTGCCCCAATACACCCTGATAACTGCTTGGGGTACATTTAAGCAAAACGTCTACTGAATGCATTACATTTTTCTTTAACCCTATTAATACCGGGCTGTTTGGACCCTTGTAGTACCGGGGGGGGGGCACAAAGTGCCCCCCTTCATAACTTCACTAATAATTTAGATATGAGGGCGAGACTTGGTACAATGGTGCAAAGTAACAAAATCTACACAATAGGGCACTTTTGTTATTCTTCATTACATCCATGACGTCACTATGACGTCATAATGGCGGAAAAATGCGATATTTTCTAACTATTGTCAAAATTAGCAATATCTAAGGTTTTATTTAATAATTCCTTTCATAATGGCTCTAGAATGTATCACAAATCATTAAGGAGCAAAAATCAGCAATATAATATCTATTTAAACTCATTATTTATTTCATTTATTCATTATTTAGTTACACTGGTTTTTCATTCTTTCATTAAAAGCCCTAATTACTGATGAAAATACTCTAAAATGCCTTAAAGTCATTTAAAACAATCCAGAGAACCATATTTGACAAAAAAAATTATTTAGTACATTTGCTATTAATTATATGACGTCATAAAATTTGATGACGTCATTAATTTTAAAATTGCTGACGTCATCTAAAATGAATAAAATTATACATCATCTGAAAGCTCTCATCGAAAGCTATCGAATGGTGGTATTCATAATGATCTCTTAACATCTTGGCAAAAACTAGACTCACTTCTTTTATTTACCACCCGACCACGTGTCGAAAAGACGTTGGTCACGTGATCAGTGTCTACCATTTTGAAAAAAAATCAAATTTTTAATTAGCCTATTAAATTTTAGGAAAAGTAAAAAAACCTTGGCTCTTTATCTTTCGAAGTGACGACACTACATCAGATAATATTTGCAGCGGGCACTTTGTGCCCCCCCCCCCTCCCCCGGTAGTAATAGGGAAAAGAAGGGAAAACTGAGGGAAAAGAAGTAATTGTATCAAACAAAAAGGTAGTCTCACTTGAGTAAGCTCGCTACAAAGCTTGATAGTATTTAAGATTCCCTGGAGATTACTAGCGGAAAGGTTATCTTTAGCTAGGCTCACTTTTCAAACACTTTGCTGATAAGATTCAGGTAACGTTTTCGAAACAATACAAGGAAACAAGGAATTAATTGTTGATCCACCATCAACGGCCTGCCCAAATCCAATATTCGATGTACCTATTCTGGAAGCAGTTTAATCTCATTGCAATAATCCTATTTTTAAATTCCAAGAATCAGAATCAACCAGAAATCCCAATGTAATGCTTTAACGGGATTACTCCCAATGAAAACCTGGTTTACTTCATTTCAACGTCCGGCAAATTCGGTTCGGGTGAGAAGGACGTGTTATTGTTTGCAAGATTTGTTCCCATGATAATTCCAGGTTGAGGTTTGTGTTCATCCTTTTTTGTACTATATTTCATTTTGGTATTTGCAAGTTCATGAAATTTGATGTTATTAAAAGGACAAGTTGATTAAAATTTGTAAGGATGATTTATTGTGGTGTGTTCCAACAAAGCAGACATGTTTCAGCAGGAAAATGATTCGTTCTATAAAAACCATGAGACACGATCAAACATGAATTATTTAATATTTGAATAAAGTCTTGTAACATATGCTAGGGCTTGAGAGCCAAAATATTCGAAGGTACAAAGTGGAAGACGTCACATATGTCTTGTCGCAAATGCGTATTCGCCATGAGTAGAGAGATGGCCAGATATGACATTTTAACTAAGGTGGTACTGTTTGTTTTATACAGTTTGTGCTGTATCATAAATTTATGGATATGCTAGCTAATTGATTTTCTGCTATTCAGCATTTGTAAAGCGAAACTTGAAACATGTAGTGTTCACTGAAAAACTGACCGATTAAAGGTAAACAAAAAGAACTGTTTCATTTAAACTGCTTTAGGTTGTTGTATAAACAATGCTCTTTAAAAGGAATCGACACGGTTAAATTTGTCATGTGCCATATCTATATTTATCTTGCATGGCGTCCGCAGTGAAGGTCCAATCAGATTGTGTTTTGAAAGAGAAGGTCCGATCAGATGGAGTATTTAAGAAAATTATTGACCCTTTACCTCAAAAATATGAAATGAAGCATACCCAAACAGAACTCTTAATGATCTACTTTTTTGCACATTATTTCGTGCATAGGTCCCCAACGCCTCTAAGCTCCCTTCCTCGTCTTTAGAAATGTGGTCAATTGAAACCAACCCATGAAAAGGGTAATTTCGCGCTCTCTTCCTTACTAATATGGCAGTTTTTAAATTCAACAAGTCTGCATGAATTTTTTTGAAACCGTTGTTGCATGAGATAGGATTTTCACCATTATCTCCACGTGCAATTCCATGGGACTCAAATGTTCTTTAATCCTATGTTCTGATTCTGCAAAGCTACACGTAGTTACATAGGATGAGCATAACCTAGTCGAAAGAACATGATATTTATTCCAGAGCGTTGAAATTCTCTTACATGATTTACAAATTTGGCTGACCTTTTTGTAATGTCCTGGGAATGTAAAAGTGAAACACATTTCGTATTCGTTATGATATGAATGTTTGGATGACTTTATTTTGGATACAGGAAGTTCTTGCGAATATTTTTCTTAAGCATACCAATTGGGAGACCTGATAAAAGTTAAGTGCACAGGATGGCTGTATATAGGACTAGCAAATAATCACAGTTAAATTTTATAAATATCAGCTCTTCTGATGTCAGAGAATACAAGCCCCCTTGGGCATGAACACTGCAACATTGATGGGAGCTATGGTCAGAGATGGTTACTGCAGAGAAGCCTTAATATAACATCGTATCGATTTTCATACTTAGCTAGTTTAGAATAGCTAATATACTATATACACCGTTATAACTTGTAAAATCATATTACTGGCGTTGGCGTTATAATGTGTATTACGAAATATGTACTTGGGTCAGTCTTATTTTCAAAATATCATTCTTGATAGAGAGCAAGCGATCGTATGTGTCAAATACCGAATAACTGATTTAAGAAATTAAGTACAGTAAATCCCCGCATATAAGAACCTACTTTTTTGAGAGCCAGGCTGAATTAGGTTCTTATTTTAAAGGTACTTTGATAAATTTCAGGTTATAAAGGTTCTTATTCGAAGGGTCCCTTGTGCAAACCTTTCAGGACTTATTATCAAGAGATTTTCAACCATATTATTTGTTTTGGCGATGTTATTAAGGATCTAATAACTAATGCTGAGCTTACAAATCGCAGGGGAGGAGGTTCAGATTTTAACAGCCACCTGGGACAAAAATAGACTCAAAAAGGACGATCAAAAATCAACTTTATTACCCTTGTAATAAGAACATATTTGTTCATCAAACTGAAACAGGTTCTTAATTATGAGGCACATAATTTTGGAAAAACAGCCTGTAGGTTCTTATTTTGGTAGGTTCTTATATGCGGGGATTTACTGTATCAAAGGCTGATTGTGAGAACAGAAATGCGTAATAGTATGTACAAGCCTACATGAAAGTTGCAAGGACATGGTTGGTTAGTAGAGTTAACTTTTTAAGCGTTTTACATTAGCAGTGTAATCATTTTCAGTATAGGTAAAATTTCAGCAATAGTATCATTTTTTTAGCAACTTTTGCCGTATGTCTATCAGAAGTCACGTTATTTTTTCCAAAAGATTTTACAATGGAGCCTTTTTCGAATTCTTCCTCTGTGATACGCTCTTTTTGATTGAAGTGGAAAGAAAATTCTTGTTCTGGAAAATTGGCCAAATAAGTGGAAAATCTTGTTTCAGCCTGCTTATGATGACCATTTTGCATTACATTTGTAGCAGAATGGATACAAATATTTTGTGAAGTGAGTTATTCGCCCTCCTGATTACCCACTTTCATAATATCTCCTCCAGGGCACTATCTGTAGACGAGGTGACTGCTTAGTTCATTGGTGAATAGCTAGCTTGGTAGTTTATATACCGTAGTTATAGTGTCACGACAAACACTCCTAATCGCAAGCATTAACTTTACATCTGATCTAAGAAGGAAACAATCTCAAATTTTGACATGAAAAGGAATGTAATACTTAAATAGACTATCTGTCTATTTCATAGTCTACTCAGCATTACCTTTCCAGGGTTTATTGGACTTGTTTCAGGGTCTGGTTATAGCCTGCTGCATTCTTCCCGTGAACCTGAACCGGCCTATACCCAGTTGACTCATTCAAATATTTTATCTTTCAGGATCTCGTACTGGTTAAAATCAGACCAACTGAGGTGAAATAAAGTCAGATTGATAAAAGACGCACGAAACGGTACAAGAAAGCTTTGTTCCTCGTCACGTGTGCCGTTCGCTTTCCCCTAATGTGTGATTGGCCACTCAAGAACATATCATCAAGAGAATGACATTTCACATGCAGAAAACGTCTTCTGGGATGTATCGTCCTGTCTTTCTTTTGTCTATCTTTGTGATGTTTGCAATGGGAATAAATGGACTCAAAACCTGGACAGCCAATGTCAAGTGTCCCAAAAAGTGTAGCTGTGACAACCAATACATGAGATATGTTTCTTGTGCATGGAAGGGACTTTCTGAGATACCACATGACCTCCCTCATGACGTAGAGCATCTATCACTGTATGGCAATGAGATCAAATCATTAAGAGCAAGTGACGTAGCAAACATGACGAATCTAAAGATTTTGAACCTGGATAGAAATTTAATCGATAATATCGAAGATAATTCCCTCGATAATCTGTATCAACTTACTTCGTTATCTTTGTCAGGGAACAAACTGCGTCAGATACCACCGAACATGCTGCGAAACTTATCTTCATTACAAGAACTTCATTTAGACTTCAATCAAATAAAAATGATCCCTGAAAACTTTTTTCGCTCCACGAGAAGTTTGAAAAAGCTGTTCCTCAATGGCAACCGCTTGACAAACATCGGCTCAAAGACCCTGAATGGAGCCAACCTTCTCGAGAAACTGGGCCTGAGCTTTAACCAACTTCAAAAAGTAGATGAAGATGCTTTTCGTGAAATGAACAAATTACAATGGCTACGACTAAACAACAACAACATCACAACGATCGGTGTGCGGACATTTACAGATATGACGTCTCTTTCAAGGATGCATCTCGACAACAACAAGTTGCAGACGTTGCCAGATCAGCTCCTCCAAAGAAACACGAGACTTAACATTCTTACATTACATAACAATCCATTTCTCTGTAACTGTAACTTAAGGTGGCTGCGAAGCATATTTGAGAATAACAAAATCATCATTCCAAGTTTGAATCAAGTCAGGTGTAACGAGCCGGCATATTTCCACGGAGTACCATTATTCCGCCTGAAATTTGGAGAGATGCGATGCATGAAGCAATCATGGTCGACTTGGAGCGCTTGGAGCATCTGTAACACGCATTGTGGAGGAGGATTACGTTATCGTGAGCGGAGATGTCAGAAAGGACAAAATACCGTTCCGAGGTTTGGTTGCATTGGCAACAAGTTTCAAACCGAAAGTTGCAATACGCACCCTTGCCCATTGTTTCAGCTGACAGAATGGTCTGACTGGAGACCTTGCACTAAGTCGTGTGGATACGGTATTTCGTCAAGGCAGCGTTCTTGCATTGACTTTTTTACTGGACAAGAAAGTGAACTTTGTGTTGAAACGCGAAATGAGACTAGACCGTGTCATATTACGCCGTGCAGAATAGACGGGGCTTGGTCAGAATGGTCTCCATGGTCACCGTGTTCAAGAACGTGCGGAATGGCAGTGAAACGTCGACGGCGCTCATGTACGAATCCCATGCCTCAACATGGTGGTGCGCAATGTGACGGAGGATTTTCACAATCACAAAACAGAATCTGCATAGGCAGCCCATGTGTTGATAATTTCAAGTGGACAAGCTGGTCTGAATTCTCACGTTGCTCTGTGAGCTGTGGCAAAGGGGAGCGTGTGCGTAGACGGTTTTGTATCAACGATCACGAAGAAACTGTTGCTGGATGCAAAGGAAATAAGACTAATGTCGTTGACTGCACTTCTGGCCCTTGCCCAATAGACGGGGGTTGGTCAGTTTGGGCAGTGTGGTCTCGATGCCACCCAATACAGTGCAAGAAAGCGAGGACGAGAAATTGCAGCCAGCCAACACCTGCTCATGGTGGGAAATATTGCTCGGGTAGTTTTACGGATCATGAGGACTGTGACCACAAGGACTGCTTTGTTTATTCGCAGTGGGGAACATGGGGTGAATGGTCCGACTGTACAAAATCATGCAATGGTGGCTATCGTACAAGACATAGAAAATGTCATTGGAGTGACGGGGAAATTATGGAGGTGAATAGCGAGGATGACAGCTTAAAAGTCAGTAGAAGCAGAGCCCGAAGGCAAATTAAAATAACTTGTGGATCTCAAAGAACTGAGATAGAAGAGTGCAATAATGTGTCATGTTCGTCTGGAACTGGCACGGTTTGGGGTAGTTGGGGTCGCTGGTCATCGTGTCAGGGAGGATGTAAAGGACGGCAGCTTCGAAAGCGGACATGTGTGTATCCATCTATTAAAGACGGCTTGCAATATTGTGAGGGGCACAGCAAAGAGGAAAGAAACTGTCAATCACGTAACTGCCAGGACTATGCCAAAGAAATCGTTTTAGGTGCGTTGCCAAATCCATGTAACGGAAGGGGAAGCCCTGATAATGGGTTTGAGGTTACAGAGAAAAAAGGAGATGTCGTTACTGCAAAGTACTCCTGCAAACGGTTTTATAGATTGCGTGGCATGAAGAGCATGACTTGTGACTCAAAGACAGGGTGGTCGCATCCAGTAAGACCACATTGCGTCGCAGTCTGTGGTAAAAGATCAGTTCCCGGCTATGGTCGTGCCAGAATCTTAGGAGGCAATGAAGTTGTGCGTGGATCCTGGCCCTGGCAGGTACTTATTGAAAGTTTTTTGCACGATAGAGGTGGTTGGAAAGTGCGTTGTGGAGGCAGCTTAATCAACGATGAATGGGTCGTCACTGCAGGCCATTGCTTGTATGAGAAACTTTCAGATAATTCTAAACGCTTACTGAAACCATCAGAATATAGGCTGTATTTTGGTGTGCATAATAAAGAGCTGAGGAAAACCGACCCATCTGTGCAAATAATCGGTGCGAAACAAACCATCGTTCATTCACAGTTTAATAGTTACGATCTAGATAACGACATTGGGTTGATTCAACTGAAAAAGAAAATTTCGTTTACCGACTACATCAAGCCAGTATGTATGCCCAACAAAGCCTATCAGAAATTGATTTCATCCCCTGGAAAACGAGGTTATGTGATAGGCTGGGGCTGGACAAGAACAGGCACACCGAACATTCTCCAAGAGTTGACCCTTCCAGTAGTCGAGAAAGGCCAATGCAAAAAGGTGTATCGAGACTCTAATGTAACAGAGAACATGTTTTGTGCTGGTCGAAGGAAAAGTGACTTTGATACATGCAAAGGTGACAGTGGAGGTGGATATCTCTTCTGGGATTCAAGGCGCAGAAAATGGTTCCTTCAAGGGATCATCAGTTGGGGAGGAAGCAGTTGTGGACAAGCAGGCATGTACAGTGTTTATACTAAAGTCGGGAGGTACACCAGATGGGTTAAAAGGATGATCAGAAAAGAATCCGCAAGGCAAGCATTATCATAGATCAAGGGGTGTACGGTTATTTGGTGTAATTACCAAAACATTGATCCCAGTTTAGTGAAATCGGGGAAGATGATCTTGAGCCAAGGCTGCTTCTAGAGATTGCAAGGAAGATTGTAACAGAAATCAAGAAACCTATGTTGGACAGAGTAACTTTACCTAAGTTTGCTGCTGATTTGAGATGAAGGTTCCAATTGAAGCTAGTTGCTCTAAGAAGCATGGCATTTCGTAAGAGGTA
The DNA here is from genome assembly GCA_004194415.1 of Aurelia aurita. Classification (NCBI taxonomy): domain Eukaryota; kingdom Metazoa; phylum Cnidaria; class Scyphozoa; order Semaeostomeae; family Ulmaridae; genus Aurelia; species Aurelia aurita. The sequence goes on along the minus strand of REGM01000195.1, from coordinate 434,813 downwards.
AAACATATACAATTTCAAACTGTCCAGAGGAGCCTACGGATATATTACATATATGCAACTTTGATCAGGGCTAGTTACGTGTTGTTTAATTTTAGCCGATCGTGTAGTTGCTGTAGTCTATCCCCCAAATCGGATGTTAAGGATGTTTGGAAGTACGCCAATAGACTTTTTAGCTATTCTACGAGAGAGTCTGAATACGATAGTTTTACATACTTTGTAGAATTTTCGATTGTACACAATAGTGACAGAAGCTCTAACGCCACTCAGTCGCACCTTTCGTATAAACATGTATAAAAATATCGCTCGATCCAGACTTTTTTATAGAATAGCTAAAAGGTCTTTTGACTCAAAAAGAAGTTGTTATGTTCAAATTTATCAAATTTACATTTTTCCACCGGAGATTTTCCGTATCAAATCCAGTTTCGCTCAATTGCTAAATAAGTGCTTATAACGCATTTGATCGACAATTATCATTAACTTGGAAGAAGAGTGAGCAAAGAAAATCATAACTCAAAGCGTAGGTTTTTCAGTTTTTCATTTCAAAACATCAATTAAAATTTATGAATATTTTGATTTGGCCATTGATTTAGCCAAAGGAAAATTTCTAGAATTTGTAGCCAAATTAACTTTGGGTGACTTTTATGTAACTCGCTCGGTACTACTGGTTTTAACATATTTCACGATTAACAGTTTAAGACTAGACCATGTCTAGCCGCCCTAGTGTGGTCTCTATGGAATCATGATGTCCAAGAATTTCACCGAAATTAATATATTTTTCTCCCTTGAAAACAATTCTAAATTAGGACTTAGTCCTTAAAAATAGTCAAATTTGGCCACACCGTCCAGGAAAGTATCCGCCAAATTTCTCAAGATCTTTTTTTTAGTTTTTACATCGTCAAAGTCGATTTTTTATTAAAACTTCCCAAATTGTATTTGTTAGACTAAAATATAGCATGTCTCGATTATAACTCTCAAAGGCGATGCATGGCGTACGTTTTTCACCTTAGATTACACGCAGAATATATAGGAAGTTAGTTCCTTTGACTCCCATTGGCGCGAATGCACAGAGTTGACAGTGGCATATGCAATTTGCATGTTTGTGAAATGAAATGATCTTTATAGATGATAACACAATTCAGGTGGCTAGACTGGATCGCTACATCTTCCTTCATTTACTTTAATTACAAATCACACGACTGGTAATTTTCAGAATTTAGTTCTGGTTTGACTTTAACAACCTATCAAAGCAAGCTTCGTACAGATAAGTAAGATGTTCCTCAATATTATAAATTTTGGCCACTAATTTTATCATCTACCGTCTTCTGGCTCATTCCAACACGATTTTTGTGATCCATATATTGTGGTATAGTGTACCTTAATCTTTGGAAAGACTAGAAATTCTTACCTCTTAACTTAGACAGCACTTATGTTATTGAATGATCAGGAAACACATCTAATGATACTTCGTTAGAAAACAAAGCCCAGTTCACTTCTTTGTCATTGAAGTTTCCAGTACTTTCTGAGTTCATTTAGTCATATTAATATAAGCGACAGCCTCATTGTGAGTTTTGACAAACCTGAAATTTAGGTAAGTAATCGTTTTTAATTAGTGTAAGTATTTCCGGTAAGCTTGTAGTTAAGATATACAAAGATACATAGTAAGTGTCTGAAAATCATAGGGTGTCCTGAAAAAGTTGTTCGACATTTGCCGAACTGCGCAGACGAACAAGGTCAGATTTTGTAACAATGCCATCAGATGCTTTTAATTGACACGCCATTTCAAAAAGCGATTAGCAATGGCAGACAAAGGAAATTTGTTTCAAGCAACGAATCAAAACAAACGAAGCCGCAAATGATGCCCTAAACTAGTGTGGCTATCTGTTAAATTGTGCAATTGAAAAGATACTGACATTTAAAAAGATTGAAAAGTAAATTAAGAAAGTAACAAAAACTGAAATGCAGTCCTTATAGAAATATTGTTACAATTGCCCATAGACTATTACTTAGTTTGTACATTAGGTAGCCTTAGCCTACTTCTTCAAGTGATAGTATAAACAGGTTTTTACATTTAAAGTTAATCGATAAAGAATATGTTAAGTTATATGCAGTATGGTATTATCAAACCTAGAAACTATGTTTTTGACTTTGAATATTATTTCAAATGTATGGCAGGCGTTGGTTTTGAAAAATTCTGTTAATACAGCGTTATTACTCGAGTTTGCAATCGACTTTTTCTTTGTTACATTTGCTTCGTCACCTGTGCTACTTTACAGATATCGTTGATCGGTTTCGTTTGCAAATTTATCAAGTTTTCCAAAAAAGTATACACATTTTAACGGTTACCTCAGAGGCGTCCCAAGTTTAATTCATTTAAAATTTACCGGTTTCTAAAACTATGAGCTTTAATTTAGAATTGGACATCTTGTTTTATAAAATTGGTTAAATATTTGCGGGGAGATATGTCCAATCAAAACCAAATTTTTCTGTAACTAGCTGCATCAGATTTTGAAACCAGCTGTACATAATGTTCCTTCTTTTCTTGTCAAAACTGAAAGCTTAACATCAACAATCATAAAACGTTTGATGGCGAATTCGTAAAGACTTCTTGTTGCTTTTAAGTTCAAAAAGATAATAGTGATTTCTCGTGGCTGGCATGAAGCAGTTCATACCTGAATTTTGGAGCATTCTCGATTTCAAGATAACAAAACTCGTTAAATTTTGCCGTTATCATCCACGTGTTCACAGTTCTGTAAAATTGATGCGGATGCATTTTTGGATGACAAATAACGTAAACTATTGTTACAAATGCAATAGTGTTCTTCCCATTGTGTGCGTGCGGGAACTGTGAACTGGTGTATTGATCATTTCAAAACAACGAATTTTGAACTGCTTTTATGCTTTAATAATAAGATGTCAAAGGTTAGTTAAATCTTCGATGTTAAGAAATAGTTATAGCGTGGCACATTAGTGGATAAGAATTGCCTATTTATAGTCTATAATTTGTAAATAAGCAATAATTATCCACAACTGTGCCACGCTGTACCTATTCATAATATAGAAGAAACGCTTAAAACCTGACAATCTATTCTCACGAAATCGATGATACTGTTTCCTCAGCGAAATTTGATAAATTGTCTCAGTGCAGGACTTATTGAGTTTTTTGTTCACTCTTACATGGGAAGGAAATGCTGAAGAATGTTGTTAGATTCTTGGCACAGCACAACTTTGTTATTTTTACATCTATTCGATGATCTACTGCAAAAACCTCTCATTGTTATTAGAAAATATTGCTCAACATTTGAGAAGATCGTTTCATCTCACCACATATCACAATATTTCTTTTTCATAATGGTATGAAGGATCAAATTAGTCAAAGAAAAATTATACAGGGTAAATAAAAAAAGTTACAAAATTTGTGAGCCAGTAGTTTTGTAACTATTTATCAGATTTATTCAAACCAATGGTCATTGTGTAGATAACATGCAAACTTAAATACGAATATTTTGTTGGGCAAATCGCTCGCATCGTTCTCAAATTATAAACAATTTTATGAAAATATTTGAGTGAATCTGATGAATGTAGAGTTAAAAAACTAAAGGCTCGCAAACGTTTTACTCACCCGGTACATATCTTAGTAAGAACGTTAATTATTGAATNCAATATTTCTTTTTCATAATGGTATTAAGGATCAAATTAGTCAAAGAAAAATTATACAGGGTAAATAAAAAAAGTTACACAATTTTTGAGCCAGTAGTTTTGTAGCTATTTATCAGATTTATTCAAACCAATGGTCATTGTGTAGATAACATGCAAACTTAAATACGAATATTTTGTTGGGCAAATCGCTCGCATCGTTCTCAAATTATAAACAATTTTATGAAAATATTTGAGTGAATCTGATGAATGTAGAGTTAAAAAACTAAAGGCTCGCAAAAGTTTTACTCTTTTACTCACCCGGTACATATCTTAGTAAGAACGTTAATTATTGAATGTTGGCGTTTTTGCTAACATTATCATTGGTTGTGCACATGTGCATGTCTTATTTTAATAGCCAGTGGCGGCGCCAGCCGGCAATGACTGGGGGGGACAAACTGAAATGGGGGTCCGGGGGCAAAGAAACGCCATTCCTTGGGAAACGCCATTTTTAGGGCAAAGAAACGCCCTTATTTTTCCTCAAAATTCAGGATCTAACTACCTAACCCCTCCTTCGACAATTTCTCTACGGATTTGGACGAATTGGAAAACCGACTTTGGAGAGAACTGGGGGGGACGAGTCCCCCCAGTCCCCCCCGTGGCACCGCTACTGTTAATAGCCCCTCTTTCGCATCCACCACGACAGACTTGCCTAGGTTCCAGGACATCTTTTGAGTTATGCTTTGTTTATATTCGCCGTTCGATACGGCTTGACTAATCGGTTGTGAGAATAATTTTGTTTTTTTAATTGCTAATCGCTTTGTGCTGGCATTTAAATCAAAAGCAACGGATGTAAACCCTGCCTATGTTGCTCAACGTGCAATTGTGCCAAAAATTTTGCGGAAATATTTTTTCCAGTGTGTTTTCTGAAATTCAACTGAAAAGTTTTGAACGAAGTATAATAAGAGTATAACTCCAGAACGATAGCTCTGGTACCTCTTTTTTGAGAAGAAACGTATGAATCTATCAGTAAACATTCAATGTAGCAACGATTTCTTTGAGAAAGTCTTGGTTTTTTCCACACCATTATAATGTAACAGCATTATAATGTATTAAGGAGCCTTTGAGCCATGTCATATTTCTATAAATTTCTTCATTATTTCTGCAAAAATCTAAATTCGAAGCAATCAAAATGTTTCGACGAAATAATTAAGAAATGATAATTTCTAGGATACGTCAATGGACGCAGACATATCGGTTTACACAGCTCTTACAGAAAGGGCAGCTTCCATATTGATATTTTACTTGACTTCAAATACAATTTATGTTACAATCAACAAGGTAGGGGAAACCAGGGCTAGTTGTGGCAGAGACAAGCTGTAACAGAGGCTATTTCGCAGCCGCTATTACAAGGTATCTGTGCTCGTCAGCTTNTATTAAGGAGCCTTTGAGCCATGTCATATTTCTATAAATTTCTTCATTATTTCTGCAAAAATCTAAATTCGAAGCAATCAAAATGTTTCGACGAAATAATTAAGAAATGATAATTTCTAGGATACGTCAATGGACGCAGAAATATCGGTTTACACAGCTCTTACAGAAAGGGCAGCTTCCATATTGATATTTTACTTGACTTCAAATACAATTTATGTTACAATCAACAAGGTAGGGGAAACCAGGGCTAGTTGTGGCAGAGACAAGTTGTAACAGAGGCTATTTCGCAGCCGCTATTACAAGGTATCTGTGCTCGTCAGCTGTTGCGTGAGTGAATGTCTAGTTATTACCTGCAATTTAAGCAGCGGTTCTTATTCCCTGCGGCACCGTGGCCAGAGTAAATTAACTGGGGAGTATTAAAGTTAGGGAGTCTTGGGGTTTCACCCCTAGGGAAATTTTGAGGACACGCCCTCTACTTTAGCCTAGAACCCTCCCGATCCTATGTTTGCCCGTTCTAAAATAGAATTTTTGACCATTTTGAAACAGACTTTTTTATATATTAGCATCCCTAGGAATAATTTTGGGTAAACTTCATTTCTTTGTCTTAGAATATCTATCTCGATCTCATGCTTACCAGTGCCAAATTGGAAAATTGGAAAATTTTGCAACAGTTTTCTATGAATCACCAAAGTTAGGAAAGTTTTTGCGCAAATACCTTTTACTTTGTCTTAGAACGATTCTCGCAAACCAATGCTTGCCTAGCCAGCGTGCGGACTCTACTGCTTCTAATGCTTGCCTGCCCCCAAAGAGGAACCTTTAGTTTGACTTTGAACGAATCTCGAAGACCATCGAAGACCATAACAGTTGGGGGCAAATCCCCCCCGTAGCCACGCCCCTTATTATTCGTGCCTACTATTTGCTACTATTTTGTAGCATGAAAATCCTAATGTTTAGGCCCAAAAGTAAATTTTGAGATGTCTTAGACAATTTTTTTAAACCTGTGCTCCATCGGTTTCCATTCCTAAATCGAGTTCGTTCGTGTAGTAAGATATGTGATGTCTCTCCCGAATCACTTTTGGAAGCAATATATCCAATGAATACTTTGATCGTAAGTTGCTACTGCTTGTCAGCTCAGCCTGGGGCAAGTTATAACAGTAATGAAAAAAGTCTATCAAAAAAGAGCAATTATTTATCTAAAGCTATTATTTCGTACTGTTTGCTATTTATTTTTGAGCAATTCGTGTTAGAATGATAAAATTTTACATTTTAAGATAAAGTTTGTTATTGAAGTCTAAAATATTGCGTTTTGAGATAAATTTGTTTTGAAGATAACCTGAAAGGTACATATAAACTTTTGAAATGTGTTTTATGTCGCGAAGGCATTATTATGACTGACATTGTAAGTTTATGAATTCAAGTAATTTATCGACATCTCACTTTGTAATTAGTTTAATAATAGTTTGTTTAGTTTTATTTGTGTTGTTACAACTTGCTCCAGTATCTGTTACAACCCACACCAGGGCAATTTGTAACATTCCGATCTGAATTTTAATTCCAATTTACAAAAAACACAATAGCTCCACCAAAGAAAACAACTTATGTTCGGTAATTTTTACAGGACAGGATGCTTCTACTGCACAATTTCAGTGATTCAAAAACTACTCGCTCAAAAATCAAGAAAGAAGCATTCATTACAAGAAATACTACAAGCAGCCCTCTGTTGTGCAGCCTCCGCTCCTCCTCTTGTTGTAAACTTTGAAAACGTTCCTTCCAAAAAGAACAACTGCTGAATAGCAAACGTGCATAAACATGAAGAAGTTGAATGAACCCGTCAGCTAAGAACAGATACCTGAAAAATACACAAATAAACTCTTGCCAAATTTAGCAACATATAACGCGATATTCGTGCCTGAGAGAGACGCTTGACAAGTGACAAGGTTGGTTTAGCAAGCGATATCAGTTCTCATCGGAAGTAGATAGATAAGTCTAAATATTTGCCGTGGAAGTTTCCTATTTATAGTTTGGAACGTTCCCAGTGAGCTCTCCAAATTTCTCTCACGCAATTTGACTGTCTATTTCTGAAGTACTATTCTCGAAATAGAAACAAATGCAAGTCCAATATTTAGATTCATTCGTCTGCTTAAACTAACCTTTTGCAAACTCACATTTGCGTTCGCATTACAGCTCCTCCAGCCATTCAGGTTTCCGCACATGTAATGCAACTTGATTTGTTTATAGTTCTACCTTGGCAAATCGCCCGTAGAAATCGCTTTTTTGCCCTAGAAAATCACATTGATCAGGCCGGTAAACTAAAAGCAAAACTTTCTTGAGTACCCTGTCTGCTAAAAGAACCCTAATTGGCTCATCACCAAGGAACACAACGTTGTAGGCAGACTTTGCTCATTTCTCTCACCCAAATTGATCAATAGAGATGCAAATAACGGAACCGTTGGGTACAATTTTTTTATTCACGTCCTCTTTTCCCAAAAACTCGGTGCATCGTCGCCTACGCTCATACCAGGGACTTTAAACTTTCTCATAGGAGAAAACATACAGGATGAGTCATGGTACATCTCCAAGTGGCAGCCTTTGGTTCGACCTTATTTTTTTATTTGGTTATAAAATTTGCCTTTCTTGATTATCTAGTTACTGATAACATGTTTTCGCTTTGAATGAACGGTAGACACCAATTTGTAAACTTGTAGAAATGTAGGGTTAGACGGGGTAAAGTGATGTGCGGGGTAAAACCTAATATTTTATTTTTCTAGCGTAAACATGAAATCAGGCGACGGAGATATTCTTATTTTTCATTCCTTCATATTTCAGCTTTGGGAAAATCCTAATTTGCAAGATTAGGTTTTGTTCTTGTGATACAGACAAATATTCTAATGCAAGCTGCCGGAAAAAACTCAAACATTTTGATAGCCGAGGTTTGACCTTCATCTAAAAATGCAGATGATAATCCAAAAACTGCAGGGAAACTTGATGAAACCAGGATATATATTGACAAGGAAAAGATAGATGCTCATCGCAGATAAGAAAAAATTTTGAAAATCGACATAATTTTGTAGTACTTTGGTTTTATTACAAACCCAACGACTGAATGAAGTAAGGGGCAAGGTGAACTACTTTGAAAAACATATTTTCTCTTTGCTGATATGGTATTTGTATTTATATTAAGGAAACATTTTTCCAAGTATATTTTGATGAATTTTAATAAATTTGTATTCATATCTCGCAATTTTGTCGAATTTCTGACTTAAAAAAAATTTATTTTGACAAATAATCGTTTGTACAAAGATCCTTCTCGAAAAATACCAAGATCTTATTTTTAAAATTTTTGTTCTTGTGGATTGTCCGGTGTTTGTTGGCATTCAATAGCAAGGGAATCCTTAGCATAATCAGATAGAACAAATCATGGTTTCTGATTTCCGCATTCTGTTCGTTTGTATTACTTTGCTAAGTACTGGGTGAGTCAATATAATGTATAGTTGTTTGAAGCCTGTAGCTCTCAAACCATTTATCAGATTCCTATAAACTGATCATGCTTGTGTAGCTAACATATAAACTTAGATAAGAAAATTTAATTTGTTAAAATTGATCGCATCGTTCTCATGTCAATAGTCATTTTATAACATTCTTCATCTCAAAATCCTTCAAAACAGGCCTAAAGTCTTTGATCAAACTTCCTAGCAATTTTGCCTGCAGCTGTCATACCAAATTCTATCCGTCTATCTTGTCTCTCAAACGTTTACTAGGTATATAAAGATGCTGCTGCATAATCATGTCCATTTGAGACTGTTATTGAGCCTTTTTTATCTATTTTCTATTATCATGAGGCTGGAATGCTAGCAAATTTGATTAAGGATTTTAGGCCTATTTTGAAAGATTTTGGGATGAAGCATTTTTATAAAATCGCTTGTAATTTGAGAATGATGAGACCGATTTTGACAAACTAAATTTTCTTATCAAAGTTGATATGTTGGCTACACAGGTATTATCAGTTTATACGAATCTGCATTTTTTTTTCACTCAACCGGTAGTTCACCTTACCCCGGCCCGGAGTAAAGTGAACTTGTCAGAATGGTCAGGATAAAAAGCTCTTTTGTTGGACAACATGAAGAGATCTCAAAAATGTTTTTGATGGATAAATTGACCCAAAAACAACTTTAAAAGAGCATTAAAATAACTACCCTCTGCTTCAACCTTTTCCTGACATTCTTCAATAACCTAAAATAATAGTTCATTTTACCCGGCTCAGGGGCGGTCAAGTACTGTTTAATTATTGATTACAGCTTTTCTCGGGAACAAAATAAACCAACCCAGCTTTTGCCGAGGTTTATGGAAGAACCCCAGAAAAAGCCAGGTTTTTGAGACACAGCTTGCCAGCATAAAATTTCCGGTTTTCCAGTAGATTTTCTGGTGCTGTTTGGTTACTTTCCTCGACATCTTGCAGCTTTTGAAATCTGTTTGACGTAACGCTTGTCCATAATATTTCCAGGAAAAGCCAATTTTCGCCCAATTCTGGGTGCAGTGTTGCTACCTCTGTCCCAAGTGTTTCTGAAATTCCACCCAGTTTTTGTATTTTCTAATTGTGAAATGCATATTTTGGGTTAATTGGTGTTACCTCTGTACTTAGTATTTGCTAGATCCCACCAGTTTCGAGTAATGATTTCGGTATTGTCCATTAATCTGCCAAACATAAGCCAAAAATTTTGCTAATTCGGCTCCAATTATTTATCCATGGAGTTGAAGAAATCAGCCAAAATATTTTTAGAATTATTGTGATTTCAGCTTTGTCTTGCCACTGAGCAGGAACAAACCAGTGCTGAAAACGCCAAAATAACCAGTTTCTGGGACAAACCTTGCCAAAGGATCAATTGTCTAATATAATACTGGAAAAAACTAGATTCACTGAAAGCAAAAAAGGTACTTTTTGGGACAGAGCTGGCCTAAAGTTAAGAGAAAAAAACTAAGTTTTGGGACAGACCTACAATCCTGGACAAAATATATGGGAACGACGTAAAATTTACAGTTTCGAATGAACAACCCCCATCACCCCAGACTTTGATTCTAAAAGTGCAAGTTGTAGAACGTGTGTGTTGTTTCTGTTGACAATCAAATAAGTAGACATTTTCTATAAATGATATTTTGAGATAGAAAATTATGCCACACCTGAAATGACACGCCCAAATAACACAAAAGAATAATCACAGCATTTCACTGCGAATGCAGCAATAATTGAATAAGGAAAACATGATTTTATGCTCCTTCTAGAAACAAAACAGAGGACAGACAGATCACGGGTAACCACAAGGGTAACCAGAAGGGTAACCAAAATTAAATGGTATATTCTCACCGATAGCCACGGCTAGCCATAGTATCTAAAAGAAATTTAAAAGTTTCTTTATGCAACATTTATGGCTACCCGTGGTTACTCGTGCTCATTCAGAGAAAAGTAGCATTAAGTCATGGTTACCCTTGTGGTTACCCGTGTGGTTACCCTTGCAATCGCCATTAGTGTATAGATGAGACAATCGTGATGCAATACTACAAATACCACAGTCCTTTTATCTCGCCATCTTTACGAAAAGGCTGCCTACCATAGAGATTTTTGTTACAAAACAAAATCGCCATTTTAGTTTTCTAAATATCAGTTTGTTTAATTGAATGGTGAATGGCGTGAATTTATTACTCTGTCCAACATAAACAGCAGTCAAAACTAACCATGCTGCTCGTAAGTACTACAGCGTTGGTTTATGATGATTTCTTCTGACAAAATATGCAAGGCTCGGCTTGTATATTTCATCGTCTATAATGAATGACATGAATCCTTCCTTGATATTTTGATCATACATCCTGTTAAAAAATGTCTAGATATGACATATTTTCACTGATGCCATCTTAATTGTAAATATTTCAATAATTTTTCACATTTCCCTCTTTCTTTAACCCTATTCTAACCGGGTAAATTTATATCGATTTTCTACCGCCCTAATTATCTCCGCAACTATAACAGGTATGATAATGAGACTTGCACTGTATCACAATTGAACAAAGGAGAATCCAAAAATAGCATTAATTAGCTTGTAGTCACGTGACTGGTTGCTAGGCAACCAAAAACAATGCAAATTTTGACGAAATCGAGCTATTAGCATAAAAAGGTCTATTTTTACTAAATATCTGGGTAAAATCACCATAAAACTATCGAAATACCTGCTTGATATCCTTACCTTGCAGTTTCATGTAGTTTTATATCAATATTTTTGGTTTCTAATTAATTAACTAATTAATTATGGACAATAAGATTCAATGCAAAATTGTTAGCGCAATAATAATGCTTAAACAACATCAATTTCGCATTTACTTGGTGAAATCAGACGTCTTCATCAA
>REGM01000195.1:401319-411696 GCA_004194415.1 Aurelia aurita | reverse complement strand
GTACCAGAGCCGAAGAGTCGAAAAGAAAAATAAATAAAAATAAAAATTTATTTATTTTTATTTATTTTTCTTTTCGACTCTTCGGCTCTGGTACCCAGGGTACTTCTCCTTGAGATCTTGAAAGGCTTGGTACGGTTAGAAGGTTTTAGGTTTCCAAGGATGCTGGAACAATATTGGGAGAGGCGTTCTGAGACAAACTAGAAGGCGTGTCCTCAAAAATTTTCCTGGTGGCTTCGTCCCCAAACCCCCTCATTTCAATACCCCCAGTTATCTTAGCCTAGACACACCGCTGGCTAGAGGAATCCCTATTTGCCACTGCTCATGAAACAATCTCGGGAAAGTGACTTGAAGAGCCTGTACCTCCAACCTCCATAAATAGTTCAAATTGCAGCAAACAATTTCAGTGACAACAGCATCTTGCAAAAGATGCCATTTGCCGACTGGACAATTTGATTCTGATAAGTAATGAAAATAGACATTTCCTCGAATATTGAGCTACCAGCACTGAATTATTTCTTTTGAAAGCTAAGAAAGGTAATTTTGTAATTCGTACTCATGATATTCTGGACTTTTTTTGTTAAATTATTTTATTTTACTTCTAAAGATCTCTATGCGTTCCTTGGATTGATTTGCAATGACGGGTATCAATTTCTATGCAAAGTTTACAAAACTGTCTACCTATTTTGTATTCATTGAAGCCACGTTTATAAAACAAAATATAACTAAAAGGGCGTAGCCCTCATTTTCCGAGCATCTGAAGGGCGTGGTCACTAAAAATTTTCCCCAGACCCCCTCACTTCTCAAGTGCTGCGTACGCCCCTGCTGGTTTATTCTACCCTGTGGACCAATGTTTATTCCAGATTATCTTTGATACTTGAAAATTGCTGATACCAGATTTCATCGCTCATACTAAAAATTGTTTTCTGTTTTTAAAATTATATTCGGTTATTCGGTAATTAAATTGTGTTTGTCGCAAGGGGTAAACCTCTTGAAAAAGCCAAGTGAATCTTTCAACAATATTAGGAATTTTGCAGGGATTTTTGCTGATTCAGCAGACTTTCACAAAAGGCGAGGAATCTTGTTTTGATTCACCCCTCATTTTACTCTCCAAACTTTCCTTTTAATGAAGCATACTGCATAAAATGGCATAAGATCATGAAAATAATGATATTTCATTCCAGATAGGTCTCTCGCTATTCTTGTACTATTTGGATTTCATACAGCTTTGTAAAACCCTCAACATTGACTCGCCTTTGTAAAACTCGTAATTACGCAATCTGAAGTCAAATATGTAACATGAACTTCTTATCGTTTTAATCAATGACAATTGCCTGTGTTTGTGTCTGTTTGTGTTCACAGCTTTGACAGACTTTGTAAAGATGAAACAGGCCTCAGAATTCAGGGACAATGGACAAAAGCACTTAGCCCTAGATTCATGCGAAGAGAATACAATAGTAAATATTCTCCATGCCTCAGTTGTTCTTTCGGTCTAAACAATTAAATAAGAGATGAAAGCTTTTAATTTCGAGGATTGAACGATTACGATGCTGTTCTTTTGCTTTCTCTCAGCAGATTCAAAGTTTGCATTATTTCCGTCAGACGAAGCGAATTGCCCAAGTGAATGCCAACAAACAATCCGTGTCCACAACTGATTTGAATTTCTAAATCATGGACTCATTGCAAAGGCAGGAAGAACAGCTGAAAGAGAAGGTATTTCTCCGTTATGTTTCGTTTCCTTATAGTCTTTAATAGTCCAGATTAATCCTCTCTCCTCCAGGGGTCTGTGTTGGTAAAATCTGTTGCCAGGATCTCGCAGTTTGTGCATCGAAAATACGACCAGATCGAACGATCCGTGACATCCTGATATTGCAAGTTTGACGATAACCAAGATTATCGATATTGCATTTAATTTACGGCAGTAATTCGATTATCGGTCATCGTAAATGTCAGTTACGGTCATTCCATCTGTTGTGGGTTGCTATGCACTGGCACCCTATTCTCCACTGAATTGTGTCATATTTAATTTACAAAGTTGATTAGATTCCCTAGACTACTGGGAAAGATAGGGTCAATGTTTGATAACAGTAGCACATTGTGATATTCATAAAAAGATTTTAGCGAGGGTTTTTTAATGAATTTTTTATTGTCGCCAGAACCATATACATTTTTAAAAAGCAGGAAAGTTGCAATCCTAAATAATGTCGAGAAGACACTAAACAATGTGGAAATATATGCAGTTGGGTCCAAAAGTCTGAGTCCACTTCCCATATTTGTTTGTTTTTATCATTCATAAAAAACGATTGATATTACCATTCTTTCTTAAAGGGTCTGTTTCAACCAGCATGCTTTGCACGTGCCATCTCTTGGCTGGCTTTTATTGTCACCATTTTCATGGGCCATGAAAATGGCGATAACAAAGGCCAGCCAGGAGATGGCACGTGCAAGGCATGCTGGTTGAAACTGACCCATTAAACAGCAATTTATTTCACTTGTGCCAATGTTTCATGAAATATACTATAACATGTTCTTGACTACCAATACTACATTAAAACAAATCTTTCGTTTGGTTTTTAAAGAATGATAAAAATGAGCAAATTTGGTAATGGACAAAGACTTTCGGACTTAGCGTCTAGGGTTCTGCGTAGGGTCGAACACAAGCTGTGGATTTCAGGAGAATTTTTAGGAATAAAGGATTTGTAATGGATGATACTGTTAAATGCCGTTAAAAAATTACATTTTAGGGGTAAATCAGTCTCAGAAAGTCAAGTCAACCTTTTCAAAAATGCTTCTATTCTCACAAGTCATGAAATCATTTTCCTCACCCAGAAATCCTATCCACTTTTGAGGACTGTCACATCCACACCTCTATCTCAACATATTTTCTGGTGACTATTATCTAAACTTTACACAAGTAGGGTTTAGCCTGCTAGATTCCATAAAGGTCTTCTTGCTGACAATGGATTTTGTATTTGCAGCAATTGAAAGAAAAAAGCAGTGAAACTTTTCATTGCCATCAAATAGTCGTAAGAGCCTGCTGCGGATTTTCTGATCAAGTTTGACGTATGACTAGGGTGTCCTGGCGTGGAAATTAGAGAAGCAACCACTCTATCATTTTGTGCGGGCTGCCAATATTTTCTGATCGACTAATCCCAAGATTTTAATTATTGGCCAGAGCAGATCTTCTTATAGATAATCATGACGAGCATAACCCGATTTTCTCGTTCTCCTCATGCACACGCAGCCAGGCAAAGGCTGTTTCCCGAAGATGTGTATTTACGATGGATGTCAGATCAAATTCGTGTATCTATGTTTCCAAAAGACAAACTAAATTGTCTCTCAAGGTAGAATGAAGCTGAGCAAATGAAAACAAAATCTGTAGAAATAACGACAAATAGAATCATTCGTCCATCATGCCCTCATGGCCCCTCGTAAACTCGTTATGGTTTTTAGGGAAGATATTTAGTGTACCACAGGAACAAATTAAATAGGATCAAAATAGTTGTAATGTATCAAACAAAAGGAAAGTAAAAGATCAAAGGAACTTTGCTTATTTACTTTTGAAACAGTCATTTGCTCCCCGAAGTCAAGTTGCTCCCCAAGTCTAGGTTGACCTAGCGTCCTAATGTTTCCAAAATCGTTCTTGTGATGTCAGTCGTCAGACCGATTTCTTTATTTATCATGCCTAACTAGACCTGGATAAAATGTCTCACCCCGTCTCACGTAACTACAGTTGGTGATAGCTGGTATAAAAATTTTAACTGCGGTAATCTTGAACCTTTCCGGGGACTTGTGCCATATTTTCACATGCAAAGAAGCGCAGGCAGACAGGTAGTAGTGGTTCGATGAATGACACATGTTTTCTTTGGATCCTTTGGAGCGCTAGATTTTCTTACGTGTTACATCTGGATGGAAATCTACAGCCTACATGGAGGGGGCTTTGGGGGGTACCAGAACCCGCAAACCCGCAACAAAATTTGCAAAAACCCGAAAACCCGGACGCAAAAACATACAAAACCCGAAGCTGCACGTTTGGACGAAAAGTTCGAATTTTTGCCAGTATTTCTCGATTATTTTCAACAGCGACCCTTCCTCGTTGTTTTAAGCACCCAAAAGCTAGTTTTTCGATCTCATTGAACTACACAAACCATATGACTTGGAAAACCTGAAAAGCTGCGGATTTTAGATAAAAAACCCGAATTCTGATCGGAAAAATAGGGTAAACGCGCAACCCGCGAAACAGCTCAAAACCCGTAAACCCGCACGTTTAAAACATAAAACCCGAAACCCGAGGGCTAAAATTGGTCAAACCCGGAACCCGTGAAACCCAAAAGCCCCCTCTACATACTTATTGTACACAGAAACTGTGGTAATTACTTGAAAAGGTTTGTATTGCATGATTGTTAAGTTTCAGAATCAAGCGATACTTCATCAAGGATAATAGCATATTCTCAATGACGTCAGAAATTCAATTCCTTTCAATAAATGTTCACGTCCAAGGACCGACATGACGCCTATGTAGATCTGATCTTCGATACTACGACAGTAAAACTCTTGACTAGTATTTGAAAATATTTCAACTAATGACGTCACATGCCAGCATTAGATATTACATTAGCAATTTGCAGGCTAGCCTGTGGGGTCTGGGACAAGGCTATTGCAGGGAAGCCAGCAAGTTGTCAAAGGCCTATTGATCAACTTTGGAGCAGCGCACCTTCTGCTCCTCCATGTGTGAAGTAACTAAATACATCATTTCACCATTAAATAGCGTCCATTGCGAAGGAGCTTATTAGGTTCTCTATATATGTTTGTGTGATGTAAGTGGGACGTGAATATGTCACTCAGTCGGTTTTTGACAGGAACATGAACTTGGACACTGCAAAGGTTGTTTGTCCTGGGATGATAGGGTCCCGTTCTCCTTGTCACGTTGATATCATCTTGCAATTTCTTTAGGAGTACCAACGGCTCAAAAACGTCTTTTCTTACCTTGATTCAGGATCCTCTGCCAATAATTCTAAGTCGCATTTCAGGCATACCCAAGCAAACTTTTGTCGCTTATTGACAATTACAGCGTCTATCAGGGGCTATCAGCGGACAAAAACGTATCGATGTTTGCCAAAATGTTATGCACCAATTTCTGCGAATCAAAGATTTTCTATAGGTAAAGAACTAACTTATGTATTTCATTAAAGGCTCCTGTTCAACCAACAGCATTTGCGCGTAGATTTCTATTGAGGCAGCCATTTATTTTCGTTAACCACAGAAATGTTCATTTTCATGAAACAGAGGACGCAAGGACCATGGTTAGATAAGAGCCTTTTAAAATGGGTCATACCGGTCTTGAGTTATCGGGCATTTGTATTGGGGAGCTATTTTTAAAAAGAAATTGTGATCAAATTTCGATCAGTTTTATTGAAGATTTAGGGCGATGTCCATCGCATCATGTATCTCCTAGGAAATTTAAACGAGGAACGCACTTATTTTTATGTGCAGGGGCAAGATTGTCATGCTGGCTTTCATCGCTTTGAAGCTGACAATTAGACGAATGAAGATTTCTCTAAATTTCGATTCTTTTGAAACATTTCTAATAATAACTTCAGGGGCGGTCAAGTACGGTATATTCAATGATCCCACTTTTGTTATGGGAACACAAATATACGAATCTGGTTTTAAGAGCTGAGATATTTTAGTAGAATAAATTTTAACCCGGGCTTTTAACTTCAAATTTGACCTCTCTTCACTCCAGCAAAACGATTGATATTTTTACATCAGTGCATAATTCATCAGCGTACAATTCGGCAAACACCGATACTTTTTCGGAGTCACTCGCTATTTACACCGTTCGACCTTCAAACTTAGTACAATCAATGTATCGCTGTTATTTTTAATTAGATAACAGTGGAAATATGACAATCCCTCGTTAGTACTGTGCTTTATATACAGTAACTCGCAATACTGTTTCGTTTTAGGACATCTGAATGAGAGTTATTATTCTCGAATTTGATTTAGAGCTTGTGGCTGTGGATGCAACTGCAACGTACATTACCCACGCGAATTCGAGTGGGACGTCAAAATGGGGGTGTCTATGCCAGATTTTGTGTAGAGTTGTGTTGCCAGCACCTTAAGAATGACCCCGTTGGCTAGAGCATTTTTTGTGAAAATGATACCCTTCGCAAGACCAATTTGTAGGCGTAAAGTCTTTTGGCATTGTCCAGACATTTGGCATTGTCCAGACAAATTTGCCAAAATTTTTTCTTCCCTAGGCCAAAGTTGCCAAAACGTTTACCCCTCACAATGAAGCTTGGGAACAAGACCCTGTAGGAAAATAGAAAATAAAAGCATTGCTTGCAATGTTTGAGTATCCATAGACGATTGAGCTAAAGATGGCGTCGAGGAATCTTTTTACCAAGATCCTTTGCNCAAAGGGCAGTGCAGGAGAAAATGCTCGTTTTCCTCTTCCCCGTAACCTCTTCCCCATAAAGTCTTTTGGCATTGTCCAGACATTTGGCATTGTCCAGACAAATTTGCCAAAATTTTTTCTTCCCTAGGCCAAAGTTGCCAAAACGTTTACCCCTCACAATGAAGCTTGGGAACAAGACCCTGTAGGAAAATAGAAAATAAAAGCATTGCTTGCAATGTTTGAGTATCCATAGACGATTGAGCTAAAGATGGCGTCGAGGAATCTTTTTACCAAGATCATTTGCGGTATTTAAGAAATCAACCAATCAAATCAATCAAAATTCAATGCGACGCAAAGCATCATGGAAAAGGATTCCTGTCTGCCATCTTTAGCGCAATCGTCTATTGCAAAGGAAAAGTTACAGAGCTCGAAGAGCCATCTTCTACGTTGCCAGTTATCTTAAGTCGTGGTCTTTGGATTGGGGTAAAGAAATGTTTCGTTAATTTTTCAGGCCTAGCCTCACCTTGTTGGAGTTAGAGGGATGGGTCTTCCATAGTAAAGGTACCTGGGGATGTGCCACCCTCAAGGGTATGCTTTTTCGGACTTCTAGTCTAGCCACTAGCCAAGGGTATACTTTATTGCAAGTTTGCTCCAGGCAGAGTATACTTTTTGCCAGTTTTGGTCTAGCGAAGGCCAGATTGTGGCAATTTTGTCCAGAAAACGCCAAATTTTGGCACTTTTTGTCCAGATATGTGTCCAGAAATCGCCACATTTTCGCACTTTTGGTCTCGAAATTAGTCTAGCCAAGGGTATCATCTTCACAAAAATTTGTATAGCCCACCCGAAATTTGGCAGAGAACCCCTCCCCCTTGCTTTCAATAATAGATCTAGTAGCAGATTGGTGCGTTCACGTTTGATCTTTTTAGGTAAACTGTTCACTGACAAAAGTAAATATTAATTTTCGGTTTCTTTCTTAGTTTTATTTCAATATCATATTCATTTTAAAGGTACGACAAAGTTATCAATATTTATATATGGCAACAGGCAAGCTCCTAAAGTGACTCGCGACATTGCTATTCGATAAACAAAGATCTCATTGTAGATATGGGCATTAGGACACTCCTAGGTTTGTTAGATGTATTAGTAAAACTCTATGCACACTAGCATGAACCATTTACTGCGTTCATCGCCTTGAATGGATGATCTGTTGGCATTGGCCAATGACCAATGCAAAGTCTAGGTTTGCCTCGCTGTATCTCATTGGGCTAAAGATGAGGGCGCTATATTGCATTTTCGTTTTTATTTTCAAACTCTCCCCCCCCCCTTGTCTCTCTTTCCCAGTGCAAATGGTGGCTCATTACCCACTTTATTTATAAACTTTTAGCAAATTATTTTAATGCAGGCTAAGCTCTCTGAAAATAGA
Organism: Aurelia aurita; assembly: GCA_004194415.1. NCBI lineage: Eukaryota > Metazoa > Cnidaria > Scyphozoa > Semaeostomeae > Ulmaridae > Aurelia > Aurelia aurita. The sequence continues at coordinate 403,876 of REGM01000195.1, read as the reverse complement.
CATCTTCGTGACCCGTAAACATAATGATTTTTTAATCAAGATTTGGACGGCATATTTGCTGTAATATACAGCTCAAACGCCTAAAGAATATTGTCTATATAAGTTTAAGACGTTAAGGCAAATTTATATAGCGATTTAAAGGACCGATTTATCATCGTAGTCCTTTTTAGGCACTTGGAGTTTAGCCTCGTTAAGCCTGCCATAATTAATAATCCAGCCACTGTCAGGAATATTGCAGATGAGATCCGTAAGCCAACTCTGACCACTCTAACCTCTGAGAGAGAGCCTATTTTTATTTTTGAGGATTTTTTAAATTGGACCTTTGCAGTTGAAGTCATTATTTTACGTCAATCATGTAACTCGAGGCCTTCTTGCGTCAAATCCGTTGGCGGTAGTTTTCTTACTATAGTTTTCCGCCGCCTCTTCTCAGCCCTATTCCTGCTACTAAAGATGCTTCTTTTCATGTCCTCGGCTGTGGTGCTGCTGCTATACAAAGATTTTTTGCGTGGTTTCCAAGTTTGCACGGATCATGCGCAACGAATTGCATTGTGAATTAAAAATCAACCAATGAGAAAAGTTTGTCACTGCAAGTAACGAAGCTGAAAATTTTATCTCGGGTGAATTTAAATTTGAATTTAAAGACCTGGACTTGATAAATCAGTGGGCCCATGATTGGAGGATGTCATTTAATCCCGATCCGCAAAAGCAAGCTGTCGAATTACTACTTTCAAAGAAAAGACATGAAATAGATCATCCAGTGATCCTTTTTAATAACATACCCGTAAAAAAAGTAAACGAACATAAACATTTAGGTATCATCCTCGACTCGAAGCTTTCTTTCTCAGCTCATATTAAATCTGCTATCTCTAAAACGAGAAAGGCCGTTGGTCTGCTAAAGTATCTATGTGCGACCCCACCTAGACTACGGGGATGTTATCTATCACATTCCAGCTAAAGTATGTGAATTCAGCCAAAACATCATTTTACCAAATTTAATGGACAAATTAGAGTCTGTTCAGTATTCTGCTGCTCTTGCTGTAACAGGAACATGGAGGGGAACGTCGCGCCAAAAACTGTATGCAGAGCTTGGCTGGGAGTCACTAAGGTCCCGAAGGTGGAGTAGACGCCTTACTTTGTTCTATAAGATAATGAATAATCTCACCCCCTTGTATACAAAGGAGCCAATCCCACCACTTCATCAGTCGAACTNGTGCGACCCCACCTAGACTACGGGGATGTTATCTATCACATTCCAGCTAAAGTATGTGAATTCAGCCAAAACATCATTTTACCAAATTTAATGGACAAATTAGAGTCTGTTCAGTATTCTGCTGCTCTTGCTGTAACAGGAACATGGAGGGGAACGTCGCGCCAAAAACTGTATGCAGAGCTTGGCTGGGAGTCACTAAGGTCCCGAAGGTGGAGTAGACGCCTTACTTTGTTCTATAAGATAATGAATAATCTCACCCCCTTGTATACAAAGGGGCCGATTCGCAGAGGAAATCTTGTAGTCTCAGGAGACCCCCAAAACGGTTCACCCCTGTTGAATGTAATTAGCCTTTCGGTGGTTCTTATATGCATTTCCCCTGTGTGTTGGTAGTGTACGTATAAATCCAATTCCCGAAGGAGCCATATAAAACTACAGCAAGTACCCTGAGAGTAGAGTCAGTTTTTGGAGACAGTCGAGAGGACAAGACGCGAGGAAGAGGCGGAAAGACAGAATCGCGTTGCTGAACAGGATCACTAGGCCTAGTCGAAGTAAAGACGACCCAAGCCCAATTGATGTGTCGGCATGTTTCGGTGAGCGTATTTTTTCCTAATATTGTTGGGGATGTCATGCACTGAAGGAGAGAGAACATTGAAACATTGAATATTAACTGTTGTGTTTAATACCTTTCTATTTACAATTTATAGAAACTTGAAAAGAGATACATCTTGAATTATTTGTGTTCATGGGCCGCACGTAAATTCCACAACACTCTCTTCGCAACCAGGATGTAATTGGACCAATAAGGGCAAGGACAGAAAAATTTCAATCTAGCTTCTATCCATATCTGAATGGAATAAACTTGATCCAGAAATTAGGCTGGCACGGTATGTTGCTGTGTTTAAGTCAAAGCTGGGTCTCTGGGTGTGCGCTGCTCTCGGCGGTGGGTGGAATAGTTTTGTATGTGCACAGCTGTTCCGCCGTTGCTGGGGGCGGTGCGCGCTTTGGGAATTGGCTCGGCGTCGTGTCGGGGGTGGGGGTGTTCCGGGATGCGTTTCGGAGCTGGCTTCATTGCGAAAGAGGTCTATTCTTGTTCTGTGGAATGTCCTGACATCTATTTTGAGACACACTTTAGCTTCTTTTCATTTACATTAATTTCTCTTACTTTCTTTTCTTTTGTCAAAGTTTATGTAAAGTTGAAAATTGTAAGTACCATTCATAGCCAGAACTCGGTGACTTTGTGTCTATTTTGGCTATGGATGGTATTGGTACAATGTATTGCAAGTTTTGTGTTTTTAGTTTTAATGATATATATATAAAAAAAAAAACAAGTCAAATCTCCTAACAAAA
>REGM01000195.1:385149-397627 GCA_004194415.1 Aurelia aurita | reverse complement strand
TAGAAACCAAGAATAAGAATATTTCCTTCGCTAAATCTGAGCTATTTTCAAATCGATTTCAGCAAACAAGGCACCAAAATTTGAGTTGAAGCCTCTTAATCACGAGTCATGTAAATATATAAAAAAATAGATCGCTGCTATTGTAACAATTTATTTCAAATTCAGTATACAAATTTTTTACGTCAGATTCGGATTAAGTACTCTGAATATAGTCTAGCTGCAAGGTTTCATGTACGTAGTCCTTGTTATACTGTAGTGATTTTAAGATTATAGAAAGTTTTTAATTATCGAAGGGATTTAACGCCAAAAGCTTCCGGGGGTGAAATTTTGTCCCCAAACTTGTTTGTTAAATTCTTTACAAGATCTAGATCTTTATCTCACCGTACAATCAATATGATAAGGACTAGGAACATGAAACCTTGCAGCTAGACTATATTTGAGTTTTGACTCCGAATATGGAACCAAAAACTTTTAACAATGAAATATGAAAACTTTCCATAATGGCGGCCGTTCCTTGAAGGGCTTGAAGTGGTGTATTCCACCAAAACTGCGCAAACGTAAGAAGATATTGCGGGACACCCTGTAGCAAAGTTCATGGGGCACATGTATCCCAAGGTATGCAGACAGATTAGATTTCAGATAAGGTAAGAATTTGCAAAACAACTGAAATTCCATCACACATCTCTCCATCATTCCATCACTTACTAGGGGAAAAATTGTTACGACTTATCATTTAGTACGCCCTTCACTGTTAATGAAACGAATGAGTTGACCCCGTCGTTGACTGTGCTCTGCGCATGGAGAGCTGTATTCCGAGTAAACAAAAGCTTAGCATATCAAAATTCACTCAAATATCAAAATGATTTTGAAGCTCAGTTTAGGCGCTGGAATCCAATTTATGAGCTTTAAGTAGCAATCTATCAGAGAAAACGATTTGCCTTCTTTGTGCTTTACGCAATTTCTAATCATCTTTATCGGAGTAAAATCCTCCTAAATAAGCTAGCGGTACTGCTTGGGAACAACCAGATTAATTTATAAGGTGATTTTAGAAGAGCTCAAGGGAATTAAAACAGGCATTAAATGAATTTTCATTCATTTGACGTTCCAAAAGTATTTGTCGCTGCTCTTCAAGTAAAGTCCCCTTTCAAAATTCTTCATGATTTCTCAGTATAAGTATGCTCTACTTTGACCTTGTAAAGTTGTTGGTACAAATATTTCGATATGACCTTTGTGTGTGGGACGGGTTAATTGATGTATGTAGTAGAGAATAAAAGCCCTAGTGTCGAAATTTTGCATATATGCTGTTACTGAGTACCGTGGTGCCAACTTTAACAACTTGCAACAATCAATGTAGTTTTGCCGCTCCGGCTGAATTGATATAGCTGGCTACAACTAAAATTGATGATCTAATTGTTAGTTTAAACGATTACATAGATGACAGAACGTTTTGAAAGTTGAGTTGCCTGGAATAAAACCCTAAGAAACTAATTCGGAGTATAGATCAAAATGTATATTCGATCACAACATAAAAAAAGACTTGACAAAATTGCTATATGTAGCAATCTTTCTGTGTTGAAGTCAAGTAGATATGGTAATTAATCGTTTTTTTTTGTCTCAGGCCACGTCCACACGTATCCGGATATTTTGAAAACGAATCTTTTTTTATCCGTTTTGGGTTCCCGTCCACACGAAGACGGCGTTTTCGGTCACCGAAAACGANCATTTGACGTTCCAAAAGTATTTGTCGCTGCTCTTCAAGTAAAGTCCCCTTTCAAAATTCATCATGATTTCTCAGTATAAGTATGCTCTACTTTGACCTTGTAAAGTTGTTGGTACAAATATTTCGATATGACCTTTGTGTGTGGGACGGGTTAATTGATGTATGTAGTAGAGAATACTATTTTGTTTAGTGTCGAAATTTTGCATATATGCTGTTACTTGAGTACCGTGGTGCCAACTTTAACAACTTGCAACAATCAATGTAGTTTTGCCGCTCCGGCTGAATTGATATTGCTGGCTACAACTAAAATTGATGATCTAATTGTTGGTTTAAACGATTACATAGATGACAGAACGTTTTGAAAGTTGAGTTGCCTGGAATAAAACCCTAAGAAACTAATTCGGAGTATAGATCAAAATGTATATTCGATCACAACATAAAAAAAGACTTGACAAAATTGCTATATGTAGCAATCTTTCTGTGTTGAAGTCAAGTAGCTATGGTAATTAATCGTTTTTTTTGTCTCAGTTTGCTATTCAGTACACTGATTGATAAATATTGCCCTCTGATTGATGAGCCGACAAGGTTGTTGCCGCAGATGACCACCTTGGCTTGCAATTAGATTATAGGGCTAGTGCCCTTCCACAGGGTTTCAAAAAAACGTAACCCAACTATAATTGAAAAAAAAAGGAGATATGAGGAGATGTAATGCATACCATCTGAAAGTGCAGTACATCATCTTTCCAATGATATGCAGCAATGGAATATTTATCATTTATTCAAAATTTATTTATTCATGATATTTTAGTAAATGTGGCCTATTTCGCATGCTATTTGAGCAATAGCAAGACCTTTGCTATTGTAAAATGGTACAAAACAGATTTTGTGAAAACATTTCAGGCCCAGAAGCACTTGAGATGAAGCACTTAGATAGCAAACATACAAATGTACTCCCAAGAGATACATTTGTTAAAACTGATCAAATTAGCTCTCATAAAGATGAGCTTTTTGCGTATGTAAATATCCTACCACTTAAATAGACGATACTTACTAAAACATCAATAGACCTTTTTACTTGCCAGAAAAGAGGCTTGGATCGAGCGTCCAAATCTGGTAAATTTTGTGAAGGAAAACAAAAGCATGACCCCCGTTCTCAGTAGAAACACTGCTAGCTGTGGCATGAAGTTCCTTCGGATCTCGGAAAACTTTTCAGAGAATAAATCAATGATAACTTTACTCAAATTGAGTTACGAATGCTGCAGTTTATACACAGGCAAGTTGATTCGCCTTCTGGCCTTTTTCTCGTTGTTTTCGCTCATTGTTAGCTGATTTTGTTATGCAACAGTCTAGGTCCATATTTAATCAAAACACAGCGATCTCTCAGCAAATCTTTTCCACCGTTCAAGTATTTTGAGGCCTTCGCCTGATATGTTGTGCCCAAATTCTTTCGATAGGTGTATGCAGGTGTATGTGTTTCCTCCTCTACGTTTTATATTGTTATCAATAATAATATCAAGATAAAGTTTCTTTTTCATTTGAATACGACGGTTGAAAATAGCAAACTTCGAATCGCTAACTCGCAAAATGAAACCCTTGCATGCTCGCACTTTTGTTCTGCAACTGTTGCACAGCAAAATCAGCTAACAATGAACGAAAACAACGAGAAACAAGGCCAGAAGGCAAATAAAACTTGCCTGTGTTCGTAACTCAATTTGAGTAAAGTTATCGTTGATTTATTCTCTGAAAAGTGTTCCGAGATCCGAAGCAACTTCATGCCACAGCTAGCAGTGTTTCTACTGAGAACGTGGGTCATGCTTCTGTTTTCCTTCACAAAATTTACCAGATTTGGACGCTCGATCCAAACCNCTCTGGTAGCTTCAGCATTGGGAAGAAATATAAATCATTGTTTGGCTCCTAAAATATACGATCGTTCCTATTCCTGCAGCAGTCAATGGGCAATAAGCTCGATTCATATAAACTAAAATCCAAAATTAGTTTGACGGACTCCCTCATTCATCATCAATAATCACAAAATCCAACTTCGCTGAAACGACTTGAAGAAATTAACGTTTCCTTGTAAAATATGCTAAATATCATTGTAATGTAGTAGATAAGTCTTCAGTTTCAATATGTAAGCCTTGCTCGTACTCTAATTGCTCAGTAACTGGGGGTTAAAATGCGATTTTTCGCCGACAACTTCGCCAACTGCAACTCCAGTTCAGTGTTTTCATCGCGAAGGGGATTCCCTCTCGCAGCGTATCCGCCATCTTCCAGAAAATTAGCGCGCCGTCCCAGACCTCTGTGAAAAGGTCTATTGGCTTTTAATTATCTTTCTGCTTGATGCGCTGATTTTCTTTACAGTTTTTTCACCGTATTGTCCTCTTTGCTGGTAAATATTCACTAAAAATGAATCAAATAAACAAGATACAGCAAATTAGATGCAATTTGTTTATATTGAACATTTCTTAATTAGAACAATGACGTCATAGATGCAAATGACGTCATAGATATTAAATTTTGCTGATGTCAGCAAATATGAAAAAGTTATATATCAAATGAACTTACTCATCAAAAGCAATCGAATGGTGAATGTTTGAGATCATTCAGACAAACGAGACAGAAACTACGGACGTGTTAAGTCTTTTTTTGTTAACCACTCTCCAAATGTGGTGTTACTGTGGTCACATGATGAAAGTCAGAACATTGAAATGTCAAAATTTAATTGCCTATGAAATTTGACTAAAAGTCACTAAGACTGGGTTGTTATAGCGCAATATATCAAAGTTTGGTAGGGGGGCGAAAAACGCCCCCTGCCCTGAATAGGGTTAAGTGATAAATAATTCAATTAATGTGCCCAAGCTGGATATCAGATATCAGTGGATAAAAATTAGATTGTATTTTCAGATGGTATGCATAAAATTAATTCAAATATACATATACAAGTGATATACATCTTTGACTTCACCAAAAAGAAATTTATTTTGCTATCCTCGAAAGTCCAAAAAAATGAAAACATGTTACTTTAGAATATTGCCACAAATGTTTTAGAATTGGGCTCTCAAAGAGGCAAATATGTATTTGCTACATCCGGTACTATTTTAAAATATCTCAGAAATCAATGTAAAACCGTCTTCTGAAAGTGTACTTTCGAACGCAAATGACACCATATTAATTTAATGTAAATCTATCCTTTGTAGCTTGAAGATGCCGCAACCATAATCGAAAGAAGACAACTTAGAGCAGAGTTACGAGAACTGCGGAGCAAGATCGCCAATTTTGATTTGAACGACGAAAATGCAAATGTCATTGCACCGAAGAAAGATTTGAATTCAAATACGATATTGCCAAAGAAGGACCTCAATGGTAACTTTGAAACAATAACTTCGACGAAAATAAACGATAATGAGTCAAAATATTCGAAAGATTCGTCACTGTCAAATGACAAGAAGAAAGACCCAGAATATCGAGTCACTGATGACACGGAGAATCTACGAGTCATGTCGGCTGAGGAGAGATCGAGTAGAAGGGCGAAAAGGCAGGAACGGATGGCGAAATTGGCCAAAGAACAGAACGAAGATGAAAGCAAAAAAGAAACAACTTCGGTGATTAGCAGCAAGAAGAACGTCGAAGAAACAAAATCTAGTGTGGTTGAAAACAAAAGTAAAGTCGAGGACACGAAAAGTAACGTGTATATTAGTAGCAAGAGCAAAGTTGAGGACACGAAAAGTAGCGTGTTTAGCAGGTGGAACAAGACCGAAGAGGCCGAAAATGAGAGCAAAAAAACGACCACCAACGGATTTGACGCTAGAAGGCCTAGAAGTTACATGAGAGATGAAAAACCGAAGGAAAATGATGTGCCTAAGGCAGCACCAATTTTTGAGAAAAATGTCGAAGAGAGGCCATTTAGCAGGAACAGTATTTTATCAAAGCCAGAAACGAGGTTTGAGAAGAAAGATGAGTTTTCTACCCGTTCTGCTGTAAATATGCCAAAATCATTTATAAGCAAGACTGAGAGGAAGGAAGAACGCACGATTGCTGTTGATGTGGGAGGAAGAAAAGAAGAAGTAAAACATACAGTACAAAATAAATCATTTATTCAAAACGGTGAGCAAACAACGCATACTACCAGGACGACGACAAGCAGGACCAACCCGTTGGATCGGTTCAAATCAATTGAGGCAGATAAGAAGAAAGCTGCAGGTGCAATTGGTAAAGCATTGAGTGTTAGTTCTGCCAGAGAGAGATTTGCAAGTGCTGAAAAGGTGAGTACACGCTTGTTTCTTGTTTTACTTGTTGAAACTACCGAGTATTTCAATAATTTCGCTACGTTTGAGTGGCTGTTGTGACGTATTAACACGAGGTAAACATTTGAAATTTTTATCTTCACTTTTGGAATATCATGACTCAAATATTGACATATTGATAGTTGCTTTAGATTGCGAAATCTCAGAGCTGGATATTCCGAAAGATAAGCAAACAAGATATTCAAATTTGCAAACACCTTCCAACGTTTGTATTATCATGGGTAGCTAGACGCCGCATGTGTACTTGCATTGGCCTCGTTTTAAGGATGACGTTCTTTCTGAATAGTAATGTCTTCTTCTGTTTCCTGTGCTGCAACAATTGCGTGTTATTGAATTCGAAAAGTGGCATAACTGTGAGTCAGGTAAACTAATGTAGGATAAAATAGTTATCTACCTACAGTAACTCGAAACGCAGGAACGACATTTGTTAAAGCCCTTATTGTTCTGTCGAATTTCTGGAATAAAACATTTCCTGCATACTTTAGTCAAAATCTATTTTACTTACAACAATGAAAAAGATTTGATTTAACTCTACAATGTCTTCTCTTACAGGCTGCTCCAAGTAAACCAATGGATCTCGGCTTGAATTTTGGGAAGAAATCTGACAAGCCAGGATACACAGTCAAGAAATTTACAGAAACCAGAGTGGAAGAAAAAACAACAATGAAAGCACCAAGTGAATTTGGATTGAGTTTTACGCAAAAGAAAGATCAGGTAAATCTTTTTTAATAGCTTGAAAAAGTGCATATTTTCCAATACTCTCAGCACTAGCACTGATCTAACGGGTGAGTAAAAAAACTTGCACCTTTTGGAAAACCACCAAAATTTGATTACGTTACCGATCTTTAAACTTGCTTTGTGTAGATTTGTGTCAAGGACCAAATTAATTTATTAGGTGATCGTCATTTTGTTCTTCCAGGAGAGACATTATTATTAATTTATTTAAAGTTGGCTTTTCTAATGGAATAGCCAAAAGCTAATTAAGGCCAACTAAACTGAGAAGAAACAAACTCTAATTTACAATGAAAAACCCTAAATTACAATAAAAAGCAAATTAATCTAAAAAACCTAAATCTTTGATAAAAACTTTACACAATCTGCAGGTGCATGAATCACCATTCCACTGCTTTATTCTCCTTTTAAATTTCTGGAGTGTGTTGCATTCTTTCAAAAAGCTTGGGAGCGAGGACCATAAAAGGCAGCCTCTATACTGAATATTTTCTGTACCATATGTTGTTGTTCTTACTTTCGGCAGCTGCAAATGACTTTCATTGCACAGACTATAATAGCTGCGTTTTTGTGCAAAAATATATTTCATAAAAGTTGGGTTGAGGTTGTTCTTTGTTTTGAAAATTTCTATCATAAGCAACTGCAGATTGCGTTGATGGGTGGTTACAGAACTATAAAAATTATATTAGACAATGAAATTACGGCTTGAAAGAGCTTATTTTGAACAATAGTATTTTACAAAAGATGGTATTTTAAGCCAGAAGTTTGTAATTTGCAATTTCACATAAATCTTCAGTTCCTGCCCGACAAAAAAGCTTCATCAAGGACGTAAAAAGCCACTTTAAGTGGTAGTGCGGCATTAAAATTCAATTAGATAATCATTCCTTGTGATTTCGTTGTATGCTTCGAAACCAGATAGCTTCTAAAGGCAAATATTCCCACAAATTCAAAGCCATATCATAACTTTGGCATATATCCAAAATGAACTTGGTCCTAAACACAAATGCACATAAACATTTTCATGATCGAAATATAATCAAAATTTGATAATTTTTCAAATGGTGCAGGCTTTTTTACTCGCCCGGTGGCCCAAGCTGCATGGATGGCTGGCTAGGGCAATCTGCTTGTTGTTGACATAAGCAGGGAAAGCTATTCTTCCAAATCAGTTATCGTTGCAAGGCAATTCCCAGTGTATAAAACTGAAGTAAGATTTCAAATAGATAAGCTGCAACTTGACGGAGATTGAGAAAGGTCAATAGAATGTTTTGCAAACAACTTTTGCAAGACTTCGAAAAAGAATGAATTATCCTGAAAACAATGCCAAATAATCATGAATTTTTCTTTTGATGTTAAAGAGCAAGGGTTTTTTATGGGACTATTATATCACAACTTAATCAATAGGGCCATTTCTCAACAATTTTTTCCACCTTTCGTTTCATGATCTAAAGGGGCATTTGCAACCGGCATGCTTTGTGAATACATCCTTTTGTGGTCTCTTTGTTGTCGCCATTTTCATGGTCCACGAAAATGGCCGCCAACAAAGAGATGGCACATGCAAGTTATGCTGGTTGCAAAGGCCCCTTTAAGGGCTTCAAAAGTTTATCCGAGAAGTGTTGCGAACACTGCTGCAACGAGAGTCCAGAAAAATCCGCAACCTTCCTACATTCCTCATTTTGAATAGAACTGGGTGTGCTTAGGGCGTGGCTTAAGTTATCCTTTTACTTTCATAAACCTTCCTCGCAGTCATTGTCCGTGTGACCGTAATGCTTTGCTGACTCTGGCTATCACTAGTGATACATTTCGGTGAACATTGCACCTTTTTAAAATGTATTTCTTGTGTTTTTCCTGAGCACACTTGGTCTCGGCCTTGTAAAGCGAAAGTAAACAATAAACAATATAGAGAGAATATTAGAGTTTCAAATTATTTGGTATTAAGCTACCTTAAACTGTTCTTTTTGTTTGTTTGTTAAAGTATTGAAATTGTAAGTGTCATTCACAGTAGGGACCAGATGACCTTGTGTCTTTTTCTGCTGTGAATGGCACAGTAGAAAGTAATCTTTTGTGTTTTAATTGTTTTAATGATGATAAAGGATAAAAAAAAGCGAAAGTATTTGTTCGTGTATAAGATGAGTGTCACTGGAATGGTTTCACGAATTTTACACATGAAATACCTTGGATTTATTTGTTTTGTAACAATTTTGCTTGCTCCTTCCCTTAGGCTCCAGCAAGAAGCAATTTAAGAGAAACAGGTCCAGGGTGAGTTTTATTTTGTACTAATAGCAAATTTACAGATACGCGTATTTTTTTTTTAAGAAACTGCTTATAAGAAACTCAAATATCAGATCGCCAAAAAGTTAAGAAACTCCAGTACTGGGAAAATATAACTTAAGAAACTATTTATTTCAATAAAGGAAATTCTTAGCATATTTTTACTTTATTTTCACTTGTTTCCTGTATCATATTACTCAGAAGGTACTTGAGTAATGTCTAAACATTGGAAAGTCTTCAAGAACTTTATTTCGAAATGTTCACGAGGGCACAGGTAGAAAACATGAAGATTGTTATGGAACCTTTAAGAAACTCGTAAGAAACTCTGAGTACTGAGAATCTGATAATCTTAAGAAACTTTCAGTACTGGCTCAAATTCTTAGTTTCTTATAAAAAGAATACGTGTACTGTGTTTTTCGAGCATTTGCAGTTACTTGCACTCAAAGATCCATTGCTAATTATGATTCTTTATGCGTCAAACGAAAAGCAAAACAAACAGAACTTGGGCCAGAATTAACTTTCATATCATAATAAGGTTCAATTTAGGCCCGCAAAGGATCATTGTCAGATGTAGGTCTTTAAGTCGTATTATCATTAGTAATTTTATTGTATTCGCTGTGGTTTTTTTTTACTTGTGCAGTGTTCCTACTCACAAGTTCTTTAAGTTCAAGTTAAGTTAAGTTATTTATTCAAGTATAGTGATGATATACCGTAGGTGCGGATGCTTCTAGAACCAGCTACAATTCTTTGTGAAGAGATGTTAAGTTCTCCGAGTTCGCAATATTGACTATGAATACGGTAAAATTTTGATATAGCATGTTTATTTGATTGCATGCGTTGTTTAAAAGCGTGGAATAGGACGTGACTTTCTTCAAGGATTCATGACGAGCATAGCGAGTACTCAATTTGCAGAAGGAGGAGGCACATCACGGAGTTTTTTCATTGCGGTAATTAAAGTGTGTCTCACATTAGCTGTCAGGCGACAAATCCGTTAATTAAAACAATTGAGTGGTTTTGCATCAGTAATTTTACGTTATCACAAATCTAACTTAACACCTTGACATCTAATATGAGACAGACTTTAGTTTAAACGGAGCATTTTTATCCACATTAGGTCTTCGAAGCTATTTTGTATGTAAGAAGGAGCAGTAAGATATTTTCTTCTATTTCAGCTCGATGTTTAAGAAGACAACACCCTCACCTCACCCCCGGCACCAAACCGCCCCTGCAGCCCCAACTAGCCAACCAAGCTTCGGCATGCCTGGCGGAGGATCAAAATCCTCCTCCGTTGCAGATAGAATGGCGATGTTTAGACAGGCACAAGATGATGAAAAAACAAGGATTGCCAAACAGAAAGCTAAAGAAGATGCGCAAAGACAAAGGATTGCTTCTGATCCATCGCCTGTCAAATCACCTGCATCTACGACAGCGTAAGTTCAAACTTTTTTAAGAGTATTCTCCCCCAAGGAACAGCTTTACTACCAAGTATTTTTCGTAAGGAAATGGTATATAAGACACTCTTGTTTGAAGAAAAACAACAGCTTGAGAAAATCAGCAAGTATTCTTCATATTTGTAAAGAAACTTTATAATGTTGCAATTTTGGCCTTTCATTACCGTAATTTTAAAATCTGATTAAGCTGTGTATTCTCCCTACAGCATATTTATTGGATAGTCAGATACCCTGGAGTACTGTAGTTAACCTTTAAGTCAATCGGATCACATTTATTATTATCATGAATCACAAATGCGACATTTTCTTGACACCAGGAACAAATATTGCTCATTGAATTGATCGAACTAAACTTTTAAGAAATTTGACTTATGAAATAAAACAATCTGGCATGAAACTCACAAGTGGTGCTTAGTTTCTTGGGCTTAGTTTCTTATAAAAAATGCGTGTACTTTCTAGGAGTAAGGATACTTGTGGTAGGTCAACATCCTCTGATCAAATAAAGCATAATTTTACGACGGGCTATGTTTTACCAAAGATCCTTTTCAACGCTTATCCCTTCATGGCATGACATTCTTATTACATCTCAATTGGGAGTCACCTCAGCCCATGATTTACTCTAGAATTCATGTGTTCTGTAGATAAACTCTCTGTTCAGTTTCGCGATATTTTTATTTATGACATTGTGGCTCAACTTTAGATCTAAACATTAAACAAAGTTGAAAGAGGATGTTTGTCAGTCTTGTCCGTGTAGTTTGTGATGTTTTATAAAAATATGGTTGATTGATGTTATCCACGCCGAGTATTCCATATTTAGATCCAAAATCTATCAAGATTGTATCACTTGATTCCTGCATTTAATCCAATTTATGAAGAATGAAAAATGTAGATTGGTGAGCGATATCATTTGTCATGACAATCAAAACATTTGACCAAAGTTGACAAAATCGACACTACCACATCCTTACTATCTATCTTTGTTTTTCCTTTTGTCATTTTGTGACCTAAGCCAATTCTCATGGCCAGAATAAAACAAAATGTTTTGACAGATATCAGATTTTAGCCCGCATAGTTTGTTTTGCGAGACTATATCAAATGTAGAACTCTCCACTGGGTGGTCAAAGAACTTTGGAAATTACCATTATTTGAAAAATTGCCAAAACTTATTATACCGTACTTCTAAGCTAAAATATTCTTTCCGTGCAGTTGTTCCAAGAGCAAAATTGGTCGTTGTAGATTGTTAACAATAGTTTTAGCAAAACTTTTTTATAATGGTAGTGATAACAGTAGCAATAAATTTGTGAAATTTCAAATTTACCAATGTTAGAAACATATTTTGGAATCACAAAAAATGGTTACGAAATCCAAATTGTATCTCTTTTTTACTTTATACTGGTAGACATGTTCGTTGACGAACCTAGGTAATCATCGAGATAATCATGCAGGTTTCGGATGAGAACTGGAAGTGTTGTTTTCATAAATACCAGATGAGATGCTCAAAATACCACTTGAGATGCTGGAAATGCGAGATGAGTAAAAAAGGGTTCGGCGTTTGCCAAACGAAACTACTAGATATGAGAATTTATTTCATTAAAATAAATCCTAAAATTGTGGGAAACTTGTTTCGAAGCTGTCTGAAATAGTCGGATCAAATTTTGTCCAATTGACAGCTTCAGTTTGATAACAACTAATACATAGTACCTTCCAATGAGAGGAAAACAAACAAAGTTTTATTCGTTACCTGAACAATGTACTTCTGGTTATTTTAAAGCTGAAACGTGAATAAATTTGATTGAATTTTTAGTCCTGTTCCTATATCTTTTAGAAAAGGCCTGCTGCAACATGGCCGATAACTTTAGACCGGTATAACCGACTTGTATGAATAGATTTCCATCTAAGTTATCCTTTCCACTATGAAATTACCTATTATCTAATTACCTCATCTAATATGAAATCACCTATTATCTAATTACCTCATCTAATATGAAATCACCTATTATCTAATT
>REGM01000195.1:299464-384324 GCA_004194415.1 Aurelia aurita | reverse complement strand
AGATTGGTATATGTTTCACCTGCTAAGAATGAATACATACTGCTTTACTTGAATCGTCGTAACTGTCTTTGATGGAAATGTCCATCAACAATATATAATGGATTTGTTCGTTGTCACTCTGAAAATGATCATTGAAGACCAAATTCACACGACCCCTAGAAACATATGCCAACTTATAGAAATGAGTCTATGCTCAAAGTTGGAGTTGAAGCAATGGTATGTCACAAAATGCGTCTTCCTCACATTTTATTGGTTTTGCGAGGTATTAAAAAAGCACTCTTACTCAGAACGTCTGTTTTACTGCTCATGGTATCAGTTCACCTTGTGATCATTCTTATAAGTAAAAAGTTCTTTTAGTCATGTGCAATTTCATTTGCAGGGTTTTGTGACGTGATACGCTAATCAAGAATTCAAATTAATACCCCGGTTTAGTTACGTTACGAAAATCCTAACACTGATTATGCAGCCTATATTTCAAACAGAATAATATCATTTAAATTATTGCAAAGTAACCAAATCCTTTATTGTAATTAAACATTTGTAAGTCATTTTGACCATTAATTTATGTTTGCTATTGTTTTTGACCATCAATTTATATTTCCAATAAACAATTAAATTACTTGTATTACTTGTATTAAGTAGAGGTAGAGCAGCAAACCCATTCTTGGAATTATATTTAGCTCTGTGGTATAAAGTTTAACAATGTCTTGCAAATAGATCAGATTGACGTAGACAATATCTACCTATCAAATCTGTTGCGACTGCACCGTGTATCAGCTATATTAGGTAGGTGCAGACGTCAGCAACGAAGGGTGCAAATTATACATGCTATTTTGTGCTAACTTGAACCTTGACAAGGAATTCCTTTAATTTGACGATTGGTGAAATCTAAGTGTAAAATTCTGCACCTTTGCCGTAAATCTTCTCTGAAAAACATTTTGATGAACCTAAATTAAAACTTTTGTTCTGCAGGGACTAGAAATCAAGAATTTTAGTGGAAGTTGGAGCAATGGCCTTGCATTCTGTGCCTTAATTCATAAATTCAATCCTGATAGTTTCGACTTCAAAGAGTTAAATGCACAAGATCGAGAGAAAAATTTTCAAGTAGCCTTCGATACAGCTTTGTAAGTACTGCTAATTTCTCCTGTTATTTAGAAGTTCGAGTTTTACCCGAGCGAAAGATTTGCATGAAATCAGGTTCAACGAAATTCACGTTTTTTTCAGTGATAGACTGGGATCAGCACTTAGCAGAAAACATTTTCTCAATTTCACTTGAAATCTTTTAGTTCTAAAATTTTCTTATGCTCTAGATAGGTTTCTTGAGATATAAAAGAATTTTTGGCTAGAAAAACGTTCTGTTACGCTCAGATCATAAAATTGCAGTGAATATTACTCAAGAATAGGAGTTGAATGATCTCTTTGAATTCATCTTTGACAAATTTTTTAGCAATTCTCAACTGTAGTTT
This sequence comes from Aurelia aurita, assembly GCA_004194415.1. Lineage (NCBI taxonomy): Eukaryota > Metazoa > Cnidaria > Scyphozoa > Semaeostomeae > Ulmaridae > Aurelia > Aurelia aurita. The sequence goes on along the minus strand of REGM01000195.1, from coordinate 382,858 downwards.
TTGCAGTTTCTTAAATTTTTGGCCATTCTAATACAAGTTTCCTATAAACGAATTTCTTATAAAAGAAAAACATGCACGCCTTAAAAATTTGATTATTCTGCGAAGACGATTTTCTGTGTTTAGGTTTTTTTTGTTCTATTCATGGAGCGCACCTTGTAGTTGCAGCTCAGGTGATGAACAAACTTTCTGCTTCAAAATAGTGACATTTAAACGACCCAAGGAATTTGATTTATCAATTGTTTCAGGAATGCGAAAAAGATTCTTAGTAAAATCGCTCACGAGTGTGGAAGGATGAGATCCACTTCAGCCAAGCAAATCTTTCATATCTAAGTTGGCCTTTCTCCAAATGGCAGTCATATCTTTAACTATAAATCCAGAAACAATCTTTTTGTGTAAAATTTCATACTCTGTTCAAATTACAATTTATATTTCTTTAATTTTTGTTTTTATTTACTTTTCTTTAACTAAGCCGGGATAACTATTCTTTTAGTGAGATGAAGAAAATCCCAAAGTTACTCGATGTGGAAGACATGGTTAGAATGGCAAAACCCGAGCCACGAAGTGTGCAGTGTTACGTTCAGTGGATTTGGAGTGTTTATGGACCTACATCAGGTTATGGGCCTAGTATGGAAGAAATCAAGAAAGCCGCTGTAGGATAAAAGGTATTTAGAACGATTATTCAATTCGTCTGAATATTTCTAGGGTATTTTTGTAACTTTGTAGAGATTCTGTAGATAGGCCATTTATTATCATATTGTATAGATTATTGAACATGCAAGAAAGTTAACGAGTGAAAGGTAAAGTTAACTTTTGGGAGAAGATTTAGGCCCATTTAGACGCTTGATGCGAGCGAATTCTTGAGTAGTGAAATGGGAAATAGGGTTTTCAAAATTCATAATGGAAATAATTTCAAAGGCTTAGTAATATTCCAGTTCTTTGAAATACTACGAGTACAACTCTATTTTAGAGAGTTTTTAAACTAGCTTCTTGCTAGCCATCATATTAATAACAAGCTTTTTTGATGAAAACGAACTTTTTCATTCATTTGCCCCCGAAATCGATCTTTTGAAGGGAATGAGAGAATACATTGAAAATGGAACGTTATCCTTTTGCACCAACCGGCAACCACTAAAATAATAGTTCTGGAATTTGAGAATTTATCGTAAGGTTTTCAATCATCTTTCGAGTAATGTAAATATATTTGGATTCAGTAGGGACCTCAGCATTGCCAGACCTTCCACAACAACATCCAGCACAGTAGGATTTGAAGTACGAAATAGTAAAAAAACTAGGAGAGGGTGGAGGACGTAGGGCGTAGGACGAGAGGGAGGACGTGGTAGCACTCTTGCCAACAGAAAATGTTGGGAGCCTGTACTTCTTTAGATGATATCATTTAAGTATCGTTTTTAGCTTTATATGTTAGTTTAGATACTTCGAATCAGCAAGGTATGAAAATGTTTAGATATCTTGCCAACAGTTAGAAGTAGTAGCAACGCTAGTTATCCTGTGTGAATGACGAAGGTCATTTTATTGTAAATTCGTTTTCAAGACTGGTTCATTCGCGTTTTAGTTAATTGTGTTAGATTAAGGATAAAAATTATAGGACTCAAACACATTTGAGATCGTTACTGAGAAAGATAGCATAGCCGCTACGACAACTTCAAGTGCCAGTTTCAAGTATAAACGTTCACTGAACTGGGCACGCATATGATTGTCTGTACCTCCGTGGGTTTGCAATTAAAGCAATGACGGACACTTTGCTTAAAGTGAATCAACGGAGCTAAGTGGAGGTGATCTATAAATAGGACAAAGAAAGCTACTACGCACGCCATTGTTCCTAAAGTGAATCAACGGAGCTAAGTGGAGGTGATCTATAAATAGGACAAAGAAAGCTACTACGCACGCCATTGTTCCNTTTATTGTAAATTCGTTTTCAAGACTGGTTCATTCGCGTTTTAGTTAATTGTGTTAGATTAAGGATAAAAATTATAGGACTCAAACACATTTCAAGTGAGGGTTTGAGATCGTTACTGAGAAAGATAGCATAGCCGCTACGACAACTTCAAGTGCCAGTTTCAAGTATAAACGTTCACTGAACTGGGCACGCATATGATTGTCTGTACCTCCGTGGGTTTGCAATTAAAGCAATGACGGACACTTTGCTTAAAGTGAATCAACGGAGCTAAGTGGAGGTGATCTATAAATAGGACAAAGAAAGCTCCTACGCACGCAATTGTTCCTCTGGCTAAACAATATCCACATACGTGTCAAAATCATTAAATACAATAGTCTAATAATAGAATACCCAGACCTCTTCCGCGAAGGCATACCTCCATTGCTCGAAGCAAATTTCTGCTGATGACTCAGGAAGTTCTTAAGCCTGGTTCACAGTCGCTGGAGTTGTTGGAGTCATTGGGAACGAACGACTCAAAAGACCCAAAAGACTGATTGTGGTCGGCAAAACCTCAGTCGTTGGCAGTCGTCAGGGTCGTTGAGGAGTCTATGTTCAAAGTTCACATTCAGACTGCGTTCACACGATACCGGCACAATTTCAAAACGGCATGAAAATGTTACGGATAGGCCTCCCGTTCACACGAAAACGGCAATTTTTTTGCCAGCAGTGTTTGAAAACGGCGGGATTTGAAAACGGAACTCTAACCAGCACAACTTGAAAACGGCGTCGTGTGAACACTCGAAAACATATGAAAACGGAACATTCTTTCAACGCTTTCAAAACAAGGCTGATTGATTCTTTAGGCCTATATGAATTTTTTGTGATCAAAATCCTGCCTCTTTGTCGCAGAGATTGGAAAGCGATTGATACCATTTAATTTTCTATCGTTTTGAAATTGTGCCGGCCTCGTGTGAACACTAGCTAAACTTTTGTTACCGTCACATTTTTTGCTGTTTTCAAAATGTGCCGGCATCGTGTGAACGTGGTCTCAGTCTTTCAGGTCTTTTGAGTCTTTGGGTCGTTATGGCCGCTTGTTGCAGCGACTCTAGCGACTTCAACGACCTTATGATAACCAGGCTTCCAATTTAAAGAATAGTAAGATTTATTTTAAAACATTAATGTGTAGAACCGTATTTAATCAGACATCTTATCAAATTCTTAGATTTGAAAGGATCACGTGGATTGGAAAGAACCATTTTAATTAGGAGAACCACGTGAATCGCCTACTTTTGCATTTCGACGTATTATTTCATATACATTAAAGTTATTTTCTTTTGAACTTATTTTGTAGCACTTTTCTGTTACTTTTGTAATGCACATTGTGAATATATTTGTGTCGATTTTATATCCTTTTTAAAATTGTGATTTGGTATTTTTACATTTCTTATGGTGTGACCAATGTCTCTTTATAAAATCAATAAAACAAATTCCATGTTATCAAAATGTCGTTTTCACTGTGTATCTAGCTGATCTGCCGGGAAATTTAGAAAATTGGCTTTATTACGAATCTTTAAAATGCCTTTTTCGGTGATATCAAATATGAAATTTTTTTTTAGCAATAGTACCAATAATTATGCTTGTTGTAGTGAAAAATTGGGGAAAGATTGCGAAATCTCTGCTAAAAAAACCACAGGTTTTGAGCCACAAGCTTTCTGAGACAAAGTAAATCTTTCTAAGCAGAATTAATTTTACGATTTTTAACTTTCGATCCGTGCACGATCACAAGATTTCTTGATGGCATGAACAAGGAAATCTTAATCAACGAAAAGGCAGACGCGCCAAAAAGTCTATGCAATACTGTGGCATGCTTCAAAACCAGGCAGTTCCCAAGGCTTAAGAAATTCATCAAGTTAAATCCACGTCAAGGATAATTAATATCGCTTTTCAATTTGATCTTTAATGCAACACATCAAACAAAATGTTAACATTATACTGTGTGACCAAATAAAAAGTGAAACTGTTCGAAAAATCATCAAAATTTGATTATGTTACCGATTTTCAAATTTTCTATTTGTGTATTTGTGTCAAGGACCACATAAATTTGACAGATGGTCGCCATTTTATTCTATTGGGAGAGAGATGATGAAATTACGGCGAGAAAAAAACTTGTTTTGAGCAATAGTATGTTAAAAATATTGTATTTTTAGCCAAAAAGCTAAGTCTGGCAATTTCATATAAACAAAGAGAGTTGCATGGTAAAAGAGCTTTGTCAAGGACGTTTTTTCAGTTTTTTTTCTGTAAATAAGATGTCTCTTACATGCCAATAAATCTTGTTAAGAATTTATCTGAAAAATGAAATTACGGGACGTTTTCTTCCTCGATTTTCTTGCATGCCCTTCTAAAATCATATAGCCTGCGTGCAGACTATTAAAAATCATAGGGCAAGGTGGGGAAAATCATAGGGCAAGGTGGGGTTATTTGGGCCTGTGGGGGTAATTCGGTTCTATTTGCTTTTTTCGCTATTCAAACGATCGTAAGTTAAAACCCAGACTTTTAGGTTTCAAAGAATTATTGAATAATTTTCAGTGCTTCAATTTTCCGGTTTTTCCCGTCCTAATGTTTCATTATGATCTGACAGCGTAGCAAACTTTCTATTCACGCCATCGTACGATTTCTTGTTGGCAGCCAGTCATTATTTTATCTCAAGTTCAATCATTTGGAAAGGTGTTAGAGGTCTCTGATCATTTTTTGCGATTGGCTTGATTTTATTCTTAATTTTTTTGCACGATGGGGTAATTTGGGTCTATTGGGGCTTTCTCGATGCCTCTATGCACATGAAGCACTGAAACGAAATCTAGTAAAGCTTGACACATTTCCAACCTTTCGCCAGTAATTTCAGACGATCGAAGATGCCGGGTGGGTCAGAAAAAACAATCCCCGTTTGCAAGGCCACCCCTCCCTGGATATAAAAACAATAATATTGACAAATACATTATTTAATGGTCGACATGTTCAGATATGTTTCAAAATTTACCTGAATGAAATCGGCCACTCCGTTATGAAATAATGAGCGATATTTTCGAGAAAGCCCCTTCAAGAAACCTTCAAAACAGGCCAAAAATCACAAGCAAATTTTCCAAATATTTCTGCCTTACAGCAATGACTTGCACACTTGTACATGCTTTAGCAAGTGTTATCTTCTTGGGAGGATAAAAGCTCCGAGAATAATGCTGTTATGTTCTCAGGGATGGCACTTTAATCCTCCAAAAGGGATAAGACGTGCGAATCCATGTAGAAGTCATTGTTGTAAGGCAGAAATGTGACGGAAATTTGGTCGTTATTTTATGCCGTTTTTGAAGGCTTCTTGGAGGGCTTTCTTGGAAAAATCACTCATAATTTCAGAACGCAGTGGCCAATTTCAGTCAGGTAAAATTTTGAATTTATTTGAATATGTCCACTATTAAACAATATCATTACCAATATTATTGCCTCAATATCTAGGGAGCAGTGGCCTTTCTAACGGGGATTGTTTTTTCTGACTCAACCGGTATAAAAATAGCCCAGTTATCCTACCTAAGCTACCCTACCTAGGCAAATGAGCTCAAAAACGAAAGAAGATTAAAGTTGAAAAAAAGATGAGGAGACGGTTTTTCTTGTCCCTCCTTCCCTCCCTTTTTATTTTTGAGGCTCTGGTACCCAGGAAAGGTTTGCGGACATTCACTTTGGAAGGACCTGCTTTTGCCAAATCACTCAAATCAAAGCAAAACGAACATAAGATTGCAAATGAATGTATAGATCGAAAATAATATTAGGTACACTTCCATTCACGTTTTAGTGCAAAAGCGCAAAATTTATTTCTTTTACCTTATATTTCAAATATAAACTTTGCCTACATTGTCATGCTTTCAAGAATTGGGCCTGGCACTGCGAGATTGTGTTGGTACGATTTAGTTTTAATTTTTGCTGTGCAAGTTTTCAAGTCTTTGTCTTCGAAACTTTGAAAATTCAATCAAAGTTATCCATAAAAACATACTAAAATTATTTTATTGAATTGACAGCGCTCCTGATGAACTAAATACTGATTTTCGCAAATAGATCCAAATTTCCCGACGAAATTACACGCAAAAGTTAGGAAAGTAAAAATTTTTACAAAATACCCAATCTTTAAATTAAGGAATGGGGAGGGGTTCCTAAGAACGACAAGAGGTTCAATGTAGATAAATCGAAAAAAGATCTTCAATATTTTCAACGAGTTCTGAATGGTGCTCTGTCTATTTTGAAAAGGCCCATTTTAGACTCAAATTACCCCACCATACCTTACCAACTTTTTTCTCGGAGGTCTTCTTCAGGGATTTGCCGAATAAAGTAAGATCAGACATCAAGCCAACGTTAAAATATTGAAATTGTGACAGAAAATATTTTACAGTTTTTAAAGCACTTTGTTAATTCAAAAGAATCAATCAAATTTGGAGATATCTTTTGGGGGGGGGGGAGGCAGTTGCTATTAACTAATTGTAAAATCATAGCAAGCAAAATTTACACCCCAGTCAAAAAGCCAATCGAACAAACGCAAAACGAGGGTTCGATTTCGATTCACAGCTTTGAGCACCTGGTTTGGTTTTTTTGGCCAAAAATCTCTTTCACAATTCCCGCCGTCTTTATATCACGCCGGCATATAATGGGAATAAGAATGTTCCAAGAAATAAAACAACTCAGATGTTGGTACTGTAATTCTCTATTGTATCAAATGTTACTATATAATTTACTGCACCATATACCCAACTATTTACACTCACACAGGCACACAATCATAAACGGTTTTCACTAGGCACTTATCACAACATGAAGTCGATTGCATACGCTTCGTGTATTGGCTATTTTGAAAATGTTGAAAATGATATAAAGTTATATTGTATCATACGTTTTCATTTTTCATGCTGTTATCAGAATCTATTCGGTATGTTTTATCGGTATGTTTCATCTCTACGATGATACAAACTAAAGATTTCTGGCTGTGCTGGGATTGCAGCCTTTGCATCGAGTTAAAGATGGTTTTCTATCGGTATTCACAATAATATATCGATCTAGCTTAGGCTTTTTCTTATTGGCTTATTTTAAGAGACACTTAGCGATAAAATCCTGTTTCACCTTCTGAATATTATCTGACTTTTCATACTCTGGTGAACATTAGACGAAAAACGCTTCCAGCACGTAAAGCGTTTGGTACCACCGAAAGACTAACCAACCAATGGGATTTAGCGTGTGCATCCTCTCATCCCTGTGTATTATTCGAGAAGGCGATTATTTGTGGTCTTAATCTCTTGGAAAGATGCCTAATTGAAGGAGTACTTGTTGGAGGGGGTGCTTACTTAATGGGAGATCGTTTAATCAAGGAAATACAGTAGCAGCTGGTTTTTGGCAACTTTTTGTAAACGAAATTAAAACGATACATCAAGTTTAGAAAATGCAGTAAAGGTGATTGCAATAAAGAACTACGGTGTGTTCTATACTTGGATATGAAGTAGATTATGATATTTTTACTGCGTCATTTGGAGTTTTTATCATTTCAAGACAGGCGACGATTTAAACTTGAACTAACAACTGCGAGCCTTAAATTTTTAAAGCCACAGTGGAAACGAAGGTTTAGAACGTAATTTTCTATTACAGAAAGAAATACAATTCTGGGCTGGTAAATTCCAGATGATTAGGTAATGATAAGACAAAAGCAGGTTTGAAGTTATGGCTTATAGCTAAGATAATTCAAGGTTAAAGATTGCAAGTGTGCTCCTCAAGGTGCCTTTAAGGATTAGCGAGATTTTTTTTAATATGCAGATCTCCTATTTTTTTTACTGTGCCAGGCCCTAGATCCGAAGTGCTCTTGTGCGCTTTTAAGGCTTGGTTATATCCTGCAAATCTGATAAAACAACACTACGATACTTTCTTTGCAAGTCAAGCATAAAGTCAATATATTTACCTAGCTTGAAGTCTCTAATTGGTTGCTCACGCAGAAATACGGATAAATTCTTCTGTTGTGTATGAAGAAATATCTCCCGTTGCAAATGTTTTAGAATTGCCATGCAGAAGTAAATCTGGTAATCGATTCCCATTAGCAAGCAGCAGCAGATGTAGCAGCATATATCCCCCCAGTCAAGGTAATTCCAAAAGCATTGTCGCAACCAGTGCTGGCATATCTGACTCGGGGGGTAACCAGACATTCGGAATGCCGAGTAGATCTGAGGAATCTCTGCCTGCAGTACCAATTCAAGATTGTGACAAACGGATGAGTATAATGGGTGAATTCCACTTTCATGAAGCTCTTTCGGTAGGTGAATCTGAAAAGAACAGGGCTTCAAATCTCAGTTTCGTTTCATTTGGACAAATCAACCAAATAGAAACAATGTCACGTGTAATACTGGTCTGTTTTAAGACTAATTTCGAGCGATTGAAAGAAGTACCCAATGTTTGAAAAATCCTTGCATATGATGACAGATATGTGATTTGAAATATAAAAACTCCTCTGCCTGTCATTGGCCCTAATAAAATGTTGAGAATAAGGAATCTATTTTCGGTTCACAAAGCGCTGTATTTCCCTAGCTTTTGCCTGAAGGTTATACGAGACAGAATGAACAATTAACATTTCCTGTATCATATTGTTCAGGAAAGATTGAGTATTGGCCGAAGGGTAGTGGTTTCTAATGGCAAGGGCATTGTTAAGATGTAAAAATGCTCTCCGATCACAACAAAGCAACAAAAAACGTTCTTTGTCGAAATATGTATGGTATTTGAGAACGCATTTGAATACAAAGTGCACTGTATGATCTAAGGAGCGAGGTCGACGTCAGTCAGATATAAACGATGTTTACATGCATTAATTATGTTCATGTACACATAAATATAGTTTATGTACATAAGATGTACACAAATAAAAAGACGATTTGAAGTTCTTTAATTCTTTTATTCTCTTCAGCTATTCTCGACGCGTTTCGACTCCGTGGTCATCGTCAGGAGAATGAATTTTTACAAGCTTGCAAGCCTATTTATAGCCTTTTTAGTGGTCACGTGACGTTAATGAGGTCATGTGGCCTTAAAGAAATCACGTGACGCCAAAATAATGCGTCATATGAATCCTTGATTGAAGTTGAATATTACGTTTTATGTGTAGAAAATGAAAATGATAGTTTATGTACATAAATATACCTAATAATTCAATAAAAATGTGTTTGTTGCGTGTGGTACCATTAACAATGAAACAAAAATATAATAGATAAATAATTGTAGTACCATAAAATAGCGTAGATGTATAAAACACGACGTTTCGAGCATGTACTCGTTATCAAGTCAATAAATATACCTAGTTGATGTGCATATCTAAGGGGATTTTTGTGCAAATGGCGATGCATATCCTCCACGGCAGATTTTGTTCTCGAGAATTGTTTACAGAAGTACCATGGAATAAATAATTAGTCCTACTTACCGATGCATGCAATCGGGCAGTCCACAAATATCCAGATGCAACTAAAGATGAGAACCTTGAGAGAAATTCCCACGATCTATCTATCTTGCCACTCATAATTAGATAAATTGAGCTCATAAACCAATCGAAACCAACATATCCGTTCTGCAAAGAGCGCAGCGACGAAGTAAATTGCCGTTGTTGGCAGCTTAGGAAGTATCTGCATTGTTTCGATAGATGACTAAATTGCTCACCGACGTCACGTGTTGGCGGTATCAACCTGGAAAATAAAACTCTGAAATGCAACACACATAATTCCGAAAGAAGTGCTGCTTTTCACTGCTGGTAGATTTTTACATGCGAAAACTGAGTACAGTGTGTCCCAAAAAATTGTTCGACGTTTGATTAAATATTAAAAAATAACGATAAATGAAAGGGCTCTATGGTAGCATAGCCCAGTCCCTAAGATCTTAAATTAATTTTAGACACCAGAATCTTGCAAATCCGTTGAAAATTCACCGAGTTGCGAGTTTTTAAAGATAAAATTTGTGCGAAAGCTGAAACCAGAGGCCCCTAAATGACATGATGTGCAAAGAAGCTCCAAAATCGAGGTAAAAGCCTTGTCAAACTTTTCTGAACCATGCAAGTATCCAGAAAATATCAAATCAAAACTTAATCGATGAGAGACTGGAGCATTCTCAAACTTTGCTCAACAGAATTCCTCAAAGCATCCATAAGCTTGAATAAATCTTAGAAAAGGTTAAGTTAAATTATCGACAATTCTTTCCAAATCCCATTTGGTTTGCTCATAAACGAGAAAGAAAAAAAAAGATAGCCGAATGCTACTTTCACTATAAATGCTATCGAGAAGCCTGTGGTTTCAGCCTTCGCACAAACCTGAACTTCAAAACTCGTAACTCTGTAAATATTCTGCAGATCTGCAAGATTGTGGTGTCTAAAATAAATTTAAGATCTCTGGGAAAGGGTTATCGCAGCCCGTTCATTTTATCGTGTATTTTATCATAAAGTTAGTTATGTATCTTTTTTATCATATCGTGTATTTTTCATTTTGTCGTTATTTTCAATATATAATCAAAAGTCGAACAATTTCTTTGGGACACCCTATAATATACGCATTATTCTTTATTTGGACACTTTTACAAGGAAGCATCGAAATTTACACAACTAATTTCCTTAAAACTCTCAAAAAGATGAATTGCGATTAATTGATATTTTTTTCTCTTATTGCACTTTCTTTTCCAAATGGTAATGTAATTTTGATACTTATCATTTTATGTTCTTCTCTCGAATGTTTTTAGAGGAGTATCGAGTAAAAACAATATTTTTCTTTAGAATTAGACACAGAATTAGCTCTACTTGTAAATTTTCGGACAGAAAGTCTCCCTGTCAATTTTAAGAAATGTTCTGCACCAGTCTAATTTCAAGAAAAATCCTGCAACGGCGAGTAAAGGCCCTAAATCTTAAAAGCAAGCTGGTTTAAATAGCTATTCATACAGACGGCATTACGTTACGTCAGCGTTGAAAATACATCGCCATCTTATCTTGTTTTGGGGTAAATATTCACAAAATTTCTACAGGTTTCTATAGCAAATTCGCAAAAATTTGCACAAAATTACTCTTATATTCTCCCTTGCGATAGCGAGTAGGGAAAGGATAGGTAGCAATTGCCGGCCAGACCTAAACCAGTGCAATTATTGCACGAATTAGCTGTTCTTGAAAGCAAGCCATAAATTTAGTCCAAGAAAGCTGCGAGAAACTTGACTTTGCGACGATAATTTAGTAAACAACACCACAATATCCATCAGTTGTAAGTACTCATCGCTTCTTTGAAGTCAACTTTCCTTTTCGACGTTCGCCTATCTATCCGCTAACGTTTTGGAATGATTTGAACAGCTTCCTGGCTTTTAGCATTGATTTATTTCGATAAATAAACGAGACACTCTCAAAATCCAGTGCGACTCTATGTTTTGTAATGGTTCTAGAGCGTGAATTGATAAAGTCAGGTGACATGTCGTCTTCACGAATTACCCTTTCTTCAGATTGAATAACTTGAAAGGAACTTTTGGGCCCTTTGCTGCAATTCTACCGTGAACTTGTTTGATATCTTTATTATATTCAAATTTACATCGTTTTTTATATTTTAACTCGTTTGTGGTTGTGACGTCATCAAATAAAAAATCATTTCTTATTACTTATAAGGTAGATGGAATGACATGGCCTATTGTTCTAAGTAAGGAGATTCTTAGCGATTTGATCGAATATTTTAGGCCCTTTTTCACGGATTTCGCACCAACGATTTTTCTTAAAAAGTTGAGTTTACCAATACTTTCATTGCTCATAAAAATACCATATAAACTAAACAAATACTGCGGCTTCTCGGCTATCAAGCAGAAGTCGATCCACTGCTTTCGGCACAGCCGGTATAAAAAATAAGAAATGTGAGTTCATAAAGGAAAGACGAAGCACGACAAATCAACACACAAAATTCTTTGCAAAATACTTACCTGAGGGAAATGCCATATCTAATAACAATGTCCATCCCAGTTTTATCCATTTCTGAAATTTCCATGCTGTTCAGCAATGACTCATTACCGGAATACTCGACAAGTGGGAATATTGCTTCTTCAGCATCTTGAGATAACGCATCACAAACACGTTCCATGAGACGTGGAATCGATTTCACACCAGCCTGGAAAATAAATATGGAAAGAACTAAAAATAATAGTTCAGATTAGTAACTTCTTGTTAAGAATTATCTGTTACGAAAACGTTGATACCGGGTGTCCCAAAAAAGTATACAGATTTGGTCAACCCTAACGATCAGAATTTAGCATGAATCAATCCAAAATCATTTTTTAAATATTACTTGGTAGTTAACTTGAACATAGATACCTTGTTTGTTGACATTGGTGCTTTGAGAGTAGAGATATAAATCTTCAAAGGACAAATTTGCCTCCACCTCCAAACCATAGCTTACTATCGAGTAATATGAGTTAACTATCGAGCAATGTTTTTAAAATGATTTCGGATTGATTCGTGCTAAATTCTGATCGTTAGGGTTGACCAAATCTGTATACTTTTTTTGGGACACACGGTAAAGAACTAACGAGCAACATCAGGAACAGAAACTCTCGTCTGATAAAAGGAGAATAAAATTCGTTGAATATTTTTTTTTACTTTCAAAAACACAGAAAAAGGAACGTTTTTAACTACAAAAATGGATTGTAATGCTAAAACCATCCCCATAGAACTTTTCATATTGTCTGGAGGAAAAGCTATAAAACAACTTTTGGATTTCTTTTCTTTTCTTTTTGGATTAAATAAAACTAGAATAAAAATAATATATGATAAAATTTATTTACAGTTGGCTGAAGGAATAGCTAAAGGTAATAAAGACCAATTTTAACCATGCTATATTTACAAAAGATTGAAATAAATGTGTTATTTTTTACGAGATTGATACGACGAAGGCTTTCATGATCTCAAAGTTGGAAATTGAAAACTATCTGAATTTTTCGCTTTCATGAAATTATGATTACTTTTCACGATTATTTGGGCTTTCTTTCATCGGGCAACCTTTGATTGCTCAAAATCCATATTTTTCCACAATGGCTCAACACTTTTGCAACTGACTCTAAGTGTAACAGCGGGACCAAATTGATATGATCCTTAGTACATCTAAAATACTGGGTGTCCCAAAAAATGTAAAAACGTTTGAAAATCACCAAAATTTGATTACAATATCACTCTTCAAATTTTCTTATACAAAGCCAAATCATATATATAAATACAGATGATCTTGTATACGTTTTAATTTGAAAATATGGCTGTTTTGAGAGCTGCCTGGTATTAAAGAATGCTGCAAAAATGCACAGATTATTATCAGAATTGATTTCTTCGTTTATATGATCGATTATATATAGAGGAATCATATTTGGTCTTAACTGTCAAACAGGAATGCACACTGTCGCGCAACACTTAAATGATGATGAACCTAAAATAGTATGCTTCAAAATAAGATTTTTCAAGATGTTATTTCATACCTTTCAGGTCAAGATCACAATAATTTCATTACCCTCACGAGTAATTTGATCGATGGCAAAACGGGAGAAAACTACATTTTATAGATATGTATAATGATAGAAGTTTGGTGATTTTACAAACGCGTCAAATTTTTTTTAGAAATCCGGCAGAAAAACTTACCATTTCAGGATTTTGCCTGACAGATGACACAAACACATCCCTGCATTTTGACAACCAGTTATGGGCATCTTCCAGGGTGTCGAAAGAATTCGAGTCAGTCTCAGAAAGAAACCTTCCAATTTCATCTTGTTGCTCAAAAGCAGTCATAACTGTGTTCGAATCGTGCGGCACATATTCGTTTGGGACGGGAAATGCCGAGAACAATGGCCAAGGATATGGATCACTTGGATCCTGAAAATAGAGACACAAAAACAGTATTAATTGGACAATATACATGGTGAGCCAAATAAAATATAAAATGGACTTTCTTGTTATTCTGGGTCAGGTGATTCTTTGCGATTTGATCGAGTGTATTAGGTCCTATTTCGCGCATTCGTAAGCAACAATTTTTCGTTAAGTCGAATTTGCCTGTTTTTGCAGTGATCAAAACAAGAGAAAAATTGCAAAAATAGTTTGGTCTTTCGGCTATCGAGTAGAATTAGATACAAAAAGACACCTATTTATTGAGTACAAATCAGTGCAATATCCATTGTATTCACAGAGAAATAAGATTTTCAACAAAATGTGATTGCCAAAACTACTGTAACAAGCTCATTTGTCATCAATAGCACTGGTTGGTCAAATAAATTGCCAAGGACTATAAATTATTTGCTTGAAACCATTTACTGTATAGAATTCATCTTGACGGGCACGTTTCTATTCGAAAACATCATTACATTTTTAAACGATGCTACAAAATGAGAGGCATTGAAAAAATCTCATTTTGTTTTTCAAAATCTTGGACAATGGAAAACTAACAACGTTTTTTAAACAGCGTTAGTAAATTTGCGAATATTTGTAGAATTAGAATCGTTTCGTTTCTTCATGTTCATAAATTCCGTTGGCCTTAAATAGAATTAGATCTAGCACACAAGGGAATTTTAAATAACTGTTTACTATTAATAAAATATGCCGTATTTTGATGATTGCAAGAACGACCAACGTCAGTTATTCGTAAACAAAGCCTCCACCACAATTATTGCTAAACACATTTAGAGCAACAAAGTAAACACCTGATGCATCCATCTTAAGGAACACACTTACTCCAATAAAAATTGCCGACTTCAAAATTTTCGGTGCCACAAATTTTGGTCTTCCATCAGATCTTGGATGAATAAATTTTCGGAAAGAATTTTGGCCTAACATTTTTTACAGAAAAGTTTTCTTCTAACGTACCGGAAAATGGACAGGTTTGAATGTCAGGCAACTAGATCTCAAATTTTCATTTTGTGCATTTTAATCAAGGAACAAATTAATTTTTCCGAATTTTAAGAGCCTGCTAAATATTTTTGCGTGACACTAAACATTAGTCATTAATTACTGTGTACCATTCTTCAGCTCTATAGATCCTTGATAGTTGTGTAAGGCGTCCAAGCAATGCAATAGTACAATACAACTCTGCCTGATGCTATTCCTAATTTGGATCAAGTTTTCTTATTTACAACCCCAAATTCCTATTTTTAAGCCTAAAGTTAACATATGAAGTCGTTTTCTGTCAATTTAGCTTTCGAAATGAATGAGATGAAGCAACTTTCAAAAATTGTCGTTATAAGTTTATAATTGGCAGCCCGATAAATTTCGGGAAAACGGGTATGGTCACATTCGAATCTTGACCGTGTATCAAAATTTCAATCGGTCTTTTGCATACTAGTTCATGGTCATCTTCATCATTATCATCATTCATTTACTTACAGTAGGTGAGAAATAACTATAGCTCTTAATTTACAGCTAATTTAAGCCTACTTTACGATACGATATATACAATATTATAAAAAAAAAATATACCAAGACTACTTTATTACATGAGGATAACAGCATAAAAGTCTACCCTGTTAGGAACCCAACCTGTGGTATAGATACTTTGCAAAGCCTGCACTTGCATTTGTCGCCTTTCCAGCACATTATTTGCTTTTTAAAGATTTGAAGGGTGCTAGAATCTTTTATCCCATGCGGTAATACCTGCCGCATTCTATTTCCAAGGAAGGCTATAGTCTCGATTCCAATGGAAGTCGTGCGTACCTGTGGAAGATGCGCGTCGCTACCATGTCTTAGGTTGTAACAACTGTTTCGCTGCACAAAAATATTTCCTTCAGGAAAGTGAGATTCAGATCAAATTTTGTTTTAAAAATTTCAGTCATAAGAAACTGCGGGTTTCTTATATGGCTGGGCACCGAATTAGTTTGTCCCAAGAGAAAACCAAAGTCATGTTTGTAATCTTTCTGTGCTATGCGCAGTGCCCTTTCGTGGACATGATTGATTCTTTGATTAAAGGTTCTATCGCAGAACATCCAAACAAGTAGAGAGTAGCTAAAATGAGAAAGTACGAATGCACGCATTAGTTGCTGCATCTTAAAAATGATTTAGTTTAATAATTGAATGTCTTTGTAATCTTTCTGTGCGATGCGCAGTGTCCTTTCGTGGACATGATTGATTCTTTGATTAAAGGTTCTATCACAGAACATCCAGACAAGTGGACAGTAGCTAAAATGAGACAGTACGAATGCACGCTTTAGTTGCTGCATCTTAAAATGATTTAGTTTAATAATTGAATTCCACTGCCGAATGCCTTTGAGAAAGTTGTGAGTAGAGCAAGCAAACATATTCGCTCAATGCTTGTTATAAGAAGAAGTTTCTTTGAATGGTAGTTTTGCTAAAAGAGCTACAACGCAAAGAAAAGAGAATAAAAATTCATACCTGAGACAGATCACGTGATGGGATAATCCTCTCCGTCGCTCCTCCAATCAAAAAAGTTCGCACTAAGATTTGGTTTCGCTCCAAAGCACAATCATCAATGACATAATTCCCATCTTCGAGTTTCAGGTCTTCTTGGAACTTCAACAAGGTTTCTTGGAAATGATACTTTGCTTGCAGAAGAAGAAATGTATCTAGACAAGTCACCATACAGCTCAAAACTCTCAAGCCAAAGAAATGAGACCGCTCAAAATGGAAGAGAAGTCTCATTCGCTCTGAGGTATCCACGAAAACTAAATTCTGCAACAGCTCTTCAAAACTGGATGGGGCGGGAAAGGCATTGATTCTTGTAACTGGATCGTCAGGATTCAAGCTTTGTGTTGCACAACTTTCTGGGATGGCATCTGCTGGTGAGATGCTCAGTAACTCAAAGATGCTTGTGAAAGAAGACAGCAAATTAACTAGGGTCGTGAAAAACTTCTTGCATTGTTTATCTTCGAAATCATCCCAATTTGAACTCAGTACAGTCTTTGTGAAGTCGTTGCTTACTCCCTCAAGACATTCCCAGGTGTTCTCCAGGAGAATGGTGAAATAACCTGGACAAACAAGGAAAATTAGGTTTCAAACAAAATCTACATATCAGGTATGGAACCCTGGGAAATATGCACCGAAAATGTTCGAGATTAACCAAATATTTCACTGCATTATGATAGGAAAATTTCGCCGTGAGAGAGAGGTTATTAGACTAAATTTTTGCAAAAAATAGGTTGTCCAAAGTCTAATTTTGCACTTCATTTCTAACGCTGAAATTTTGGGGATACTACATTTTATCTAGCTGCCTTAAGGGAGGCAGGAGGATAGTTTTGTGAGATAAATCCATTTTACGGCTCAGTTTTCAGAGCCGTCCACTTTTCGGATCATAACAGAACAATTCTCGTCGTTCTCGTGTTTGCTTTCTTGGTCAGTTCAAAATCAGTCCATTTTGTTCTGCTCTCATGTGAATGGGGCCTTAAATGTGAGGGCCTTGTTTCCGTGCTTTTGATTGCTTTTGATAACCCATTTTTGACATACTGTTGATCTCTGTTTCTATCTATCTTGTGCTTTGATAAATTGATAAATTCTTGATTTTTATTTTTTTTATTCAATTAAAAGATTTACAATAACGAATTACCTAAAACACTACATTTAAACTACTTTACTACACTACAGGCACGATACCACAGGGAGCAAAATACAATGACTACCCCATGGCAACCACACAAAACATGCAACTGAAATTACAACTAAATAATACAACTACGAAAAACTACACATAAACGATTAACTACTGATAAATACTGGAGCCTGTTTTACATTGGATGTCAGGCCAGCATAGGCAATAATGCTGAGCAACAGAAACCCCGACCGAGAGAACAACAACGACAACAACCACCGCCGCCACTGCTCCCCCCGCAGAGTCCCTATCGATCCAGACACTGTGCCTATGCTGTGCATAAGGTTCGCAAATGTTATGGGTTTAAATTAGCTGAAATTATGTGTGGATGAATTTTCATTCACACTATATCTGCCTAACATCAAATGTAAAACAGACTTACAAACAAACGGGGAGAAAAATAAGGACTTAGTGGTTGTGTTGCGCATAACAAAGTTGGAGATTATCCAAGCCGACCAGTTCTGTGGATGAAATTTAGTGTCAGCTCTAGTATATTTTTATTAACGTAATTAGAAAAATCTTTATCACCATACGATAAATATTGTACCAGAACGTTGTTAGGAAGGCTGTTAATTTGGACAAATGGTCGTAACAATTCCGAAACTCCAGCGAGAAGATCTCGTCGTTGAATGTCAAATGAAGGGCAAAACAACAAAAAGTGCTCTGTATCCTCAATACCATCGTTCGTTGGGCACATTGGGTTCACGGTATCCCGAAAATTATGCTTGAATTTGTGAAAATTAAATTTACTGAGACCGACCCTTATTTGGAAAAGATACGATAAGCCTATCGATAAGTCATGAATCCCGAAGACAGATTTTGCAGGGGGGCGAATTATTGACAGAAGCTTTGTCTTAAAAACAGCAAAGGATAGTGCAAGCCTGATTTCAGGATCGAGTTTATTCCATTCAGACTCATTCAGAGATGCAGTTTGGATAGAAACTTGATTGAAATGCTTCTGTTCTTGCCCTCATTCTTGCTTTGTAAGAGATTCCATGATAGGAAAATCTTGCTGTGCTGCAGGACTTGAAATCACGTTGAGCAAAAGAACTATTGCCGGAATATTTTGTCTGACAATGATAACTAAAACATATATATCTTTTTGCAAGAATTCTTTGGAATATATATAATTTTCAGAAATCTAACAAATTCTCAAAATTCTAAAGAATACATATCAATTCAATTTGTGGATGTTAAAGGGAATGTAAGCATACATAAGCCTTTCATAAAAATAGCCATGCAAAGACAATGTACTTTGACACGCGCTGCACCATATTTGGGTAACTCATCAACGGCAACAGGAAATACTGATATCTGAGTGGCTAGAATTTAACCGCAAGTGGCTTGAGCCACTTTTATATGCTTACACTCCCTTTAAGTTGCAAAAGAACTGTACTGATTTCAGTTTTTTCCAAATTACAGTACTCAGATTTAGACACAAACAATGTTTTCTTGCCTAATAAATTTAAGGCAGGCCTTTTCATTTCACAGGGGCAATCACCTTCACTCTGGCAAAACTGGTTATGAGCGTTATGGACCACCATCACAAAAATGCATTTCACCCCAAGATAAAGAGCAAAATCGTTACAAAAGGGCTGTCTGAATGAAATTCTAAGGATTCTTGTTCAAAATTTCTTGAAGTATTTCATCCACTCAAGAATTCTTATCTGCAATTGGAGAATTCCTACTTGGTGTTAATGTACAACCGCCAGTACTGTAGATACATACAGTACAGCAAATACTAACTGTTTTCTTGCATAAGTATATATTCATCCAAAAAGTTTTAATTTCTTAAGAACACGTGTTCAAATTTTCTTAACCCTATCTGTACTGGGCGATTTTTTGGTTAGTTTATACTGGGAGAGGGCATTTTTCGGCCCCCCCCTCTTTTATTCCAAAACTACAAGAGATAACAATGAGACTTACCCCTATTGTTCTTTGGACAATTGGCTTTTCAAGTATAACATTAGTAAATAATTAGTCATGTGTTGTTTTAGCGTAGTGTAGCAAAGTTTAGAAGGGGGCAAAAAATGCCCCCCCAGTACAAATACTGTAGGGTTAACAGTGTTTTATATTTCTCAAGGTTTCCTTATCAGAATGTGAAGAATTTTTAAAACTCTTAAAGGTGACCTGAAACGAAAATTTTTATTTGCAAAAGCCAATAGCTTGGTTGAACAACGAAGAAAGCCGTTTTCAGTTTTTTCATATCATGTTTTGTTTTGGAATTATTCCTCATTTTATGGTTGGAGCTGATGACGTCATTTTGTTTGCAAAAAGGCAAGAAAACAATTGATATCGACAACATTTTTTATAAAAAAAGCCCAAAAAGCAAAAGCTTTGGCACTGGACTTTTTTTCATGAGATATATGACATTTCTGGCCATTTTTTATCGCACTAACACACTTCAGCAGTAGGCTTAATTGCAAACATAGTCATTGTCACCAATTTTTGTATCTCTGCCCATACTTTCCTTATAAATATGCAAACAAAATGACATCATCACTTCAAGACACAAAAGTGCGAATATCTCCGAAACGAAATAAAATATCGCAAAACTTTAAACAGCATCACTAATCAAACCAGTTTGTCATTTTATTTTGGAAATAAAAAATTTCGCTTCAGATCCCCTTTAAGAAGTCTGAAGAATTCATTTGAAAATAAATGCATTTTACCTGCACTTTCTAATGCCAGGATACCAGGTGCAGTAGATGCTATTTGTGTCATCATTACTCCATACCCAAACTTCTCAATTTTGCTAACTTGAAGATTCTGCTGATATCTGCTATTCATATATTGTGCACACTCATCTATCGCGCCAGTCTGTTGAACCAATAAAACACCCTTTGGCGTGGACGTGTAATTTAAGAGATTGTCAATTAACGACTCACTGTATTTCCAGCCTCCTATCACAACATCATCTTGAATGGTTGCAGAAATGGCAAGGGTTTGAGATAGACTTACAAGATCCTCTTCTGTAACATAATCACTGCTAGCAGATTGTGTACTCTGTGCAAGAGGAAAAGGCTCAAACAATGATGCTTCAACAGTGTTCTGTCCAGCAACTGATGCAGTGCTTGAAAATGCTCTACTGTTAGGAGATGTGGCTGTTTTCTGCTGTGCTGGTGAACTAGAGGATACTTTCACGGCAGCTTTCTTTTTCAAATCTAGCAAATTCTTACTGATGCATTCACTCAACGAGAAGCCACTTAAAATCATCAACCCCTCACATGTGTTGTAAAGTTGCCTACAAACAAACAAAAAAGCACTTATTACCCTTGCTGAGGGTTGTGGGTCAATTTTACCCTCAAGAGCTTTCTTTGTGAACTGGGCTATGGTGTGGATTGGGGCAAGCCTGGACCTCTGCCACCTATCTTGCTTTTCACCATAAAGTAGATGACTTCTGCCAAGTTGAGTTGTTGCAATTACAGCTAATACATCAGCTATCAATATCAATGTGCTTTCAATCTTCTCCTGTGAATCAGCCAAATCTAAATATCCATCTAAATACTTTTGCACTGGCTGCAAAAATGCATTTGTGACAGTGTCTTTGCAAATACAATCATTGCAAGTATCTACTGACCCACATGTGATGTTCTTGAGGATGTTTGAAGCCAAAAAAGCAGGTTCTAGTAGGTTGAATCTAAAATTGAATTCAGCAGATGGTGGCATAAAGGATATCACCTCAACAAAGAGCACAACTAAATCAGGAACTGTCACAGTTTCAAGCCTATCTTCAAGCTCAACTGGAAACAATTCTCTTCCTTCTTTGTAAAGCAAAAGTCGCCCAAGAATACTAAGAGACTGAATGAAATGAGCACAGAGAATTTCTGCTCTGGAATAAATTAGCGGTTCATCTTCGCTGGTACATACAATGGTTTCAGCATCATCATCAATATCCATGGCTGTTTGCGTCTTGCAATGAATTGCAAAATCCAGGCAGCTTTTACAAGCTTCTTCTAAGATTACTTTTGATTTACCTAACTGCTTAATGAACTCTGCTCTGCTGTAGTTACCATGCATCCATTTGCAGAACCAAAATGCAGATGGATCAATCAGGCACATGAAATGATACGGGCTCAGCAAGGCTTGACTAAAATTAGATGAAACTGGCTGTGGCACAATAGACATCAGATTAACTGTTGATTGTAAAATCTCTTCTACCAATTTCTCTGGATATCTCACCCAGAAAAGAGGCAATTCATGTTGAAACTGATTTAATAACCTAAATTCTTTCAGAAGTTTTATGTTTCGTCTGTCACCAAGATCTAAACCTGATTCAACTGGCACCATATGGCTTGTTGTCTCTTTGAAATACTCAATCATATGATTTGTCAAACTTGTGTATATTTCTTTTGAAACATGACCAGAAGATGTTGCAAACATTTTTGCAAGAAAGTTCAGACTCTTCTCTGCCAGAGCATGGTTTTCATCCTTTAGCGCATGTGACAAGCCTTTCTTGATGGTGCTCCAAAACTCACTGTTTATCAAATCTGTTTGTGGAATCTGAGAAAGTGTGTTTAGAGCCTCAAGCCTTTTTGGTAATGATGACTCTGGTAAAAGCTGCTTTGCAAGCACACTATACTTCTGTGGTGACATAAACATAAATTCATCCCCATCAAATGATGATGCTAATATTGATTCATCTCCACATGAGTTTGGTCCATGATTCGGAAACCTTTGATATTTATCTGAGGATGAGGGAAAACTGAATGGTGAGTGTCCAACATTATCTGCTATGGATCTCATAATATCATTTGCTGCTGTCTTGATGGAGGTTAAAACAGATTGTGAAACTCTTTTAAATGCTTCTGACGCTAGAACCTCCTCTCCAATTGCATCTGGAAATTCAATTCCTTCTTCGTCTGATGCTCTCTCTTCTACCAGAGTTTCTATCAGTGGGCCTAACTCATCTTCAATTTGCTGCCGCAAAACTTTCACAAGTTCATATTTGTGGAAGTTCACATCAGTGGTTTCCAAGTTTAGTAGGATTTCTTCAACAGTGGCCAAGGAGTTTGCCTGTCTTATTATTGGCTCAACACTTTCAAGTAGCTGTCGCAAGCCAGCAATGTAAGCATTGTCGTTTTCTTCCGCGATATCCACCATATTGCTTCTTTTTAGAGTCGTGTTGTCTGTTCTGTTACATACAGCTTTGGGCCTAATTGCAAACACAAAATTCACCCATCTTGTCTGAACTTTGTGAGCCACTGCTTGCCACCTTTGACTTTTAATTCATTTGTGCAGTCCTATAATCTTCTTCCTATGCATTAGATAACGCGTAAATTGGGGTGCACATCCTGAATATTTTGAAATAAACATCTACACAAACCAGTTGCCGCCATAACAACTCACAACAAATGGTTACCAAAGCTTCCTCCTTGTGCACCTGCGTTTTTCCTACGCAGAGGGTGCAGCACGCTTTTCACACTAAATTTGGAACAAATCAAATAATTTATCAACTTTTCTTTCTTCTTTTCTCAAATAATATCTACTCCTAGCATCAGCCAGTGGCGGAGCACCCCCATCTTCATTCGTCCCCTCCACTTTTTTGCGGCTGGCGCCGCCACCATCAGCCAATAGCTACGAGGAAAAGGAAAACACAAGCCAGCAGTAAACGAAGTTCAAGCCTGACTGAAATACGGTCCAAGCCTAGCCATTCGAAGAGGCATATCTTTTTTATGAAAAAGGTACCCGGGGGGAGGGGGGGGGGGTACTTAGTATATTTTGCTACAGTACCCAGCATGCATTGATAAAGCTGGTCGAAAACTGTCGTGCAGGACTAGATGATAAAAATATAGTGGGCATGGTGCTTATGGATCTTTCAAAAGCATATGATTGCTTGCCACATGATCTCCTTATCGCAAAACTTGAAGCCTATGGCTTTGGGATGAACAGTCTACGACTGCTGTACAGTTACCTTACGGCGAGAAGACAGCGTGTCAAAATTAACTCCACGTATAGCTCATGGCTCGATATCACATCAGGTGTACCACAAGGCTCCGTGTTAGGACCACTTCTATTCAACATATTCATTAATGACATGCTCTTCTTTGTAAAAAACTCAAAAGTTTGCAACTTTGCAGACGACAACACCTTATATGCAACCAGTAAGCGTTTATCTGAAGTTCTGGCATCCTTGGAGCTTGATGTGGGGATAACATTGGATTGGTTTGAAACCAATTTCATGGTGGCAAATCCATCCAAATTCAAAATCATGTTCCTTGGATTACATCAAACACACAAACTGTGTCTTGAGATCAATAACCAAATTGTTCCATCATCAGATACAGTTAAATTATTAGGGATAGATATTGACTCAAAACTAAAGTTCGATAACCACGTTAAGACTATCTGTGCCAAAACAAGCAGGAAGGTAAGTGCTTTCTCTAGGGTTGCAAATTTCATTACCTTCGAACAGGCTAAGCTCCTTTACAATTCATTTATCATGTCAAACTTTGGATATTGCCCCCTAATTTGGATGTTCTGCGGGAAAACTGCCAATGAAGAGATAAACAGAATCCACAAGAGAGCTCTTCGTAGACTGTACAATGACTTCAGTTCAAGTTTCAACGAACTTCTGGCCAGATCAGGCCAAAAAACAGTCCATTTACAAAATCTTCAAAAATTACTCCTGGAGGTTTTCAAGTCCCTCCATCAAATGAACCCTGCATTTATGTGGGAATTTTTTGAGAGGAAGCAATCAAATTACAACCTTTGCAATAAGGATCTCCTACAGATACCAAGATTCCAAACGATAACTTATGGGGCAAATTCTATTACATACAGAGGCAGCTACCATTGGAATAGCATACCTGATGTGGTAAAGAGCTGTGATAGTGTCCTCTCTTTCAAACGACAAATCAGAGAATGGAATGGAAAGACATGTACCTGCAGAGTTTGTAAATAGATATGTAAAGAGTTGGATTGTATTGTAATTTATTTATTTTTGTATATTATGTAGATAGTTGGTATTAATTAGTGCACATCTCTTGATGTGCACTATAGACGTATATTACCAACTTTAAACAAATTGATTATTATTATTATTATTATTGCTGACGAGATGTGCACTCCTTTCCGGGTATCGATTTCGCCTCTTTTTTCTAGAGCCGGGTATCGAAAGAAGGCAATTTTTCTAAAGCTGGTTGTCAAAAGGAATATTTTGTTAGAGCGGGCTGTTATTTCAATGTCGCGCAGTGTATTTTTTACATTTTGGAGTATACTTTTCACTAATTTTTCCCAAAGCAAGGTATCATTTGGAGGGGAAAATTCTAGAGCCGGGTCAAAATATTATTTCTTGGAGTGCACACCCCCGTACTAATTAAGGTCAAGTACCTCCCCCGGGAAAGGTATCTAGGCCAAGAAGCTTAGCCTGCTAACCTAAGTAAAAAGCAACTACAAGTTTAGGTTAAAATACAATAGAACAAACGAATATCAGCGATAAACGCAAACAAACGTTAATCTAATAAAATCGAGTGATACAAATGACAAAACGAAGGTAAAAAAGTTAACTTGCATGTGAATCGCAGGACGAACAATAACTAACTTTGTGATTCTGATTTCTGTTTCAAACTTTTTGACACGAACGTTTGCTATCCAGTTAAGGCAGTCCTTATTCTCTTGGCTTAATGGGAATTTATGCATATAAGAATGGCTCAAACCACTTGCGGTCGAATTCTAGCCAATCAGATATCAGTATTTCCTATTTACATAGTATCAGTTACCCAAATATGGTTCGATGCCTGTCAAAGCCTATTGTCTTTGCAGGGTTATTTTCATCACAGGCTTCTATATGCTTAGATTCACTTTAAGAGCCAGGTGAATTTATTCCAAACGCTTAGATGCTTTATTATATAACTTATCCTAATATAATATATCATGCTGAATTTGCCTGCGGCGGCGCATTGTCCCTCCATATAGAAAGTGTTATGTAGCCCATGCTTGCTCATTTGAAATGATGGGAACGAGGCATAAAAGAGCTTGAAAAGTGGCATTGAAAGATGATCATTTTCGCCATGAGCCCTCAACTCTAGCATTTCTTCCTTCAATTAATATCTACGCTATAGGTATCTTCGCCGCACAATATTTACTTGCTGTCAATACCAATATACCTACTTTTTTCAGCATTTTCCATCTGTGTTCTTCCACTGCTGCTCTGCTCTCAGCTGTTTGGGCTTTGTTCATCATCTCGTTGTAGTTATTCCCTCTGCTCCTTCTATACCAGCAGCCCACCAGCAGTAAGGTACTCCCATCATATACGGTATCGAAATGTGTGATGCAGGAGATTATCAATTTTAGTTAAATTTCTTATTTCGATTTATTTCAAAATACAATTTTCACTACACTTTCTAAGCTCACTTGTCTCCATACCTCCACATCTTTCATTTTTAGACTTATAGCTGCTATTTTCTGCTCTTCCCCAAAACTCATTGCATCAATTGCTCTCTAATTTCTTTGCCAACCATATTGTGCATTACATTCTTTTTCTGGTATTTTCTCTGTGGTGTGAATGACACGAAGCGTCCAAGTGAAAAAGTCAACATTTTAAATTTAATCAATACAGGAAGAACTGGTTTTTCTGCTTTTATGTAGACTTTTCCCAAACAAATAACTCAAAAAGGCAATTTTACCCTGCAAATCAACCATCAACCAGTCAGGAACCAGGATCTGCTAACGTGGATCTTATACCTGATTGGAGGATCATAGTCATATGAAAAATTTTGAAAGATGTCATATCAACGAAAGGATTATTGATGGAAGGACGGAGACTGCAGCATCAAGTGTATTTCCGGATGGGTCTAACACCCAGGGTACTGATATACTAAATGTCCCAAAAATCTTAAAACACACACTTGCTGTAAATTCATTTGAGGAACGGCTCATAAGAATACATAAAAGCTTAACATTGTGCATTGCATTCAAAGGTGACACAGGTGCAATGCCTGCCGAAAGTCCTTGGAACACACAGGCCATTTATTGATATTGACCCACTTTTTCACATTTTTATCCATTAAGAATCTCCTTCTCCCAAAACAATGTTTATTTGAAAGGCTACTGTCCTAGTACAGTATTCCACGAGAGGCTAGCCTGCGTGCATACTCGACTAGTTTTTACAAAAATTGAAATTAACTCAATTTCAAATTTTGTTAAAAACCAGTGGAGTCTACACGCATGCTACGAGAGTCACGTCTTGTGCTATTTTATTTTATCGTCACAGAACAACATTGTTCTAAGGGGGAGAATTTAAAGGCAAGACAAAATTAGCCATGGTGTTCCAAGACTGTCAGTAGGCATTGTAGTTGTCAGACGAAAACTTGCACCAATCATAAGAATTAACACATATCGGTTGATACAGTTTGTTTGATCGTAAAACCATCTGACATCTAGTTTGGCATAGTCCTTTTGGTCGCTTTGCTCCTCCTAAAGATTGGCACTGTTATTTGACCTGGACCTAAAACAATCACAAATAGCAACAGTGTTGATCTAAATTCAACAAATGGACATTTTTTCATCCAAAAACTAATTCCATGGCTGTCATTTTACTTTCTATTGTGATTAACAGGGATTACGATCAGCCCTACCTTAATCAAAATGAGAGGTTTTCGAGCTGTATACCACAGAACAAGCTTAACTTATCATATGGCTAACTTATCTATCGAAATATCTGTAACTTTAAAAGAAGCTAGATTTAAATACAATATCCTATTGGCTTATCAACTAAAATTCCAAAATTTGGAATGGTTTTTAAATTTTTTGGAAACATTTCAATGAGGCTGTCACAGCTTTGAAAAGGCTAATCGAAAAGTCAATGTTTGCGTGTGAAGACGGGAAAGAAACTGCGCGACGCCACGAGGACAGTCAGAAAGGGATTAAGCGGGTTTTACTTAGTCATATACAAATCCACACAGAGAGTATTCTTAAACATATCAGCCACAGGTGGCAAAGCAATGCTTTAATGTATATGAAATTCTAGAATTTTGACTTGTATTATTGTGCGCTTTCGTATTTAGGGCTGTCCTTTTTTCATACCTTGACGAGATTATTCCTTTGAAATAATGATAAGGACAATACTGTTTAAAATATTAATAAGGATTAGGTATAAGCCTCGGCCACAAGATCAAATGTAATATATTATCAAAATGCATACAAGCAAAGGCAGAATCACCACTGACAACGGAGATTTTAATAAAGACATCGAACCAATAGGGTTCGTGAGGCCTTGGACTAAATACAGTACAACCTGTATAAAAGGCCTGGTCCCAACTTCGCTCTTGTCATGTGCACATTGTCTCGATTGGAATCAAGATTGGCGATCGCAAACAAAGGAATTTCTACGGCAGAGCAGTCAAGCTGCAAAGGCAAATAAATGAAAGGCAGTATAACATGTCCCAAAACCTGGATGGCTAAGTCACTCATTCTGCATGTAAAACGGGAATATTAGGGAAAATATGAGTACATATAACACATACAGGGGTATATCTAGACAAATACCTCTTGAATTTTGAGTATCAAATTCTGACATTAAGCGGTATAAGATTACAATTCTCGTATACCTTTGTGTAATTCGAAAATCTATTGCTCAGCCTGTGAACCAGACCATTAACTTCCCCTGACAGATGTTTATATATATCCAGATTTATTCGATAAATAGTTATGTCTCTACTTACCAACCCTTCTCGCATGCATAACGAATCAGTCAGCCTTCCAGGTTTCACGGCATCGTTTGCCGCTTGCTTTAGTTACAGTTGCGTTTTGATTAAAAGACCGTAGAAATTTCTTTATGTCTGATCACTAATCACTTACTTGTGTCTATCAAAACAAGAGATGCTATTGCTAAAGACTCTGCACTTGTTGGCATGGTCACAAATACCATTAAATTGCTCTAAAGGACAAACCCAGGGTTTGCATGATTATGATAAAATGACAGATTATGAACACTGTTATGAATATGGATAGTGTATCGAACTTCATTCAAGCATTTTGTGTCCTTTTTAAAAACAAACATAGATATTCAAATGAGTTGCTACTGACATCAGCCTCATTGTCGTTCAATAGTACAAAATGGCGCACCGAATCAGGTTAGTTATGGGGCAAAGTTATCAAACATTGAGACTATAGTTTAGAGCGCGAAAAGATAAAAAGACGTTGATATCCTGCTTAAACAGAAGGTAAGCTTGTTTTAGGACATCATTTAAAACAAACCCCGCTTTATCCTCTGAATACTTTATTGGATTGATGCAGAAGTTTGAGAGAGATTAGAGAAAATAAGCAAGGTATCGCAACATCATATCAACATATCATTACGAGGCAATATCCAACGAAACATGAAACAATAGCCTTTTAAAAAGACATACAGTTACCATAATAACATTATTGTTTATTATATTTACAGTATTATAATTTACAGTTAAAGATGCACATATTGTACAATAGTAAGCTAACCATATATTTAAATGCCTTAAAGTTAATTGCTACATGTGAGAACTAACTTTAAATAACTACTAAAATTCACTCAGATGGCCTAAAAATTCAATCGCTTGAGAAATAAACAAAATTCTATTTTTCTTTTGTTTCAAAGTTTCTTTTTCTGCAGTTATAAACACTGTTGTATATTTCTTTAACATTTTGAAGGATAGGGAATATCTAAAATTCCATTTTCAATGTTTCGATATCTTAATATTGTCCTAGAAGGTTGTGTGATAGTTGAAGCAATTTATAGTCATATTTATATTACTGTCACCGTTCGAACGCAGTTAAAGCAATTTTTATGTGGGGAAAACGATCCTTTTGCTACGATATCCTGTCAAGCGGGGTAGGTTTTTTGGGCCACCCGGTAGATAAAGGATATAGCTTCATAGCAACGAGGTTCCAAGTATATCAGCTTTTTTATGTCACCTTTTATGTGATATGGATTTTATACTTTTAGACACAGTTAAACAATTGTGCCACGAAATCTATCCTGTCTACCGGCAATCTGCAATAAAACCTCAGTATTTGGTTGCATTTAAGCCTACAACCATCATCCAAGAAAACTGCACCAACACAGCTAACATTCCGTTCGTCATAATGGTTAATTTTCATAGCTAAAGTAAAATGGTGTCAGATATGTTACATTGCAAATTGATGTATAAATAAGAGACCATGTGAAGGCTTTACTTGGTCTCCTTCTGCAAACTTTACATTAGTATTTCAAAATTCCTTTCAATCTTATGTAATCTCCTATTAAAAGGGCTCATGCTCAAGTTAATCTTATATAATGTCATCGCAAATAAGGAGGATCATAAGAATCTAGTTTCAATAAAAGAAGACTCGCCTTTCTTTACATATTTAA
The DNA here is from genome assembly GCA_004194415.1 of Aurelia aurita. NCBI lineage: Eukaryota > Metazoa > Cnidaria > Scyphozoa > Semaeostomeae > Ulmaridae > Aurelia > Aurelia aurita. The sequence goes on along the minus strand of REGM01000195.1, from coordinate 353,016 downwards.
CACTTGTTAAATGTTTCACCCACTACTAACATTGATGGGTGCATTTCAGTTTTTGAAAGCTAGCAGAAATGTTTTGTCTCGAAAAATAGGACAGGATAAAAGAATAGCATTGCTCAATTAAAACTGTTACAAGAAACATTCTCCTGTAACAATCCTCCGCAAAATATTCCCTAAAAACCCCATTAAATATAGAGACAATTATAAATTGGCAATAAACTAACAAAGCTGATTAAGAGTTGAGGGACATATCACTAACTATAAATCTCGTACAGCATCTAGGGAAATCTTGTTGGGCTAGTCTGCACTTTAGCGGACCAGCTTTCAATATCGGCACGTCATGTGTCATGGGGTAAGGGTTAGGTTTTGGAAAAGGGGTTCCAGTTAGGTTTAGTTAGGGTTTAAGATAGGGTTAGTTAAGGTTAGTAGGGTATAGTTAGGGTAAGGTAAGGTAAGGTAAGATAGGGTTTAGTTAGGGTTAGTAGGGTATTTGGTCAAATTCGTTCCTTAGAGATATGACATAAATCTTGTCCGCCAAAGTGCAGTCGTCCCTCTTTTTGTTCTCCTGAGAATTAGATGTATCTTCTAGTTAATTTTGCTTTGAGTTCCAAAGGTCTCTTCCCATTACTTGGGCAATCATGGATCGGCTTCTTGACACTGAAAGTCGATAAGATCTAAATGCTGTTCCATCTCCATACCGCGTGGCCACAAAAAGCTGACTAATTTGAAAAAAATCTAAAATTCAGTTCGCCAGTAATATGAAAAGTGTATTTTTATGCAATTATGGCAAGCAACAGTTTGGCTCTGTAGTTGTTGGATTACCTTACGATTTTATTCCAAAATTATAAAATTATGTTTCCCAATTAATTTTGAAGAATTCTGTCACAGCGCATAGAAATATTATCAGGCTCATTGTTTTCGAGCAACTTATGTAGCAATACCTTGCGAGATCCGGGTCTTATTTAGGTGAGGTAATGGAACATTAAGCTTCTGTCGATAATTTATGCACTTACAATATTGCTGGAGCTTCTGCAAGTGTGAATTGGACTATTCGACATAAGCTTCAATGATATTTTCGAAATTCAAAATATGCATTCATTCTCCCCATATTAATTTTGGTGACGATTTCAATTTAGCCTTGACCTAACTGAGCTGACCCTAGCCTGCGCGCAGCCTCGACACTCCTCCGGGAGAGTATACCGTAGATACTTTGGAGTATCGAGTATCGAGGTATTGAGGCTGCGCGCAGGCGAAGCTGACCCGGGCACCTTAATTCCACTAAAATTTCATTCTGAGTCCAAAATTTGCGCATTAATTCAAATGTATCCCAATCCCTAAAGAAATCAAACCTGCATTTTAATTTTGTTTTGTTTCTGTTTATCATTTTTTAATTGTTCGCATGACGATTCCTTGCCATTTTGTTGTTTCTCTTTCTTTAAACTAGCTGCTGCTTGGCCGCCTCGTCCTCGTCCACCTTTGACTCGTTTCCATTTCATCCTTCGATTTTGAAACCATACCTGAAAGAAAGAAAGGAGAAGAGATAGTTTATGACCAAAGAAGGACAAATATGTGGAGCTCCAAAAATAGCTACAAGTTTTAAAAATGACCAAAATTTGATTTAGTAAGTAATGGTTAAAATTCCGTTTTGCTCATTGATGACAATGGTTAGATTATGTTAAGCAATAAGAACCAGCTTTCCTCAAATGAGTGAAAGGCCACGAAGAAGAATCTTGAAAATCTGATTCTGACCTTTTAACTACGACAAAATTCGGAACAAAATATTTCGGACAGAAGTTCTCGGACAAAAAAATTCGTACTAGATTGACAGAAATTTCGGATTAAATTTTTCGTTATTTCGGACTAACTTTTAACTTATTATTGGGACCGTAAGATAAGACACTTTTTGCGTTTTTGCAGGATATCAACAGATTGGAAATGGCATTAGTGCGTTTTGCAGTCTAAATTCATTTTTTTTCATCACCATCAAAAGCTGACTGATATTCTGAGCGTCAATATTAGCGTCAATATTAACTGTTGGAGCTGTCACATCACTAAAAATTGGACAAGGAGGAAGAACAAATTAAATTAGCTATTCACCAGCATAGGCCTCAAATCTCCACAAAACTATTGTTTTAAAAATGTCCGAAACCAGAATTTTCGGATACAAAAAATTTGTCATTAAAATTTTCAGACAATCTACCGGGTCCACCAAAAAAGTTCATGCGTTTGAAAATTGATAATTCCGAGAGTACTGGATGGATTGAAATGAATTATTCCCAACTTTTATTCCGAATTGATTTAATCTTTCTTTATTTTAAATTTGATATACCTTTAATTTTTAATTTTACTACGGTATTTATTTATTTAATATAACTGTAAACACAAGGAACAAAACTTTATAGCTAGAGTTGACGGGCTACATTTTTGTTATGTATGTATGTATGTATGTATGTATATATATGTATGTATATATGAATCAAATTCAGTCTGATAGCCGAAAGACATAAGTATGTTTGCAATTTTCCATTTATTGTTTTGAGCAGTGAAAATATAGTTAAACTCGAATTTATGAAAAAGAACTTGGTTGCACAACCGAAGATTTTTGTAAAGTCGAATTTTACCATATTTTCAGTGCTCAAAACACGAGAAAAATCTTACCGATTCCTNAGGTATGGTCCTATGTACAATTAACCTTTTCCAGGTGAAATTTGCAAAAAAATCGAATTACCCGAGCGTGCAATGTTTTTTATAGAGAGGGGGGTAAACTGGCCTAAAAAAGGCGGAAGTAGACTAAATTACGGCATCTGATTGGTCGGTTGGCAAGAGGAAATGTCACGTGATCGGAGCTCTGAGACAAAAGAAAAGATTTGTCCGCTATGCTCCACAGGGTACTCTTTTACAACGAATTGTCAAAAGCTTGAACTTTTTTTGGCACACCCGATAGCATGCGAGGAGCATTGGTTTTCCATATTTTTAGTTCTACCACAATGATATGTGACTGGATACAATAATTTTTGATGTTCTTACAAATTGACAACAAATTAATCTAGTCATGATTTCTCAAAATTTGGTACATTCAAATACAATCAAGCAAAATGTCTTTCCTAATTTTTCAAAAGATAAGATTTTCATCGAATAATAATTTGGCCTTGTTTAATAAAAGCTACTGTAATTGAATGCAGTAATTCAAAAAGGTCTGTACACAATGACATTCAAAAAGAAAGGAAAGTGCTAAATTCTCTATCTCTATGTAAGAAAAAAATACTAAAGCAAGACCCAGGCATGTTAACGTGCGAGTGAAGCGAGCGCTTTTACTTTCTAGTTTTAGATAGAGGAATTACTACAACGCTTGCGATGCCACGTAATTAAGACGTGCGAACTACAGGGTGAGAAAAATACTTGTGCCCCGTTTGTACAGCTGCTGTGGAAAATGTCATAAGAGCAGACAAACGCAGATATCAAATTCGTAACAAAGAAATGCACAATTGATCTGGAATGTTTGTTACTTTCAACTTATGACATTTTCTACCAGGAGCCCCAAGATGATGTATAGGCGTTTGAAAAATTACCGAAATACAAAAATTCCATTAATGTTGAATTTTAATTTTTGAGGTGTTACACGAAGAATCAAATTAAATTTAGGAAAATTGACTATCCTATTAACAGCTTCCATTCAGCGAAATTCTGAGGATTTCTTAGCTACCTGGTTTTGAAGCATACTACGAAATTGCACAGGATTTTAAGCAGAACTATCTTTCTGTAGCTTTCAAATTCTTTCAGATGGTTGGTTGTGCTAGAAATTAATCGCATGATCATGTACGAATCGAAAGTCAATGTGAAATCGTGAGATTAAATATCATGGGCAAGATTTACGATTTCTTCAGAATCCTATGGCCCAAAATAATAAAATAATTAGGCCTTTGATACAACAGATCAAGAAAAACATTTTTAAAGAAGTAGCAAAACCATATTTTGCGGATGGTTCAAACGCCGATACATCATTTTGGGACACTCGGTACCTGAAATTTTCGGTCTATCAGTCAGGAAAGTCTTTCAACAAAATTAAACATCTTCCACGTTCACAAAACCACAATGAATAGAGCTGACGGGAAGTTTCTCAGAAGAAATCTTTCAGCTTGTATGCTGGCCCTTACTAGACGCCATTTTCAAGTTTTGCCACACGAAAACTGTTAATTGTAAGCAAAAGGCCTTACCTTTACTTGTCGCTCTGTTAGGTTCAATGTCACAGCAATCTCGTATCGACGCAGCCTCGTTAAATAATTGTTTTTCGTAAATTCATTTTCAAGGTCTCTAATTTGTTGTTTCGTAAACGCTGTCCTTTCTTTCCGTGCTTTCGTCGGCGTAGTCGTGGTAACGCAATGGTCTATAAAAGAACGACGGGATTAAGCTACTGTTGTAACAAGACGTGTTTCTTTGATAGGCCTACACGATGACCTTCAAAGTTTGACTGTTTCTAATTGCGTTATGAAAGATCTCTTAGAAACAGCAGCGACAAGCGATAAAATATGCAGTTTCAAATAAATATATGATCTTGGGCTTAATCAACGATACGGAAGCCAATTCTAGTGTTATATTCAGGGGCTTTCCTTGCAAACCTGAGTGTGCCTCGTTTTCAAGACTATATGAGGTTTTCAAAGGCACTGCGCACGTTTTAACAGTCGCAGCGTAAGTGTTGAATTCTCCATCATTTCATATTTACATAATTCATAAACTAGAAGTTTCACCTTAAACTTTGATAATGCTAAAATAATTAAAATAATTACAATAATTAAGATCAATTCAGTATTAGCTGAATCATAGTGAGTGAAAGTCAAAAATTTAGCTTCAGGAATGGCAGAGGGGGTTTGAGATTGTCAGATAATTATGTAATGGTTGCGAAGGAGTTTCTTTCTTTAAGGTGTTTTTGCGTGGTTTAAAGCCTGCATTTGCAAAGAGCAAGAAGATCTAAACATATCCTATTAAAATTGCACACGCGCCGTGAACAATGGATAGCCATGGGGATGATCAGTTCCAGCAATATAAATTAGATAAACTTTGACTGTGGAATGTTCGATAGAAAAATGCTACATTCAGGACTTATGTCATACACTTTGTACCAATCTCCTACTTTTTGCTCCTTTTTTCGTAAAATTTACCTAGCATCGGAAGGTAGTTTTAGGACACTGAGGAGAAAAGCTAATCGAAGCAGAGTCCTGGTCCTTCGTCTCGATGTGACCACAACCCGTGATTCCTTTAGCCTGGAATTACAGAGAGTTGGTGACTCTCCGCACTTTACGTAGCAGGTTTGGTGACAATTCTCGGAGGCCTCGTTTTGATTTAGAAAATGATCTAATGCTTGAATAATTTCGGCCAAAGATACGACACAAACACGGTTTCAAAGTAAGGTTTTCAGGGTTGGGACATAAGACAACAAAGTGTTAGTACAAAGAACTATAGTTTTCAGTCATGAGTTTAAAAAGCGGCAAATTTTATCAATATCCCCCCCCCCCCTTTTGGACGAAAAAATATTCGAGACTTTCTTCAGTGAAAGCAAACCGACTCGAGGAAAGCAACAATATTCGAGACTTTCTTCAGGGAAAGCAAAGCGACTTGAAAGCCCTGGATTTTCCGACTAGTGTTCTATGACTGTGCCATCGATTCAAACGTTCTCGTAAATGTCATGCAGCTTCATGTGGGCATGTCAGTTCTCCAATATCAAATAAATAGACCAGCTGCAGTTGTCACTTTCTTTGGTTTGAAATTCGAATCTCTCGCGAGACAGTCTCTCTCCAGATTAAGTGAAACATTCGAATTACAATTGTAAGCATATTGGAAATCACACAAAGAATGTAGTTGGTTTAAAGATGGTTTTCTCGTTAATTTCGCGTGCATTGTCGTTGAGTAAGGCTGAGCCCATGTTTGCTCAATAGTCGCCATACCCTGCGTTCGTAATCTGCTTATCTTTTTAAATTAGCCTTAGAGGGAAGCCGTGTATTTTGAGATCAAATTGGATCAAATCCCAGAGTAATGTGAGCTCAATATAATGATTAATGCACAAGAAGCCTGCCAGCCACGAGCACGGACAGCTCCTAGTTTTATGGGACAGGTCAGCTCCGCGTTATAGCCTGATTTCCAGTTTCTGCTCCTCCACCTTGACAAATATACACCCCGCTGCGCTCCTACTACGACTCATAAACAAACGGAGAAAACCTGGCCTATTTGACAGTCTCGTTCTGATGGTGAAGATCGCTGAAATTTGAGAATGCTTTGAAGGCGAAACCAAAAACTGTGATAAAATACACTGACAACATTTTCGTCAGACATACCGGGTGAGTTAAAAAAAGACAAAAACAGTCCTTGTTTGAAAGGCAACTGCTCCCTGGATATCAAGACGATAACATTGGCAAATATATCATTTAAAGGTGGAAATGTTCAAATCGATTATAAAATTTACCTGACTGAAATCGGCCACTCCGTTCTGAAATCATGAGGGAGTTTCTTGAGAAAGCCCCTTTAAGAAACCTTCAAAACAGGCCAAAAATCAACCGGGAGGGGGGTTGGGGATTACCCACCCGGTAGTTCACCCAATGAAAATTCTGATAAAAACAGAACAACAGTTGTTTGAACACCAGTCAGAGCCTCGTGGAAGCATGAAGATTCAGGTGTACTAAAAAAATGCCGATTTATAGAGAAATATTTTCCCGTTTGTGCCAATGTATTATGATTTTAATGCAATGTTCTGCTGAAGGCATGGAGACACCGAAGCACAACCTACATATGCCATAACATACTTAAAGTCGATGCGCATGTCTTAAACTCTCTTTGGGACTATCATCTTAAATGCAAAAAAACTCTTTACAAGTCAATTCATGCAGACAGTGAAGTCTCGTGGTTATTTCCACATCTCGTGTTTTCATGCTAAAACAGCACACGAATTTAGGCGACGAAAGTCAATGCAAAGGAAAGATCAGAAATACTATGTATTCTTGCTTCGCACCACTAAAAATGATACCGAATGATGAAGTGTATGCCGCCAGACAGCAAACATTGTATCAAAAATTTATATAGTTTTATCTCTGTATAATTAAGTATGTGATCTATTTACATTAGCGAGCACGATTGAAGAAAACAAGGTTTTTTAGATAATCCCGTAGGTTTATGAACAAGCTTGGAATATACCATTCTGCAGTCAAATGCAAAGGCGCTCAACGCTTGGGATGGGATAGAGGCTTGTTTACGCGCGAGACACTAAACCAAAAACTATTCATGGTGAAATTGCTTTTGGTCTTACAACTACCATTATTTTCCAAAATACTGCAACTATAGGTTTGATTTAGAAGATTTTAGCGAGTGGAATGTGATTCTTGCAAGCATTGTAAATTCTGGTTACTTAACCCTATCCAGACTAGGGGGGTCAACACATAATTTTAAATTGAGTGCTCGGCAAAATAAATAATAAGAATATTAAGGATATAATCTTTGTATATTTCAAATCTCATATCAATATATTTAAAAGATTTGCAGATACAACATGTCAAAGTCCGAGTGGTTTTACATCTAATTTAGCAACATTTGCTGATGTCAGCACTTAACCACGTGACATAAACAAAAACAAATGATGTCATCTTATTTGCCATATCTTGTTTGCTACTTGTGCCAAGTTTCAAGTCTGGATAGAGTTAAGAACCGACATCATCATCATCATCATCATCATAACTTTATTTTTACAGTATGCGAGTATTAATTATAGCTCAAATTTACAGCTAATTTAAGCCTACCCTACAATACAATACAATACAATATATACAATATTACAGAAAAAATTACAATATATCAAGGCTAGTTACATGAGGATAAAAACTTTAAAGTCTATCCTTTTAGGAACCCAACCTGTGGTATATATACTTTGCAAAGCCTGTAGTTGCACTTGTCACCTTTCCAGCAACTTATTTGATTTTTAAAACTCGAAGGGTGCTAGAATCTTTTATCTCATAAGGAAGGCTATAGTCTTGATTCCAAAGGGAGTAGTGTGTACCTTTGGAACATGCGCGTCGTTACCATGTCTTAAACTCTTAGGTTGTAACCAATGTTTCGTTGCACGAAAATTTCCTTCATGAAAGTTGGATTCAAATCGAATTTTGTTTTAAAAATTTCAGTCATAAGCACCTGCATGTTTCTTATATGGATGGGCACCGAATTAGTTTGTTCAAAGAGAAAACCAAAGTCATGTTTGTAATCTTTCTGTGTGATGCGCAGTGCCCTTTCGTGGACATGATTGATTCTTTGATTCAAGGTTCTATCGCAGAACATCCAAACAAGTGGACAGTAGCTAAAATGAGAAAGTACGAATGCACGCATTAGTTGTTGCAATTTTTCTGTGCCCATATAACAGGATATCCGGGCAAGAGCATGAATTTTTTGGCTGCCGATCTTACTAAGTGTTTTGACATGTTTTTTGAAAAATAAGAATCGATCAAAGGTTATACCGAGAAGATTCTCCCCTGTAGTTTCTTTCAGACAAGCGGCTCCTATTCTGATAGATACGTCGTTTTCTTTCTCACCAAATATCATTAAATTGCATTTATCTTCACTTAGCTTCATTAGATTGTTTGGAAACTATTCAGTTAACTTAAGGGAATAATTCTCTAGATGCGCAATGACATTTTCGATTTTTGGACCATACATAAAAATTGTTGTATCGACAGTCTGATTTCATGAATGTTATCATTTGCATAAGAACCAAAACAGCTTGGTTTGAAAAGGTAGGTTCTTATATGCAGTGATTACTGTATTGCTAATTTATCACGTAACAATTGCCTGAATATATCAAATTGCAAATATACTGAATTAAAATAGGACATATACAAGATCACCTCCAAAATCTTTAAAGTTTACATTTCTGTCTATCCGAGTTTCAACAAGTTTTCAACGAACATAAACTTCCCAAATATCTCCATTGCGAATGACTCCAGGTTGATACGGATCATCGCATTCATATCTAGCTGGAAGAAGGTTCCAGTGATTTTTGCTATGTATCCACATCGGGTGATTGAATAACTTTTCATTTGTATTATATGACAACCATTTACCATCACCATTAGCCCACTGTGAGCAACCTGCACTGAGACTGGAATTATCATCGCCATAAGGTTGATACGAACCACATGAACCTGGCGTAGCTGCAGTTGTACTACACAAATACTCGACTACCGCTGCACCATTTGAATTCNCGAGATACAACACGTCAAAGTCCGAGTGGTTTTACCATTTTTTACACCTTATTTAGCAACATTTGCTGACGTCACCACTTACCCACGTGACATAAACAAAAACAAATGACGTCATCTTGTTTGTAATATCTTGTTTGTTACTTGTGCCAAGTTTCAAGTCTCTAGCACTTATAGTTTGGAGAATAAAGAGGGGGGGGGCACTTTATGCCCCCCCCTAGTCTCCCCAGAGTTTCAAAAAGCCTAGTCTGGATAGGGTTAAGGGGGTTTTAGTTCCTTGGGAATTTTAGGAAAGTTTTGCTTCACAAATTTTCCAACCTCTTATACATCATTCGAAAGCACATGTCTTCGTAAACAGTTATATGAAGTTAGATTTCGCATAGAATGACAAATTTAGACATTGCACGTGATAGATTGTACTGAGGTTAGTTTTTTGCTCCTATACTTTATTGAACAGGGTCTATTCCGGAGCCCACAGTTTCAGAAGGAATGACTCTTACGCTATGCTGCTTACAGATTCCTAATCAGAAGACATCATAGTTTCATAAGATACCAAATTTGTTTTCCAATATTGTTAAAACAAAACTTCAAATAATTTCCAAGGCACTAAACAAAATTTCATAACGCTCTTTATGCAAACTCTACAAAATGGTTTCGAATAATCTCACATTGCTTTTTGAACAATAAATGCGAAAGGCAAACGTTCTCGCACATACAAAGGCACAGTTTTGTACTAAAGTCTGTCTTAAAACAGATGTCAGGCGAGGGGGCGAGGTTTGTGAATTGTGATAACGCAACATTACTCACGAAAAACACTTTAATTGATTTTATTGGTGGATATTTCTGCCCGAAAAGACGCGGTTAAGTGTGGAAAGCGAGAGCAACGACATCGAGAATTAGTACCGTAATAACGTCACATAAAACTCATTTCTTTATCAGAAATTTGGCTCTGATCTTTGTAGTAGGGTTTCTTAACGTAGTAGGGCCCAATTCTTACAGCAAAAGTTTCTTGTAAGGTTTCTTAATTAATGAAGCTGAATTGCACATTGTATTAAAATTAATCGAAGACCGCGTTTTGAATCAAGATTTAAAAGAAAGAACCAAATTATAAAGAAAGATTATACTTTTTAGTATTATTTGGGTTGGTAATACATTGTCTGTTTAAAAACATTTTGCAACTCATAAATAAAACTGGAAAGTTTCTTAACTTTGAAATGACCTCTGATATTTTCTAATAGAGTTTCTTAATTCTCTGGAAGAGCCTACTACAGTTTCTTATAAGCGTTTTCTTACAAAAAAGGAATGCAGCCAGTTAAAAATGACACTTGTAGACTCCTACTGGAAGACTGTTGTTCAAACATTTCATACATGGTACACGGAAGCAACAAACAATGCAAAGGTGGGTGGGGGACAAGATCGTACTTGTGAATTGGCAACAAACATTCGCAGAAAAATTGACAAAAGCTTTGATCGAGATTAAACAAACATTAGCATTGCTCATGATTCCTTTATGAACAATAATGAGACGAAATGTGGGAATTCATCATGAATCGGGTCAGCCTACATATATTTGACAAACACAGACTGACACAGCGTCGAGAAACTATTTGCTTAAATAATCGTTTCACACGCTCGAAGCATAAATAGAACGCTAATATTTACACCAATGAATACTGTTTGCAAATGGGCCTATTATTTGTGCCAACAGTGGGCCTAGGTGTAACATCGTGTTGGTCTTATCACGTCGGCAGGAGCTTGCGCGTGAGAGAGTTAAATTCATTGTTAAATCACGCAACCTTTTAACCCATCAATAATCGATTAGTGAAGTCAACAAGATGGACGCTGAACAAATACAGTACGGTATTTTATTGTCAAAGTTTTGATTCAGCAATTCACCCACCTCTTAGTTCAATTGTTTGCTGCATCAAGGGCCTATTTATATGAGCCCGATTAACAGGCTGGCTTGGTAAACAAGCTGTTATTAGGCTTGATTTCATTATAGCCGTGAGGTGCTGTTTACCCTGGGTACCAGACTCTCAATTTTTGAGACTCTGGTACCCAGGGTAGGTGCTGTTAGGCTGCCGCGGCATAATAGACGAATACGGAAAAGATGGCGTCGAGGGGCATTTGAACAAGATGCATTGCGTTTAATGATCGAGTTCCTATAGAATCAATATTGATTCCATTTTAGAACAGAATGAATCCTGGTCAAATGCTCAATCGAAGCCATCTTTTCCTTTATTATCTATTGCTGCAACCATTGACAGCGGCATGCTGCGTCAATTTAAATGGAAATCGACGCTCCCGGTTGTCCTTTGCAGCGGCATATAATTTGATACATTTCCATATAAACAGTTCTAGTGCGGTACTGGGAGAATGGCAGATGGAAGATAGCAAAAGACTGCCGCAGGCAACCTTACGGCAGCTTACGGCTATATAGAAACCAGCCTCTACTTGTGTTTTTATATGGGCTTTCCCAGCACGTTTGCAGAGACAGTTATTTCGGAATGTCGTTATGTTGAATTGATTTAATTGTCAGAATAGTTGATGACTAAGCACTTTTTCAATCTAGCGCGGTAAGCAGGCTGATGCGTTTATGGATGAAGTATCCTTGTTGGAAAAAGATTTAATGACATTCCACAATGAGTAAATTATTAATACCTTGATTATGCAGTGTATAAAGCAGTGTATTAAATTATTTCTCTTCAATGAAATTCATTAAAATGCAAAAATAAAACGAAAACAATCGTAACGTTTATGGACATAAAATAGTAGAATTTTCTCGAAAGCCAAAGCGAGGGGCAAATCACTGATTTCGTACACTTTAAAAATAATCACTAAATATTCACAAAATAATCTAAATAACCAATACAGTGACAAAATAATCACAATATAATCAAATTATCACAAGATAATAAAATAATCAAATGATTATAAAATAATCACAAAATAATCACAAAACAATCACAAAACAATCATAAGATAATCATAAAATAATCATAAAATAATCAAAAAACAAAAAAGAAACAATCGCAAAATAATCGCACTAATCACACAAAATCTGTGTGATTAATATTCTTGTACATTTTCCTGGGAGTGATTTGCCCCTCGGCTCGGGCGACAATTCATGAAGTTTTTTGATATTGTGGTAAACAGAATGTTTTCGCTTTAATCAAATATCAAAATGCTTGCGGTAAAATTAAAGAAAGTACTCAGAGAGAAATTCTTACAAGTAAGTCGTTCGAAAGTAATTTTTGTTCCATTTGCACAATCATTCGTGAAAAGTTGGCGCCAATGGCCATTACAATACAAGCACTTCAGGTACGTATACTATTTAGCAAGCAGCAAAGAGGACCATGTTGTTTTATGAATAGCAAAATTTTAGCACTGATTGAGCATAAACTGTTAGATTTCTCAACAGAGAGCAGCTGGAACGCATCAAAAACGGTTAATTACGCACAAACATATTAGAGTTTGTTGTACCATGAAATAAAATGTTGTGGTGAGGAAAATCTCACTTGACTTTGAATGAGATGCAGGGGAAATCATGAGATAATCTCACGCGAGAACGTTTTTGCCGTGCACAATTAGAATAAAGCTTTGTTGTATTTGTGATGTCAACTGCGCCAAATGCAAGTTATTCACAGTCATCTCAGTTGAAAACGGCGATCCGTGGACCATTTTAGGATAACAACGACCTCGATACAAATTCGTGGGAAATTGTGATTTACATCTAACTATCATTGTAACGATACCCCCAAAAAGACAGCTGATTGTTCTACTAACAAACATACTGGATAACTATGGAAAGTGTCCGTAAAGGGTGAGTCTGAAAAATGCTTAGTCGCTTGAAAGCGTTCAAACCATTCATTAGATTCCAACAACCTGATAATATTTTTGTATCTAACACGCCAACTTCAATGAAACAATCTAGTTTGTCAAAAATCGGTGGTAACGGTTCTCAATTTACAGGCGATCCATTAAGATGTTTATCTAAAAATCTTGCAAAATAGTCCTAAAATCTTTTATCAAATTTGCTAACAATACAGCCTAATGATAATAGAGAGATGTGAAAAAAGGCTGAATGACAGTCTTAAAGGGAATGTAAGCATATAAAACTGGCTCAAGCCACTTGCGGTCAAATTCTAGCCTATCAGATATCAGTATTTCCTGTTGACATAGATCAGCCACCCAGATATGGTTCGGCACGTGTCATGGACTATTCATCATCATATTACTATATCGCACTACATTATAAATGTATGGCAGCAAAAACATAACATTAACACAATTAAACGAAAATAAATAAACTAAATTAAATTAAACGTAACAGAACAGAAGAATATATGAATAAATGTAACAGACGTTAATTCAAAGGTGTGTGTACATCCAGGCATATATAAATCAGGCTGGTGTTATTTGGTTAGTGTTTCCCTAATATCGTTAGCTTGGACGAGATACAATGCTAGGGCGGCTATTGTGTCGTTATCGTTAGAGCTCATGATCTCCTGGAATTGTAAGTTAGTTGTAAGGGGCGCGACCGAAGTATGTAATAAGAGGTTCGTTCTTAGGGTCTCATAGGCCGGGCATACAAGTAGGAAATGTATCTCATCTTCAATTAGACCAAGGGGGCAGTTTTTACGAATACGGTAATTGACATCAAGCCTTTTGTGTCTTCCAGTCTCAATCAGTAATGTATGGTCACTGCATCTAAACTTGCACAATGTTTTACGGTATTTAAAGTTCATACTAACCGACAAATATTTTTCTAGCTTTAGTTGGGACTTGAAAGTTTTGTATGTCCGCAGCTTGCAATGTCGCAAGGAGCCTTGATGTGATGAGGTTAGTTCTGATTTCCAAAAATTATGGAAAATTGTGAAAATCTTGTCCTTAACAATTCTGTTTACCTGGTTAGGGCTGAGAGAGGAAGGGTCATTCCAGAGGGTAGAAAGTCCTATAGCGTCTAGTGCCAATTTAACTGAATTAAACCAGTTGGATATATTGCTTGGGATATATTGCTATTGTCTTTGTACGGCTATATATCCTTAGATTCAATTATGCAGCAGCCTCTTAAGAACCTAGTAAGATGTTTGAGCAATAAGATACAGTAGACTGATAAAGCTAGATATTTATAGCTGCTGGGCAAAATTGTTGGCAAATTTGATAAAGGATTTTCGGCCTGTTTTGAATAATTTTGACATGAAATATTTTATAAAATTGCTTGTAACTTGGCAACGAAACAACCGATTCTGACAAATTAAATTTTCGTAACATAGTTAATGTGTTAGCTACAAACATTCTTCCATGTTATAGGGACATAATAAATGGTTTGAAAGCTACAGGCTTTCAAACGTCTATGCATTTTTGACTCACCCGGTATTCGGCTCTTTGAGTTGCTTGCCTCAGCAAGTCGAGACATGATTTAAAGACAACACTTTAAGGCCAACATGAGTCGAGAGAGCCTAAGTTCAGGTAGGCCAATAACAAGGGAGGAAGACAGCAAGTTTTAGATTCGCTTAATTTAATTTCCAGCTGCATTTGTTAAATTAAGCCTGGAGTCACAATGCTCATGGTCCGATCAAGTGTGCTTTTACTGATCCACTGCCAACTAGATAAATTTCTATCCGTTTGATAATTACCAAGGCCAGTTGAAACAGAGCCTTATGTGGCCTTATGTGCGCTATTGCTGAGAAGGTGAAAAGAAAGAAAAGCTATAATAAACAGAAGCATTACGTTTCTCATCAAAGAATCATGCTGGCAATGCACAATGCGGTTTTCTGCTACAGTAACTCTAAACACAAACAAATGTGATTTTCAAGATGAATATGCAGAAAAATATACAAGAATAAAATGCACTGACATCGAGTTTTGCTTAAATTGCTCAACATCTTTCTAAAATGGGCTCCGTTGCGCAGTTGGCATTTTCGAAAAATTAGCTTCTCTAGTGGACACATGCCGTCGTTTGTCTAGCAGAAAGGCAAAACCTGGATGTGAAAGACGTTCTTGCAAGCATTGCGTCCTCAAAATATGAAACAAGCATCGCTAGGGGTTAAAGACAAAACAGCAAAACTGTAATACTATGTGTGAACGTACATGTGTGCTTGTCAAAACATTCTAGGCTATCATTAATATATTCATGTTTAATATAACATTGAAGAATTCATTCAAAGTATCTTAAAAATCTGTTTTATCCTGTTTAAAGGAAAAGGGTCTTAAGATGATTTGTACCCTAATCCCACTTAAAACCATTTCGTTGTGGACTGAAGAGGCCAAGAGCGTGTGTTTTTATTTTAGTGGATTTTTCAAAGTTGTAATTAATAAAGCTTAAAAGTCTGAGCTCTTTGCAATTAAAAACTATTTACAAGAGTAGGAGGTGCTTCATGAAATAACAGAGATCTATCAAAATAGTTCGAATTTAAACTCTGTATAATCAGCTCGCGTTAAACAGGCTTTTGTAAGGCTGCGAAACCAGTGAGTAACTCATGAATGGCTGTCCAGCTTAGATCTAACCAGATCTAAGACAGGTAGAAGGCAACATAGAGACCAAATCTTGATTGGCTTCCAAATTGTCCACGTTTCCGCGAATTAGGCCAATCGTAAGATTGCAACAAAAGCAATTTAAGGCCCGTTTTTGAAAGTGCTTACAATCCTTAAGGGCCTAGCGTTTGTAAAGACAAGAAAAAGCACCTAAATTAGCATTTGATGTGGTTTCTTCGAAATCTGAAGGTCCAATTCTGAAAAGTAGTTCCAATATGACAGCCAATCAATATTTCATACCTATGATTGACATTTGAATGGCCTATGCCGTTCTTACCTGCTATATTCTCATATGGACAATGATATATTCATCTTACGCATCACCTTACGCATAAAAGAGATCTTACTCATGAATGCGTAACTTACGCAAGCATACGCAGATTACAATAAGCCCAACACCACCTTCTGCGACAGGGAACTCTAGTTTCTAAATCTGACAATAAATAACTTCTCCCAAATACCATTGAGCTCCAGTTGAACAAGTTTGTTAACAATATCCTGAAAATCTAAATTTCCCTTGTCGCAGGAATGACATCGCGAAAGGTCATAAGCACAGAAAAAGGGTCCAAATTTTCGTTTCTCGTAGTTTTACCTAATCATCGGAAAGGTGCCTAATCTGTCAGCCATGCCGTGAAAGTCCCTAAATATAATGGCTGACCAGTGTATGAGCCCTAACTATAACAGAGGGCCAGGCTATGACGCGGATATCATGGGCGAACCTTCATCCGCCTGTTGGAGCTATCTCATCGCGCATACTCTTCAAGTGAACAGCAAAAAGGCCTTGTTAACACAGGAACAATATCATGCCATTCCCTAACAAGGCCCACTCGCAAATAGCAACGATATCGTACATTTAATTCAGTATCGTCAAAAAAAGTGCTACGATATTGTACCATTCCTATGTCCATGCACTAATCTTTTAGTTCCAAAAAGTGGTACGAAAGCAGCACAGTACAATTAAGTACTATTGTGAACCAGGCCTAAGGAGGTCCAGGGACACACAGGCTCTGGGATCCAGGACCATATGGTGATTGTCCTCTTGGTCTTATGGGCTTCCTCATTACTTTACTTTAGCCTCGTTTTCCACAAAGTCATTTGGTACCACAAACGAGGTCATCAGAGCCAGTGTTGAGTGCGTGTCGTCCACATAAAGGGACGGCAACATTAATTCCTTGTATCCGTTATTTTCAAAGTCTTGGCGCAAGGGTCATAAACTACACACATACTCATGGTGGGCCTTTTTATTCCGATTGTAACAGTCGATTAAGAGAAATCTGATACAAAAGGAATCAAAAATGATATAGTGAATTTTAATTTGCCTTGCTACATTGCCACGAGGTTGTGGTCGATTTTGAAATGACACGTTTTAGCACTAGATTAGCAGTAGATGTGCAAAAACCAAATCTATCCTATTGCTATTGTTACTGTTGACTTTTAGTTAATAGTGTTGTTGACTTTTTAAATTGTTAGACCATTCGCAACCTACATGAAAATATCACGCCCCTATCACGTTTCTAAGAGCAAAGATTGCAACTGAATATTACAAACAGAATAACAGAAGCTTGAAAAAAGCGCTCGCCACATTCACACGAGGAAAACCTTGGTTTCTAACAGCTAAAAATTGCCATTTTAAAAACGAATAACATGTGAGAGACCGGCACGGCACTATGACGATCAGAACTAAAGTCCTATAGTTAGTACTCTGCTACAAATGACATTAATATAACAAATAAAATCCAGCTATTAAACTTCCCCCGTCCAGCCTCATCTTGACGGACCTATCAGACTGCGTAAATCCTGGTAAATGTTTATCGGAAGCAAAAAGACAATGGCGATCAAAATATTTGCTCAATTTTACCACCCTTTATAAAAGCAACAAGGACGCTAAATTACTTGAAATTTCCAGAAAAAGTTTGCAGAAACCTATTCTAACGGGTGAGTAAAAATAGAACCGCTTAGACGTTTGAAACGCTGTAGCTCGATTATCAGATCCCTATAAAATGATAATACCTGTGTAACTAACATATCAACTTAGATAAGAAAATCTAGTTTGTCAAAATCAATAGTATCGTTTTCAAATTCAAAGCACTTTTACAAAATGCTTCATCTCAAAATCCTTCCAAACAGGCCTAAAATCCTTGAAAAACTTTTCTGGCAATTTAATCCCATATTTATCATTATCAAGCTCTATCGGTCTATCTTATCGCTCAAACATTTCCTAGGTATGTAAAGAGGCTGCTGTATAATTGTGTACACTTGGGACTGTACACTCGTATTAGCCTTTGTTTTTCTGTTTCCTTTTATCGCAAGGCTGAATTGTTACCGAATTTGATCAAGGATTTTAGGCCTGTTTCGTTGGATTTTGAGATTAGGCATTTTGATAAAATACCGGGTGTCCCAAAAAAGTACTCCTTTTTAAAAATCACCAAAATTTGATTACAAGGCCGATCTTCAAATTTATTCTTCTGGCAAGTAGATCAAGGACCAAATTATTTTCCCAGATATCGCTGATCTTCTAATTTGTTTAGAAATTGGCAAGTTTAGCTCTTTTTAGGGCTGCCTGGTTTTGAATCATACTGCAAAAAGGAGCTGATGATTAACAAAAATAAATTTATTTGCGTATATTAAAGGGAATCTAAGCATATATAAGCCTTTGGTAAAAATAGCCACTCAAAGATAATAGGCCATGACACGTGCCGATAGTGCCGAACCATATTTGGGTAACTGACCTACGTTAACAGGAAATAGAAAAACAATGTTGTTGTGCGTGCTGTACGTCGTTTGTATAAGTATAACAGTAATTTCAATAAAAATACGACTTGTACGAAGAATATGAATAGATACAACGTTTCGAGCATAACTCTTCATCAGGAAATACTGATATCTGATAGGCTAGAATTTGACCGCAAGTGGCTTGAGCCACTTTTATATGCTTAGATTCCTTTTAAGCTTTTAATTTGGACATATATGCAAGAAAGAAACGGACATTATCATTGGAGACTTCAACGATAATAAAAAATCTGAACATTTTGGCTCTGAGGCAAGATTGACGATGTTTCTTAAAATGGATAGCTCAAAATAAGGTTTTTCAATGTGTAATTTTTCAACCTTTAAGTTTTGAAAATAAACATTTTATCATCTTCAAATATTTTTGGGTCATTGACAAAACAAATCAAAAAGACAATTTTATCATAGGTTTGATAATGGAGTGTTGATGATTTTTTAAACAAGAGTAATTTTTTGGGGACACCCAGTAGCTTGTAATTTGAGAACGATACAACCGATTTTGACAAACTAAATTTTCTTATCTAAGTTGATATGTTAGCTGCACATGTATTATCAGTTTATAGTAAAGGCAGTAATCAGATAAATGCTTTGCGAGCTACAGGCTTTCAAACGTCTAAACACTTTCTCATTCAACCGGTACAGATGTTGTGTTTGTTTATACCTGTTCAAGGAACTTTTAAAATATCTCAAGGTACAAATATCTCGAAATGGAGAAGTGACTTAGTGAAAACATTTTCGACTCAATAATGCAAGATTGAACAAATGAACACGGGCAAATAGTTCTACAAAAACGTAAGCAAAATGATGATTATATCGAGTACATGACAGGCAACAGCGCCATTGTGAAGTTTACCTCTGATCAGAAAAACAATGTCTGATTTCTTAAGCACCAGAAATGCAGGTTTTGATCCTAAGATCCCAATTCATGGTGAGAAAATAATTGCTACATACAAGTTGCAACAACTGCTTGTTTTCAAGGTGGATAAATCTACAATTCTTCCAGGTTGCTGTTTTGTTTACTTTTCAGTCTAGTAAATTCAAAATAATTTGCGCACACATTGTCTAGTTTTAGTGGCTTCACTAAATTAGAAGGAATTTGTATAGGATTTGACCCATTGTGTCACCAGCAGCGATAGTTAGTTACTATGCAGAAAGGTTAAAAAATTTTCCGTGGCACATTTTCTTTTAAATACATATCAAATATCATGTTGGGTATCATGGGGTGCACGTATTTTGTTGTAAGAAACTCTTTCTAAGAAACTCAACTCGTAGATCACTACAAAATTAAGAAATTTGAATATTGGGACAAAATTGTTTAAGAAACTTGTTCCTTTAGTGTAAAAAATCCATGGCATACTTTTACTATATTTTAACTTGTTCCTTGTATTGTATTACGTGAGTGGTACAGCTTCATAAATCTTCATTGTGAAATAGACCATTTTGACATTTAGAAAAGGGTCTGGGGAGAGCAATATTTTTCTGGTAAATGGCGGGAACAAATCTGGTAAATGGCTGCCACGGGGCTTTAACGAATGATAAATTGAGCTCCACAATATGAGTTCATTTTATCATTCGTTAAAGCCCTGTGGCAGCCATTTACCAGATTTGTGTCCGCCATTTACCAGAAAACTATTGCTCTCCCCAGACCCTTTTTCTGAATTTCAAAATGGTCTATTGTCAAGCACGCACATGATGAAAGCACAAAGAATTCTATCAAACTTCTAAGAAACCCTTATAAAACCTTAAGTACTCAAATAGTGAAAATTCTAAGAACCTTTCAGCACAGGTCTTAGCATCACATCCAGATTCGGTTATCTAAAGTATTCCTTTCATTGCTAGTCTCAGTGACATCAGGCAGCTTTATATCAATTTCTTCTTGTTTGGTTCCAAGAAGAAATTGCTCAATACGAGTTGCTTGTTCATTTGCTTATTTCAAAGCAATTTTTTTCATCGACAAGTCATTATGCCAAAATTCCACGTGTTTAACATTTATTATAGTGCATATTTGCTATAAGCATGATATAAGAATGCAAATTGTTGATAAATTCAGATAAAGATTGCAACCGAATCTTTTGAGTTAAAACTCTCTTATCTACCGCTACTTATTTCTGTTTTTGAAATACTGAAGAGCTTAACGACAACCAAGAACAACTTTCCACCTGTTCAACAAATTAAAAAATCATTGGTGGTTAGTTGGTTGTTATTGTAGGAAAGCGTCTTTGCGGGTCTTTTCAAAATATGTGATTGATTTTGCTTCATAAACACATTTTTTGTGTGACGTCGTCAGTGATCGTAGTGTTAGGGTAATACAAGTATTTTGTAGAAACAAGATTTTGGAATACAAGCATGTGTTGCGTTTGATATGCCAATACAATGCGATTAAAATTGCAAACAATGGATTTTATTGGGCCGACTAGTTAAGCTTCAAATGTAAACAAACCAGACCACAAAAGATTAGGAAATTAGGTAGCTAACTAGGTAGCTAACTAGCTCGTTGTCCATATCTAGGGGTTATTTGCTATCATGAGAAGACATTAGCATTTATCGAAATAAGAAGAACAAAGCTAAACACTTGCTGTCGAAATGTTATTGATCTAATTAGGAAGATGAATACTACTTTTTCAGCCGGAAATCCCCAACATATGGGTCTGTTTTCCGTAGCAAATCCCCCCCCCCACATTTGGGTTGTTTTATCTAAGAAGGCTCGGATTTCAGATATTTTAAAATTACTATTTTAAACTTTCTTTACAGTTTAGGTATCAATTTAAGTTTTATATGGTTTAACTATCTTTGATAAAAATTGTTTGTAAAAGATCCAACTGCCCTAGAGATTTCGTACTTGGCTGCCAAAAGCAAGGACGTCCCTCTTTTCCTTAGGCCAGTGCACAGGAAATTGAGCTCAAATAATTTGAAATTTCAGGAAACGCTAGCACATTAACTGCTCAGCTATGTTTGGCTAGAAGTCAAATCCAATAACGTAGTACAAAGTAAAATAAAGAGGCAGTAAAACTAGCGGTCAGATCTTCTAAAATCTATAGAACATTTTCTGGACGATTGTGTCAAATTCCCCAATTAACTTGCCAACCAAATTTTGGGATCAGGTTTATTAGTTTATTGCGTATTACTGCATTATACACAAAATTGCACATTTTTGAAGAGTCAATAAAATTTGATCAATTCTTCGAAGATTCAAACATCAAAGCTGACAAGGACCAATAATTTTTTATATCAAATGTGATGATGTACCGGGTGACCCAATAAAAAGTGAAACCAGTTAAAAATTCCCAGACATTTGATCATGTTATCGATCTTTAAATCTCCTCTTGGTGCATTTGCTTCAAGAACCTAAATAAAATTCAAGATCGATGTTTTATTCTTTTGGGATACAGATGACGAAATAACAGCATAAAAACCAATATTTTGAGCAATGGTATTTTACTAAATATCATATTAGCCAAAAAGAAATATGTTGCGATTTCATAGGAAAGTTCGAGTCTTAAATGGTACAAGAGCCTTGCCAAGGCCATAAACAATCAATTCACTTGGTACTTGGTAGTGCAAGATAAAAATTAAATTATAGAATAATTTCATTTGATTTTGGGGTATGTTTCAAAACCAGATAGCTTCCAAAAACACAAATTCCTACAAATTCAAAGCAATTTCTAGACTTAACAATATGTTTAAAATTAATTCGGTTCTTGACACAAAAAAGCACACAAAGAAATATTCCTGAAGAGCAATAAATTTTGATGATTTTTCAAAAAGTTTCACCGTTTTTGGGTTACTCGGTATATACAGGATGAGTTAAACAACTATTTGCACCTGTTAGAAAATAGTAGAAATTAATCTAGTGGACCGATCTCAAAGATTCTTGCTTTAATCTATCAATAACGATCAAATTTAAATTTAGAGACTATGTTTGGGTACCTTTATTAGGAATTAGGTGAAATAAAGGGGATGGTAATGTGATATCGGTTATAAAGCTTTTGTTACGCTAACACAAGAGGCTGTCAGAAAATTTTACAAACTGAGACACCAGGGACTTGAACAGAAAGCTTCGACTACGTTTACAAGATGCCGGCAAAATTTGAAAATGTAAAAAATGTGACGGTACCAAAATTGTAGCTAGTTATCACACAATACCAGCACAATTTGAAACCAGTAGAATATTTGACGGTAACAAACTCCTCGCCATTTCCCCAACAACGAGGCTAGAATTTGACACTAAAGAAATTTATCTGGCCCTAAAGCGTCAATCCGCCTTGTTTCGAAAGTGTCAAAAAAAGTTTTTTTCCATCGTTTTCGAGTGTTCACACGACGCCGTTTTCTAAATGTGCTGATAAAAAATGAGCTGTTTTCGTGTGAACGGGAGGCGTATCCGTAACAATTCTATGCCGTTTTCAAGTTTTGCCGGTATCTCGTGAACGTAAATTTAACAAGGAGCAGAACATCTTGGTCCCAAGCGAGGTTGCGTTAAAGCTTGCTTAACCTGCGGAAAAACTCATTAAAAAAATACATTAACATCTAAATTGCACATCACTGGCAAAGTTTCTACATTGTTTATGACAGTCTGGCTGGTTTCAAAGGACGACTGGCGTCAAAGTTAAGCAAGTCTCAACCACCCACAGGTTTTAACTATTGTCAGCATCTTGCAGTACCGTAGCATAAATTATTATGTAAAAAATGGCTTTTTAGAATGTTTGAGTTATTCGTGAGGCCAAAAACGAAAAAAAAAGCTATTTTATCATTAAAAAGCAGCATAGATGGGTATAATTGGGCTTGAAACAACTTGAATCACCAAGTTTTGTCATTAAAGTTCCATTGGAAAATAAGAATGATCGTAAATGTTTTATTAAATCCAATTTGGTACGAACCATCTAGCAGAAACTTGCTTGGAAAGTGGCTGCTAATGTTAGGCATTTTGGCAGATGCAATTTGTGTACTTATATTTGGTGTTGCATTTTTACAGTCAAATTTTAGGACCAGTGAAATATACTAAGACTGACGCCATTTTGGAATTCCCCGAAAAAGCATCAAAAATAGAAATTCTTCAAACAGAGTTGAGATTGCTTTAAAGCACTTGATTGGAAGGTTCAAAACGAAATAAAAATGACAATTTCTTGACCCTTCTGAGCAGAGAAATGAGAGCTTGAAAAATACCATCTAGGTAGCGCTATTCCAGAAATGTAAAGTGTTCAAGCATCAAAATTAGGCCCAATTTCAAAATCAATATATCCTTTGTCTGTTGACCAATTTGGAATTTTTTTTTAGTAAATTGATTTCCTTTGTGTATTAATAAAAAAACTGCTAAAATCAATTGATTTTCTAATTTCATTTTATGACATATATTCCCCCTAATTTTGTCATTCTTGATCACTGTGAGCCGTTCAAGATTTGATGACAGAATCGGATTAATCACTGGACATGATAAAATCAAAATTAAATCTATGCTTGACTAGTGTTGAATAGCAACGTGCAAGATTGACGTTTATGAAAAAGCTATTGAATACCAAGTATCAAAACAATCTCGTTGGTTTTCTTTCTTTGGGGAACTTATGGTTGTAACTATAACTCATATATATTACTGCACCTGCAAAAATTGCATTCAAGCTCAAACTATGGTTAGGCCGTTACCGACAAACCTGTTTATGTTGAATACACGTATTTGTTTAATAAGAAACTATTTACAAGAAATGCAACTCTGAGATCACCAAAAAAATAAGAAACTTGAGTATTGGAAAATTTACTGAAGAAAATTTTGAATTCATGTCATTTTTATATCTAGCAATTTGAGGTATGAGGTATATATTTCCGCTTGTTAACTGTAGTTCATATTGAGCTCTAGACAGAGGCATAGTTTTCATAAAATTGGGTGTGAAATGTTCAGAATGGCACAGGAGATCCCCCATTGATAAAATAAAGAGAATTTGATGAACTTTCTCAGAAACTGCTAAGAAACGTTGAGTGCTCGAAATCTGATAATTCTAAGGCACTTTCAGAACTGGGCCAATTTTTTAGTTTCTTAACAAAATACGTGCAATACCATAGGATTCGAATCTTTGAAAAGGCGGTGCAAACTAACTTCGATTACATTTTTCTTTGAATTGAATGGCTTGTAAGGAACTTCAGGTGCTTTGCCGTAATTCTACAGTGGAATTTTTTATGTCTTGATTATTTTCAAAATTGTGGCGTTTCTATTTTTACTGAAATAATTCATGGAAAGTTTAAAAAGTTAAAACCATCGTAAATACTAAATTATTAGAGTAAAAATGATACAATCTTCAAGAAGGCCATAGTTTATGAAGGTCTGCATTATGGTGGCAAGCAGAAATTTGTTGCTATTCTGGTTTACGATTTAGAATTTTGATGACGTTTTAGCCCCAAAATATAACAAATGCCGCCATTTTGAAAATAATCAAGATATCAAGAAATTGCACGGTAGAATAACAATAAAGTAGCCTAAGTTCCTTTCAAGCCATTCAGTTCAAAGAAAGGGGTAAGAGAATTTTACGTCGCCTTTTTAAAGATTCGAACCCTATGCTACGTGCAATATAAAATTGTATTCAGCCACCTAACTGTGGTTAGTTTGCCACCGACAAACCTGTATAACTGTTGCATAAAACAAGGCATACTATACTGAACACGTGCTAGCAGAATGGTAACCCTGACAATACACAGGCTTAAGCTACATTATTCATAGCAACAGTACATAGATTCACGAGGGCAAATTCTTGTTTAAATAAACTTATGAATATTCGCTCTTAAGGCAATTAGGCCTAAAGAAAGACAATATTAATCCTATATTATTAAAACCAAAATAACAAAGTGAGTCTTGTGAGGAAAATGTACCACCGAAATTAAGCCACTACATGCAACCAACTGAATCAGGATTTAATTCCAATGGTAGATAACTCTTAGATCGCGTTTCCTGTATTTACATCGAGTAATATGATTCGGAGGTACTAATATCAGATTGATAATAATGATCCAATATTAATTGAAATTGTAATCAAAATGGTATTTCAGTCGCATGTTAAGAGGATTTCGGATCGAAATAAGTCAAAAGACCGATACAAGACCAATAGGGAAAAATTGGATGAAAATACTCATATCTTACCTAAGGTTTAAAATAATGGTGTGGTGTGGGCTAGCAGAAGAAATAGTTGCGGCATCACCATAAAAATACAATATTGATTGATAATATTATCGATATTAAAGCCAATGGGGCAAGATTGGATAAAAAAACAGTCATTCCCCAGAGAAATTCAAGATAGTGGTTTGGGCTTGTGGAAGAAACTATATCAATTTATTACTAATATTGTCAATAGTAACAGCTCAAATAATTTCGCATTTGATGAAAATATACTCATTTTCCACAGAAAGTTAAAATACTGGGTGAGTCAAAAAAGTATCGGCGTTTGACAAACTGTATGATTACGAATAATCCATCAATGTCATCATACTAGATGCCATTTTTTAGTGGAAAGACTAATCTAGATGTCAAAATATATTCTGCTAAAATAGCTCAGTTCGTTCTATAGAGTTATGAGCAGTTTATTATGGGTATTTTTAACCTGCTGGACGAAGGACTAAAATATTGATGAAATCTTCTCTCATTTCCAGCTTGTACACAGTGAAAAAGAGCATCAAATGCCTTTAGGTTAGAAAACAAATGATACAAATGAGTCCCCTGGCATTCGAATGGCTTATATTTGATTCTCAAAAGATTTTGATGCAATTGCCATCATTTTAAAGCTGAAGACATGGGAAATTTAGTTGTAACTTCTAGTCCTTTTTCACGCTCTTCCAAAAAAACAATCCAGGCAAAATCGCCAATAACTCCAGAACGATATAACCGATTTTAGTGAAATAAGAAACATTAATTTTATTTTCATTTGAACTCGTTTGTAGCACTTTCTTTTACATTTATAATGCATATTGAGAATATATTTGTGGTGATTTTATATCTTTTCTAAAGTGTGATTTGGTACTTTTACATTTCTAATGGTATGATCAATGTTTTTTTCTGAAGTCAATAAAACAAATTTCTTGATTTAAAATTTTGTTTTCACGATCTATCTGATGGCACCGGATGAGTAATAAACAGTTTGATGCCTGGAATATTTAGATAAATTTGGTTTATCACTAATTTTAAAAATTCTTCTGAAACCTGCAACATTCTGCATTTTAGCCTGTACGTAAAATGTAGCTTTTACATTACTATTTCTCAGCAAATATGCATTGGATTTAGAAAACTTTGGTACCAAAATTTAAGTTGAAGCTTCTCTTCTTTATGTAAACAAATTAGAAATTATTGAAGCGAAGGCTCCTCTGCTGTAACCGCTTGAACGTGTCATCTTTTTCTGGGACACCAGCCAACATTTTTAAATGAGTGGTACCAGTTCATGGCCAATTCTACTTGTGATAATAGAGAATTATGAGGGTGATTTGTGATAAAATGAACATCAAAAAGATAGCATATAATTTTAATCATATGAGGTCACAAAACTGGTTACTGAAGCAAAAAGAAAACTCCGCCACAAAGGGAATTGAAAGTTGATGAACGGGATGATGAGAGTGAACATTAATTTTGCAAGCAATAGGGTGATAATAGCTTATGATAAGTGGTGAAATCACATTCTACTTACGATAACAGAGAAATTATGAAGGTGTTTTCTGATAACAAGAACATAAAAAAAATTGATCATCTTGATATGATCTGTTTGATACTGAACAACAAGACAACCCTAAAGAAATACGAGTTGTCGAAATGGTCGAAGGTTATCTCTTTACGACTTATAGAAATAGCCAAAGTAAAATCAAAAGATCGATGATGCACCAATGAAATCGATATAAAAAAGATTGTATATGTTTGCCTGCGATATTCCAACAAAGTTCAGAGATAGCTTTTGCAAGTAAAATGAAAAGATCAACACACTAATAGTCTGTTAGTATCAACTTTGAATACCGTAAAACATTGTCCAAATTTAGATGCAGTGACCATACATTACTGATTGAGACTGGAAGACACAAAGGGCTTGATGTCAATGACCGTATTTGAAAAAACCGCCCCCTTGGTCTAATTGAAGATGAGGTACATTTCCTCCTTGTATGCCCGGCCTATGGTACCCTAAGATCGAACCTTTTATTACATTCTTTGGTCGCGCCCCTTACAACTAACTTACAAGTCCAGGGGATCACGAGCTCTAACAATAATGACACAATTGCCGCCCTAGCATTGTACCTCGTCCAAGCTAACGATATTAGGGAAACAATAGCCAGATATATCTATGCCTGGATGTACACACACTTTTGACTTAATGTTTGCTAAATTTATTCCTAAATTCTGTTCTATTACGTTTAATTTAATTTAGTTGATTAGTTTCGTTTAATTTTCTTAACTTTATTTCTTGCTGCCATACGTATACACTGTATAAAGTGCATTGTATCACTAATGAAATGATAATGGTGATGATGATGATGTTGATGATGATTAATAATATCAATGAAGACCAGAAAGACATGGAAGATATTTGCGCATTCTAATTTATTTTTCGGATGGATCCTGTACTTGATAAAATTATCTACTTTTGCAAGGACCACCCTGTATGGACTCAAAACAGTAAAATATTTTGGCACTAAACAGTGGAATACCTTCCACTTTTCATACGTGTTGCTGGTTCTATCTCAATTTTTCGGTCTAAATTGAAACCTATTTCATAGATTCATATGTCTAATTTATATAATCGTTGAGGCTCATCTGGTTTGCATATTTTATTTATAATATTTTTATTTTCTTTGCTTTTATGGGGTTTTCTCTCTCGATTCGTTTACCAATTTAGAGAGCTCCTCCGTAATCAATCTATCCTATATACAATCATGTACTGTTCTTTCTTTTGTTTTAGTTTGTAGTTCTGTAACCGCTCGATGTATTTAATTCTAACGAAATGTATTTAATTGAATTGTAATTGTTTAGAATTGTATGTAGGAAAGATTGATAATCAAATGAAACTGAAACTGAAATAAGTGCTAACACCTTCACTCTTTCTGCCGAATACCTCTAAAATATGGGAGGTCCAGAAACCTATTTCGCGCGGGAGATTAGCAACTTCGCCCTTTGGCATTAACCTAAGAACAGATAAATTCGACTCTTTCCTTACGTATTTTGCACTTAATTAAAGGTTTAAAAGTATTGGTTTATGAATTCTATTGAAATTGAGTTATCATAGGATAGGACACAACATTTACTCGTTCTTTGCAATAATTCAGATAAGTGGTTCTATAATTCATGTTGTGCAATGTTAAGGCACAGAACCACGTAAGATGTTAACCAAAGAGCTCAATTGGTGAATAATGTATCATGTTTTTGACTTTTTCGTTTTGACTGTGTGTGAAAATGAAGGACAGAAGAGTGGATGAAGAAATTTGCTCCATTGTCAGATCTTACGTACACGTTTTTTTTAAACTTCATATGAAACTCAACTCTCAGATTGCTAAAAATTAGGAAAACCGACTGAACGGAGTTAAATGGAGCAATCTATAAATATGACAAAGAAAACGCCTATGCACGCTATTGTTTCTCTAGCTATACAACATTCGCGCACGCGCCGAAATCATCAATACAATAGGCTAATTTAGACTTGCACATGCAGCTCTTGAGTTAGCTATTTATCTCCGTCAATTAACTCTAAGAAACTGCAATACTGGGAAATAATTGTTCAAAAAATTGTATCGTTTAGTCGTCACGCGAGGAAATCCGAAGCATACTTTCACTTAATTTTCACGGGTTCGTCATTTCTTGGAAAGTACTTGAGTACACATATCTTTAGTAAGAAACTCTTTCTTAGCAACTCAACTCTCATATCACCACAAAGTTAAGAATCTCCAGTACTGGAAAATATCACTTGCGAAACTTTTTAATTTCTTGTGAAGCTTTTTCATTTCGACTGAAGCATACTTCCGCTTGTTTGCTGTACTTTATTACTCGCTACGAATTAACCAGACATCACAACACAAACTGACTCAAAATAAGGAACAAGCATCAGATAAACAAAATCATGGGAGCATGTGATATGAACTTTGAGCAGGAAGAGCATTATAACAGCATCTATAGGAAATAAACAAAACTAAACATGTCTTTTGCCGCTTAAACAGCGCTACTAATATCTTCACTTCCATTTTGAGTAACGAAGCTCAATTCTTTGCAAAAAACACGCGGCAATTTTGGATGTTTTGGTTATTTAATTTCCTCGCTATTGTTTTTGTCGCTGTGAGTCAAACTCGACCAGCCTGCATAATTTTACAGTTCTACTACTGTATTTTCTCGAGAAATACCCGATAATTATCTTGTGATACAACATGTCACAGAATGAACTTTATTTATGTCTCAGATTATTATCTTCTAGATCCGCGTTTGTTGTCGTTTTTACACAATGTAATCGGCAAAATTCTTGGAAGAGTTTCCAATTTGAGAACCAATCGAAGTTTATGATCTATGGTTTTGAAATACGTAGGCCTTATTAAAGTAAATGAACGGAGATATAGCGATCTAGTCTAAACATAGCACAAAAGAACGGCACGCGCCACTTATGTTCCTATTGTTTTCATCGATGGAAAAAATCAAATACAATAGATTCTATTTACATGGACCCAGTCCCCCTAGCTAAGTTGCCTTTTAACCCCGTTGATTTACTTTAAGCTAGAAGGCGCAGACGTTGTTAAAAATATGGCCGCTGCAAAAACTGTTTCCAGCCTACTAAAAACGTGTTCATCGCATCCGCAGACACTTAACAGTATTGACCAGCAAAATCTTGCTTAAAAGGAATAACTGTCTATTATTACGGAGGTTTTGGTCTATGATACCCTGGTTGCCTCATAAATCTCAACTTTAAGCCATGAAATTTCCTCAACAACAACTCTAATATTAGCAAAGTTTCAGTTAGCCTTTTACGGTCGAATTCTAGCCTATCAGATATCTGGATTTCCGGTTGACTATGATCAGTTACCAAATATGGTTCGGCACATGTCAAGGTCTATTGTCTTTGCACGGCTATTTTTAACAAAGTCTTATGTATGCTTAGATTCCCTCTAAAGGTTCTAATGAAATTTTTTAAGAAACACTTTTTGAGCGAAAAACTCGTTGTCGTTAAAGGGAATCGACATAATTAAAAGCTGGCCCGGGCCAAGTTAAAAATATAGTCTATTGTATTTGATACTGTTGGCACGTGCCGTTTCATTGTGTAGCTGGAGAAACAATGGGTGCGTGGGTGTTTTCGTAGCCTATTTATAGCGACCATTCAATATAGCTATGTCTATTCCCTTTAAGTTTTGCAAGAGTGGTATTATTAAGAATTTTATGAAACCCGGTAGAGCATATGACACCGGCCTGTTCTTCCGCGTAAAATCACCAAAGACCCGAAAATTTTACAAATTATGATAGATCACCGAACTTTAGTGTTATTATTGAACTCGTTATTTTGTTATTTATCAGCGAGCCACCTCTAAACTCTAAATGGTACATTCATCACTCCGAACGCTCGTAAACAAGATTTTGCCTCAAGTAAAATAAAATTACAATCCAACATAAGCCGAATAAATCCGGTGTAACTGGGCGATGCGATGGTGATTTAAAACTATTAAACGAAAATTAGATTATTACTAAAACAATATTATTAATCTTGAAATTCGCTGTTGTTATGTTTTCAGCAATGATCCTTAAATAGATTTCATATAATTAGTCTTCTGAGAGTTGAATAGGAATATGCCACAACAGGAGCACTTGTCAGAGTATGACCTTCAGACAGAGTAATCTTGTGAACCTAATTCAAAACTATGAAAATGAGCTAAGGCCGTTGTTTACAGTCTCGTTTTGCTCTGTTTTTGTAAGCTTGGCGACGTGAACATAAAACTAGATGGAATTAATCAAAGGGCCACCAAAACAAGAACAAGTTTGGCGTGGAACAGGAACTTTCATATTCTTATTCGTTTTGTTGTGATTTGGTAGATTTTTAGTTAAAGACAAATAGCTAACCATGATCCTTTGTGATCCCAAAGTTGATTTTCGGATGATATAAAAGTCGTTTCTGGCCTAGGTTCTGCTTGTTTTGCTTTTGATTCAGCGCGCAAAGGATCATGGTTAGTAATGAGTCTTTTAACTCTAAGGCAAGGCGGCCAGTCGTGCAAAAATCTTTGCTCACTGGTCATACAGCAGAATTCCTGCAGATATCTGAATAACGCACTCTGATTGGCTACCTGAAACATCGAATCTTATCATAAATAAATAAATAAATAAATAAGAATAGACATCGAATTTCACAAATTAATAGAACCCATTTTGCAGCATGAGTTTTCAAATCTTCTTGACATACCCGGTAGACCAAATAACATCGCAAACAACATCGCTAATTGAATTATTCTTTCAAATTTCTATTGTTTATATAATGAACTACCTTTGTGCCAAATTTGGTTTCCATATCTCGTACAACAAGAGAGATAAGCAGGGGGCGGAATCCGCCCCCCCAGGCATTGAGTGTTTCAAAACACCCAGGTCAGATAGGGTTAAACATCAGTTGGGTTAATGAGGATTTTTATCACTTACAGAGCCGTCCAAAAGACTGCTCGGAAGTTATTGTTTCAAGTTTGAGATTAAGGGCCTGATTACATGGGGCGGGCTGGCCCGGTTAACCCTATTCAGCCCGGGGGGGCATTATGGCCCCCCTATCAAACTTTTTTTAATAGAATCTTAGCCATGAAAGATGTGACTTTGAAACTTCTTGACTTTTATCAAAATTTAATAGGCTACATAATTATCAACTTTGCATTGTCTATTGTTGTGTCACGTGACCTCTGTATGCCCTTTTTTGGAGACCGGTCACAAAGAAAATCGTAAATCCTCTGTTATTTTCTCCCCAGTAGCATAAAATACAAAGTTATATATACCATTCGATTCGTCTTGAAGAATGCTTTCATTTGATATATAGTTTGTTAATATCTGCTTACATCAGCAAGTTTTAATATATATGACGTCATACAACTTGATGACGTCATATTTTGAATAAATTAGTATATTATTCATGAAAATTTGCTCAAAATGGTGTGATCATGAATTGAGATGTCTAATTTCATTGATTAGAAGTCAAAAACTATAATATATCACTGTAACTATTGTCTCCATTCTATTTAGTGTCCGTAAATTAGACGTAATTAGCCATAATTAGCAGATGCAATTTTCAAAATTTAAATTATCAATTAAAATGTCCTTATAGACTCATGGCCATCACTTTTGCAGCATTATTAGCTACATAACCCTAACAAATCAGTGAATATCTGGCGTTTAAGAACAGTCGCTGGTTTTCCTTGATTTTGCTATTGTATTTGGTTGCCTAGCAACGAGTCACGTGACAAATTACTAATTATTGCTATTTTTAGATTCTCCTTTGGTCCCTAATGCATTGTGCTAAGTGTCATCTTCATACCATTTCTCGTTTCTGAAATAAACAGGGGGGGCCAAAATAGCCCCCCCTCGGACCAAAGTAGTAAAAATTTTACCCGGGCTGAATAGGGTTAAACGGGCTGGCTCGCCTAACAGGCCTGAATGATCTGAACGATTACATGGAGAATTCCAGCCCGGGCTGTGAAATACTTGGCGCCATAATCGTATAATCTGTTCATAAAGCGCATGCGTTGCAGATTTCTCAGCCCGCTTTGCCGGGCTAGCCCGGCCTTGAATCGATTACATGAGAAGAATGTGTAACTTCCAGCCCGTTTTGCCGGGCTAGCCCGGTAGGCAGCAGACGAGATCTCGGCTAACCGGGCTAGCCCGCTTGCCATGTAATCGAAAGTCTCTCAAACACTGTAACTGCTATTGACCCCGGGATCCCGGGTGAAAACCTTCACCTCGGTTAACCGGGCTAGCCCGCTCCATGTAATCGGCCCCTTAGTTTAGGCTGTCGTCTCTCGTCTATACCAGACTAAGCAAAAGTAAACAGGATTACATGGGATAAGTAGTTCGTTTTCAAAGAAAGACATACGCACGAAAATGTAAAATCATACGCATTGTAAAATCCCACTGTAGCTGGGTAAACGGCAGACATACAAAAGCCATCATCCTACACCTCGGAGTAGATTTAATTATTTTAGACGTGACATTAAATCAGTCATATGTCAGTTTAGAAATGCTTCTTCAGTTCTTATGACTTTGGCAACAAAGCAGCATGAAGCTAGAGATCAAAACGTCTACAAGTTAATCATAGTACAATATAGACGTATGCAAGCTCACAGAGAGAGGGGTTAGAAGGGGGCAGATTTCCCCAGGTCCCGATGTCGAGAAATTCCTAAAAAGATATGACAGAGAAAGAGAGTGCTAAAAGGGGTGTTTTTCGAGAGTCTTTACTGCGTTCAGGAGCAAATTTTCTAAAAATCCTGATTGGTTAATTACAAAGTACAGTAGTGGACAACTCATATTCAAAGCCATTCTCTGTTGAATCATATCTGACGATGTAATAAGGGTCAGATGGGCATATGAGGCAAATAGCTGGTAAGCTATAAACTCTTTTTCCGACTTACAAAATGGAGCAGTACGGTTCAGCAATACATGCAGCTCAAAAAGATGATTGCCGTGAGAGTGTTTAAAAACACATATATATCATAAAGCTTAGGCCAAGAAATTTAACACGATTTATTAGATACAAGAAATTTGCCAGACAAATCTTATAAAGTTAGCTGATGTTTCTAACATCAGTTTTCTCACCAGGCTTAGCGTTTCTTCCAGAAAAATCAAAGCAATAATTTAAAAAACCTAATTCAAAAGAAGCAGATTCAATTTTCAAATCCACTATTTTGCAAAAGGAACAACAAGAATCAGAATTCAGTTATCATCTGTGTATTCGCATGGATTTAAAAAAAATAAAACTTTGTAGTTTGGAGACTAGTTGAGAAAAGAATGGGCTCCAAATTGTTCGTTAAAAAGGGTGGTTTAAATGGCTATTACATCTTTCTTTGTATTTAATGGCTTGAAAGGAACTGTAGGTGCTTCAAAATGATAGTTTGTGAAGGTCTACAACATGGAGGTAGTCACAAGTTTGCCTCTTTTATTGGTCACGATTGGGAGATTTGATGACGTAACAACCTCAAACGAGTTGAAAAATGAAATATGCTGCAATTTTTAAATAATCAAGATATCAACAAATTTCAAGGCAGTTACAGCAAAGCACCTAAAGTTCCTTTCGAGTAATTCAATGCGAAGAAAGAGGTAAAGTCGTTACCCACGAATAAGAAACTCAGATACTGAATTTTGAAAAGACAGTGGAAAAACGAAAAATTGTGGAAAATTGTGTTTTTAATAGTAGGTTTAATTTGAAAACAATGCTTGTTATTCGTGGGTATTGCAATAGCCAGTTATACTTGGACCAGCATTTTTTAAAGATTTGCAGCCTGTAGGATTTCTCGTTCCGCCTCCAGACGGGCTTTACCGAAGTCTTTAATAATTTGTTGTCCTAAGAAATTAATGTTCATTTACTTATAGCATATTACTAGCGTTAACATAAGCTTTTCCAAGCTTATTAGTCCAACAAAACTTTCAACAAGAGCAATGGGAAAGGCAAATAAGTCCTTAGTGAGGCTGTTAGATTTAGCTTTCAATGTTTGAGGGTGCATACGTAATTGTATTTATCGATCATATGCTAACACGAAAACAAACGAATTCGGATTTCTTTAGACTGAGGACGATTTTTGTTTAGTTCCCACGGCACCAATGTGCAAACACAGATCCACGAATTTTAGACAAGGTATGCAGAAAATCACGGAAGGAGGGGAAATCTTCGCACGCAATTCTGAGAGAGTTTATTTCGAGACATAAGGTCATGTATTTATAGCCTTTATTTTGATGAATACGTGGATGATAGGAAAGCGTGATAAAAAAGACGTTGAACCCTCTTGATCAAACTTGTTCGCCTTGTTACTTCTTGGTTGTGCTGAGGAGTAGAAAATAAATGTAAAAGTTGCTCAAATAGTTTTTCTAGTATTCAAGTTTCTTATTTGGTGATGAGTCTGAGATATTCGTTTCTTTTAAGGAGATTTTTATAAAAATTGATTGTAGGCCTACCAGTGATAAACAATCTCTTAATAAATTCAATGTTGACTACGTCACTTCCATAATGGCTGTCGATGGGTCATTCACTATTGACTAAAATGGGAATTCACTGCTTTTTAGCTATATCTACTTTTTTTACTGGTTGCCACACATTTCAGATAGATTCTGCGCCCATTCTGCGGCTTTACTGAACAAGTATCTTAGCAATGAGAGTTATCAAAGTATAAACTTTACTAGGTGTTGTGCAAATCTATTTTTCCAACATCATATTTAGCATCATTTTACGGAGGCCATATTGTTATAAAAGGTAATTCCCAAGAAGCTTTATTGTATCGTGAAGATTTTTAACTAGAAAATATACTTTCAGCCTTCAAATCTCGAAAAAAATTATCAGCAGACTTAGACTCGATGACTTAGGTCTTTAATAAGCTTGATGTTGCTTTATCTTCGTTCCAAATAATCTTAAGACAGCCCCATTAAAAGATATCTGTGTTTATGACGTCAGCTACCTGCATGGCCTAAATCCTGCGAGGTCTTTAAAATCATTTGTAGCAAACTATACACAGTACTATACATTCATTGAAGCATTTTCCAAACTAAATATTCAGGCATTTTTCGTCAGCGGCATAGGTTTGGGATTAGTACTAAGTTTTCTTAAATTTATGGGCGGTTCTCCTTTAAAAGTTTCTGACGAGGTTCTTAATTTTAATGCTTTAAATTAGGGTCAATTTAAATTCCAAAACACGCTAGATTTCAAAAAAGTATCGAAC
This sequence comes from Aurelia aurita, assembly GCA_004194415.1. NCBI lineage: Eukaryota > Metazoa > Cnidaria > Scyphozoa > Semaeostomeae > Ulmaridae > Aurelia > Aurelia aurita. The sequence continues at coordinate 316,609 of REGM01000195.1, read as the reverse complement.
AATCTTGACACTGGGAAATCGACGTATTCATCAATTTACAGTAATACATAAATCTTTTCAAAAACTAGGGACAATCAAAGCTGCAAACTGCCAAGTTTTATGGACCATTTTAACCTTGGTATCAAAGTATTAACGATCACTTTTGATACTTACATACTAACAGATACCAAAATTTGGTCTAAAAGCTAGAATGTTATCGATAGATTAGAGCAACAGCCTTTGAGACCGGTCTATCATTATGTTAATTTCTAAAATGTTCCAAAAGGAGAAATATGTTTGAATCATCTGGAATAAGAATCTACCGGGAATGTTATGTATCAAGTGTCCCCAAAAGTGTTTCTTGAATCTTATGTTAAAGGATACAGTATTTCTACCATACAATGATGCATGACATCTTTGCTATAGCCTAACCTACGAAAGTGAACTGTACCAAAATAGCTAGGCGATAACTCTATCCATTTGAAAAAAGCATGATTTTGACCAACGGTAAGACTCGTTGCAATTGTCGTACCTGTCGTAGACTTGCCCCAAATCTATTTCGTAAAGGCCCGTCTCACTGATCCCATTCTATAGTTCCCCATTGCCCGTAACCGCTGCGAAGGAGAAATGATAGCAACCAAAGTGATCGGTTTTGTGGGATGAAGAACAGTGGAATGAGATCGGACTGCAAAATGTACTTTGGGAAACTCAAAGCAGCTGGAACAATTCAATTCAATTGAAACGAGCGAATAGTGCTTCTGTTGTTGTGTAGCCTACGTACCAGACCCAGACCCAGACCCAGGCCCCTATTCTTGCGAAGGGCGATGACTTGTACATTGTTTAGATGTTGAAAAATGGCGCGCATGTTACTACGCGGAGATGTTTTTTAACAATATAATTCTAATTTCTTTTGCAGAAACTTTCAGTACTGGCAAATTTCTTAGTTTCAGATAAAAATACGTGTATTTCTTTTCAGACCCATGTTTCAGTTTCAGTGAAGTTTGGAGTCATCCAAGTCCAGCCATAGACGAATTTGGGAACGTCGAAGAGTTTCGTACAGTTCTTATTCGGCACATCTTTAGAGTTTGATACTTGGAGACATTCTTCTCAGTTTGCAACGCTTTTAAAACCCTGCCCAAGACGAATTCCAAGACAGATACATTTATTACAGTTGTATTTAAAAGAAGAAGGCCTGTTCGCCTATTTCTTTTTTGACACGTGGTCAGAGCTTGAACCTTAAAGACATTCGTCCATTTTTTCAGTTTAAATGCTTTTCAAGCCCTGCCCTGGACGTATTTGGAGATTGAGACGTTTATTACTGCTTCTTTGAATTAGGAAAAGATTTTCACCAAGATAGTTTTTTTTAGACGCGTGTTCAGAGCATGAACTAGGAGGCATTCGTCTCAATTGAAACGCTTTTCAAGCCATGCCCTAGACGAATTTGAAGACAAAGCTGACATGCGTCAAGGAAAGCTCCGACGTCAATCAAGAGAAACAGAGAAACTTTCCCAAATGGCGCGACGGTGTAGAGTGACTTCGACATTTGTTTTGCAAAATAACGAATAACATGCTAAGTGTATGAGGAAATAAAAAAATACTTATTTTGACTATAATAACCTTTTCCAATGACTGTTTAGCTCTATTTAAGGTAAAGTGGTAGATTTCCGGTGACCTCCCATGTATCAAAATCTCATTTTAACGAATAATGTTATTGTTGTCTGGCGTGAAACTTCGGTTCTTATAACAGCCGTAAAACATTCTGCGCAGGCCATATTTCCATCTACAATGGGCGCAAAACCTTGTACAATCACTTTTTTAATAAGAAACAGCTTATAAGAAACGGTAGGCTGAATTTCTTAAAACTTAAGAAACTACTAAAAAAGCTAAGAAACATTTCTAATTTGTAGCTGTAATTTTCCCAGGTCACTCGAAAATGCTTTGACACTGCACAATAATAGTGGATGTTTTGGCATTGTTTTGAGTGCGAATTATGTCATAACATGTTTTAGGATCTTACTAAATAACTTGGGAGCAAAACTAATTAAATAATAAATAACAAAAACAAATTGGCTCTATACTTAGGGCATTAACAGTATAAGAAACACATCAGAAACTTTTGGTAGCAAAATGGTCCTAATATTTAAGAAATTGCCTAAACCCCAGACCTTAGTTTCTTATAAAAAAATGAGTGTATCTTGCGAGGCTGTATCAACCTAGAGGAGAAAATCTTGTACTTTCAACAGCTGTAAACACTTTCCAAATGATACATATTCTTCATTCAAAATTAAAGGATTTTTTAAATAAGAAAACGCTTATGAAAAACTGTAAGCTCAATTTTTCAAAAATTAAGAAACCTGGATACCTGGATAAAAAATTTAAGAAACTTTTGTAATCTGCAGCTTCAATTTTCCCAGGTCGCGCAAGAATGTTTTGAAGCTGTGCAGTATTGATAAATTTGTTTGACATGTTACTGCTGTACTCGCATTGGTATTTAATACGCAAGGGCGCCGGNTTTAAGAAACTTTTGTAATCTGCAGGTTTAATTTTCCCAGGTCGCGCAAGAATGTTTTGAAGCTGTGCAGTATTGATAAATTTGTTTGACATGTTACTGCTGTACTCGCATTGGTATTTAATAGGTACTTTAGAACGGTAAGAATTTAAGAAACTGGCTACCAACAATGACCTAAGTTTCTTATACAAAAATACGTGTAACTTATCGAAAAAGACATATTCTTCTTTATAATATTGGTTCACTGTATCAATTGGATATTTTAGTCCTCGTTCAAAATAGAACTATGCTGAGAAGTTCTGTGCACTTTTATCTTGCCTTGTTTCAAATATTGCACAATACCCAGTGCCCTGAATGAAAATTAAACAATTAAGCGTCGAAAGTTTTTGGAACATTTCTTACATTTCAATAACATTGCTCTAGAGCAAGTCTCGAATACCTTTCAAGGTAAAATGTCTATATTCAGTTAATCTGCTTTCGATGTTCAAAGATTCTATTGAGATGCTGTGTATTCACTTGTTTACATTGTACGTATTTACAGATATTAGTTGTGACACGAAGTAACTCAAACAAAATTATTTCATTGGCACAATACATTAACCATCGTTTGAAACTAGACATTTTACCTTGACATGAAACTTGAAGTGAAATGCTCTGCGATCTAGTAAAAGTATTTCAAACGAGATAAACGGTGCAAAATGTTCACTAAAAGATTGTGATTTCTCGAAGGAAATTCCTTAACTTACTACGTCTTTTTCGAAGGCTATAAGCACGCACTTACTAAAGAGTACGTATGATAAAAGGTCCAAATTATCCCACATACATGAATTAAATGATTTCACATATTTGAGTAAATTTAATTCATGCGACATGAGGTTAATGAAAATGTCTCTAGAATCACGAACAGTTCATGGCGAGGCTTTGGGGACATTTTCCCACAGAAAATGAATCATAAAGCTTTAATTAGATTAATTGACTACATTTGTCCGTCCTTAAAGATTTACATAAGCATATGATCTGAATTGAGGAGACATTCTGCATATGTAACAGATAGGAGGATATCAACCCAACGCTATGTAAAAGTTGGACTAAAAATCTGAACAAAAATACTCTATGCTTGGTTAAAAATTCTTTCAAACGCATTTTTATTCAGTAATCGCTTCCACATGGAATGAAAACTTCTGATTCCTTCCAAATGCGTTACGACATCTTCAAAGGCCCATAAAATCTCAAATTGAGGCTAAAATAATGTCGACGCTATTTTCCGTCCAATTTCCAATGCATTTCTGATACATTTTTACTCTGGTATGAACCAAGCTTTAGTGATTTTCGCAAGGCAAAGGAACAATTTCCTGCAATCTAAAAGCTCCTAACTCTACGACTAGAAGAAGAACTCCACACCAATGTCACAAACATATTCTTTAAAGTGCTTATGCAACCAAATTATCAGTTTTTTCTTTTCTTGATAAAATTGAAGATTGTAGCGTGAAAATCGATATCCAAAAAACAAAATTCAAATATCTTATTCCAAAGCGATTTTATTTACTTTAACCACCATCAAAATACACGTATTTGCAATATTTTGACCCAGAATTATAAATTGATATTTGATACAGTATAGCGTTTACTTTAGTTTCCTTAAGAATGTCTTAAATTAAACCGGCTTTCTCAGCAATCCCTATTCATATTTAGACATTACAAGCTCTTCAAAGATATTTGTTCGCAAAATTTTGACCCCTACTTAAATCAACTGTAGCATTTAGCTTGTTTTCTGTCCGAAATACGTAACTTCAAACCTTCTTTGATTTTAAAGGGAATCAACACTGATAAGACACGCGAGTTAAAAATAGAATATATCCTGGTCATCTGATTGGACATCGCATTCAAAACGCCATCTCATTGGACCGATAAAAATAGATGTGGCGTAAGGTAAATGTAACAGTGTCGATTCCCTTCAAGGCAGTCTACCAAGCTATCCTTGTTTATATTCAGGTATTACATGCTCTTCAACTAAAATCTAGTTTCAAAAGCCATTTGTTAGTATCAAAATGACCCATATATTTACTGTAGCTTGTTTTCTTGTGTAAATTAACGTCAGCATCCTTCGCTGAAAAAGCCATTGTATCGAGTTATTGTATCCCTGTTTACATTTAGGCCCACAAGCCCTCCAACTCAAATCTAGTTTCAAAAGGCATTATATATCCAATATAAATCCAACAAATTGACTGTAGCATTTAGCTCGTTTCCTTTTCGAATTAACTTCAAAAGCCTCTCTCTGGACTTGAGCCAGTCTACCAAGTTTTTGTATTTATATTTAGGTAATACAAGCTCTTCAAACGAAACAGTTAGCTAAATTTGTCTATCTTTCTGAGTTAAGTCGCAAACATTAAAAACGGTTTTATTCTAACATTTTACAGATACAGTAGTAAAAGTTAATATATTGTTAAATTAGTTCTATTCTACTTGTTCCCTTCCAATCGCGTTTTAACAAATTAATATGTATTTATCTCTATATTATACGTAGTTTTAAAGGCATGTATAATTTGTAAATCGCCAGACCCCGTGCGGGTGTTGAATTTATGAAATGAAAAATGAAAAATTAAATGAACTAAAGTCTAGTTTCTTTGCCACAAAAAGCAAACTTCACTTGAACATTAAAGCTAATGATATCTCGTTTCAATCAATAGGCTTTTCTTCATAGCCAGTGTATTAAAATATGCTGCTGTTAGCACAATGTTAACGGTAATGTTATTTTAGATGATGCTTTCCCTAAAATATCTGCTAAATCCTCGTAGAGTGCCAGTCACAGCACATGCTTACAATCAAAGAAAGAAATTCAAACGGATTAAAAACCTTTAAAATTTAAAGCTTTCATTCTTGCTAAAAACGAAGATTAAAGACTCCGATCGAAAAAAATTTAGCACCTTTGTATAACCGACAAATTTTCGTTTCTTTTCGTTTATCGTTTCAGTGTATATATTTTCACCAACAAATATCTACGAGCCTGCAAGTTCCTAGCGAAGGTTTTAACCGATAGAGTATCACATGTATTTATCACCTCCAACACCGTTTAGCTTAATCTTGGAAAATCAGTAAAGAATATATTAACTGACATCATTTCTTTAGTTTTCCCGTTTGTGGGAAAAAACGAGATATTGAAGCTTGATGTTTTTCAGGTTGTTGAAAGGCCTTAGCGCTGCAAATCATGTTTACATTTTAATAAAATTCTCCTACCAGGTGAGTCAGAAAAAATGTATTCACATTTTCAAAGTTCGTTCAGGAAAAGCTATGCAACCAACTTGTAAAACTTTAATTCCATCATCTTACTGAATCTCCAAGTTAACTTTTGAGATTTTCCTCTTAATTTTGCGTGCATTATTTCCTTCCAATATAAGAATTTAGCCGAAAGTCCTATTTCTCAATTTGCTCAAAAACCAGCCAAAATGGGCTTTTTGATGCTCAGCATTGATGAAAGAGCATAATTACATTTCGACAGTTTCTGTATCATCAGAAAGCAATGCCTGACCTAAGAAAACACTATTTTACCATTCTAATGGTTGAAAAGTTCATTAAATTGAGCCTCTCACTTATAGTTTTAGTCAAAGCCCACGAAAAGTAGTTTTCAGGAATTCTTCATTTGAGATTAAGATTGTGCATTGCTAATTATGAAAGAATTCTCAAAATTAACTTCGACTTTCAGCTAGACAACGTTGTAATCTTTCAAGTCGTTTTATAGTTTTTGTAGTACGATTGCTCAAAAAGTGGATACATTTCCCTGAACTGACCAGGTTAGTCTTAAAAGCTGTGAATGCAATGTTATGCTTGCAATGCAAGAGAAGTAACAATAAACGATGTTTTCTTTAAGTCAAGAAAAAATCTAAAAAAGAAAGCTTTAGCTTGTCATTTCCCACGTCTTTGAAAGATCTGGACATTTTAAGGTATGTTAACAATTTTGGGAGTGGTACGAGCTTAGCCTTTTGCCTTTAGACGAAGTTCCTAGCAATCAAATTGCAAGAAAACTACAAATAAAAGATCCTGTGAAAACCCTGAAAACTAAATTTAGGAGCGTGAAGTTTGGATGTTTTTAACATCTTTGAAACGTCTAGGTTTGCGATTTAGCAAGCGCTTTCATTTCGATCCTCAGAAGGCTTCAATGTCATATAATGCCTCGAAGTGCAAGAGACCAACAATAAAACCATAAAGAAGCTGACCTNTCTTTGAAACGTCTAGGTTTGCGATTTAGCAAGCGCTTTCATTTCGATCCTCAGAAGGCTTCAATGTCATATAATGCCTCGAAGTGCAAGAGACCAACAATAAAACCATAAAGAAGCTGACCTAATTGATAATTATGTAGACGTGTATTAATTAAGGACAAAGTAAATATTTTCTTATAAATTCTCAATTAAGAGAATCACTAGACATCCTACTTTCTTGAGAGGCCTGCATATTTTTAGAAGAACAGCATTGAACATTTAGTTGAAAGTTGAAAACAGTAGGTGGCAATGGCTTTGGGAATAACTGATCTAGATGATCAAATTTCTGGCTTTCTTATTCTTTATATTTATATCAGTAAAATGATTGACAAAAACCTTAAAATATCTCACCTTTACTTTCTCAAATATTATGTAGCATTATTCAAGAACTTCCCGATCTATCCACAAATAGGTAATGCAACTAAGTAGCCTTCGAGATGATTTTTATACCTTACAAGCAAACATAGTTTCAAATGATATTGCTGGACTCTTCAGAGCAATATGGAAGTATTTAAAAAAAATCTCCTTGCATCTATTTTAGCATATCTCTGTTTATTACATTATTGCTGCAGAATCTACAGCGCCTATTTTCAGATCGCATGAGAATAAGTCTCTTTTGAATACCGTATTTCATCAAAACAAAAAAGAAAATGATGTTTTACAGTTTTAATCATATGAGGAGTTCTCCTTGAGTGAGCTGAGAGGAAATCACAATAGGTCCTTTATCTACTGTTTCTGCTTGAAGATGACTTTACAAAATGGACAGTATCTCAATTAAAATTAGCACAACCAGAAATTTATCATCTTAAAAGGATTGGGAACGTCTCTTGTCAATTTTGATTGATTTGGTGAAGGACATAAATTATCAAATTGTTGATAAACATCGCAAGGATAACTAAAAATCTTGAGACTACAAACAAGTTGTCTGTAACAAAATTAGTTACAAAGATTTTGTTTAAAGCCCTACAACACTATTTGCATTGAGGCATAGTCTCACTTGTTCACATATCGAGGGGGAAGTAATAATTACCAATATAAGTTTGTGTTTATTCGTCGAATCATCGAATAATTCTGTTATTTGTTTTCGTTCTGTTTCAAGCTTCAGTGCCTCCAACTAACAAACATAAACAAGACGGTGGTCAGCATAAAAATGTTGCAGATATTCTGATGAAGGAATTTAAAACTTTCTAGATCTAAGGAATAATTTCAATTTTATCACAAATCGGGGGTATAGTAATAACGAAGCTTCTAAAACTGTACCTATTTTCCAACTCATTTAGTGAAGAGGTTATTTGTCCATATATTGTTTTGAGCACCAACTACCCCTGGTATAAATTAGACGGCGGCCTATGAAGCTCCTAAATAGATGCCTTATTTCAAGCAGTTTTACAGGAGAATGTTGACAATACAATAAAATTTGCACTGTCTTGAAATCTATCCTTTTAGTTCGGAAACTAAAAAGAATTTTCTTTTGGGATTAGAAATCTTGCTTTGAATAGCCAGCCGTGTTAGTTATTGGCGATTTCTTCGGTACATTTGAGGATTAATTCCAAGTTCCTTGGTCCTTTAGTCCAACATGAAAGTACAGTCGGATTTGAAGAATCCCTCGTTTGATTAAGAAAGCGTTCGATTAGCCTGCATTTGTTTTTCTAACTAACTTGAACAAACCCCATTAGTCTTAGTTGCTTAACAAAGTTAATTCGGCACGCACGCTTAAGCGTTATGAATCAAAAATGACGGTAAGCCTCGAGAATAAAAAGGGAGGGAGGGATTTTGATAAGCCGAGCTTCTTGTACGTTAAAAGAAGACGGCAACTGTCCTTGGAGTGAATGCAAATAAAGATCATTTTAATCTGATTTCAAATCATTGCATTACAGGGGAGGGAAATATTGTACAATCATCATGGCGCATGACTTGAAATGTAACAACTTGTTTAAACAGCAACATACTTTGTGTTCAAAGCTCGTAATAAAAGCTTAAATCACAAAACAAACTCCGGAAAGCTGAGGCCAGTTAGTCCTAACAAAACGTAATGATAAAAGACAAATAAAACATAAAATTTTAAGTTGAATAAAGCATAACGCGCGGGGATGGGAAGCACGTTTCTCAGAAGCTCTAATCATGGTGGATATCTGAGATAAACTTGATTATGTCCACTGTTACCCGCCATGATTGATCGTCGAGCAAACCATGTCTACTCAACTCTTGTTGCAAAATAAATACTGCGAATAATGTGCAGATAAGAAGGGATTTTCGCTTGCAATATGCACTTCAAACAACAAACAATTTACTCTCATTTTCATGCATTTAACGAATAAAAGGAAAATCTTACCACTTTGCTTGGTGAGGCCCATGTGTAGATTCCTTCCCACTTCTCTCACATCTTGCCTTTCGTTTCCTAATTGCGGATAACCTTGATGAGGAAAATTAGTGTTTGTTAGCTGATGGAAAAAATTATTCCTGTAATTCGGAAATGGGTTCATATCCTGCCTCGAGTCGCCAGTATAAGAGTGTGATCTCTCTGATGGTGTGTAGATCTGCGTATGCAAGCTGAATGCTGGATTCGGCGGATAAATAGCCGTAGTTTGCCTCAGTCCAACATTAGGATTGTACATACTCGTGTGGTTATTGAACTGCTCGTACATAACTGGATGTGTCTCTTGTTCCACGCTGAATGCGTCTGACGAGTGCAAGGGCTGTGCTTGAACTGTTCCGTTGAACTCTACCATAGAAGGACGCTCAACTACAGCTAGTGGCATATGAGAAAGACGTGGAGGAACGTTGAGGCTCGTTGTTGTCTGTGCTATACTCCTGTTGTATGGGAAAATGGACATTTCAACGCGAATATGACGATGACAGATGAGTGATCCGTCGTGAATAAGCGAGTGTGTGATAATTATTAAAATGTACAGCTAAACGCTTAACTGCTGTGGGCTATGAACGCCAGCCCGCGTCTAATCCGTTAAGACAATGAGCTTGCTTCTACAAGTGCACACACCTTATAAGCAGAGAAAACAGTCGCCGATCTGCTCTGCTCTGACACCTGTTTTTGTTACCAGTCTGCTAGCAGGTTTGCTTAAGATTATCCCAGAGCGCCCCGTGCTACATGGCCAGAAGAAAGTAGAGCCCGCAGCCAACGTCAAGGGCCCGCGTTGGCGACTTGACAGTGTGGCCCTACAAATAGTTTGATGAAATTTATTGCATAGCTCTTGTAGCTGATTTACCTAAATTACATTTCAAACGACCCGCCTCGTCTGATTAAATTTCTAGTCAGTCAAGGAATTAGGATTTCATGTGCACTCATTGATGTATTGGATGTAAACACCGACGTACTGTTCAGCTCTCTTTTCAAATTATTAGGAAATTTATCGAAAAGGATTAGCGCTATTTGCGAAAGTTGCGTCGAGGTTTATCGTGGAGATTCAACGGATCGATTGTGTTGCGGGCATCCTCGTTTACATAGCAGGTTTTCACGTGTCTGTCAGACGTGTTTAATCATCGTCAAGGTTAACAACCTATCACTAATGCAATGCTTGTAAGTATCGTTTGTGCAGCAAAGAAAAACTAACACGATTTATTGAGGAAACTTCGTGTGAAATGCCGTCGCCAAATACGGTAAATAGTCCAGTGGTTGAGCGAATGACGTCATAAACTGGATTTTGTTTAATGGGCGAGAGCAGCAAAATTTACGGAAAACACGTCACACAAAATATTGTCGCAATGTACGGTAACTAGTTGAGCTGTCGAGCAAATGACGTCGTGCGCTGGAGAAATTTTAGGGTGTTCACTGCTAAGAGTGGATTTGCTAGCAGTCTCACTTTATATCGACCAAAAAGAACTAAAATACAACAACTAAAATTCCTCCGGAGGAAGAGAACCTCTCCCTCTATCCGAAAGAATTTTAGTTGTTGTTGTTGTTGTTTTTTGCTCTTTTGATCGATAAAACGTGAGACTTGTAACAAGTTCATCTTGAGAGAAAGGCAACCATACCAAAGATCCACGATCTTTAATTATACTAAAGACACTAGACACGTAACACGAAATACCGTGGCCAAATATGAAGTCATAGAAAAAAGGCGTCCTGAACTGGGGTAAATTTTAAGGGCGTTCACTCATACGAGCATTAAAACTTTACTGGTTACAATTCATACAAAATATCATCGACGAATACAGTTCATTTTCGCATCATTGAGAAAAATGGCATCGTGTGCCNCAACTAAAATTCCTCCGGAGGAAGAGAACCTCTCCCTCTATCCGAAAGAATTTTAGTTGTTGTTGTTGTTGTTTTTTGCTCTTTTGATCGATAAAACGTGAGACTTGTAACAAGTTCATCTTGAGAGAAAGGCAACCATACCAAAGATCCACGATCTTTAATTATACTAAAGACACTAGACACGTAACACGAAATACCGTGGCCAAATATGAAGTCATAGAAAAAAGGCGTCCTGAACTGGGGTAAATTTTAAGGGCGTTCACTCATACGAGCATTAAAACTTTACTGGTTACAATTCATACAAAATATCATCGACGAATACAGTTCATTTTCGCATCATTGAGAAAAATGGCATCGTGTGCCGGGAGCTCGTAAATTCCAACATTTTGCCAAATAGAGATAACTCGAATTCTGTTTGAGTTAAACCGTAAATCTAATACAGTAAATTGGACAAAATCTACGGATACTCATTTAAGAGTGACATGTGTCTACGGAGACTTTGCATGCAGAACTATTTGCAGAAAATAGAATCTTTTAATGTCAGACTCGTTGAAAGAAATGTATCACGAGCAGCAGCATGTTTGAGGGTGTCCACTTCTGAGAACAGAATAACTTCAAATATGATTCATAAAACATGCGCCAAATGGAGCAAACGCACTTACATCATTTAGGAAATTGCTTCTTTGAACCGCAGGTCTTTCAACGGTTCAGATTTTAAAAGCCAACACAACTTTCTTGAGGGCATAATAAATGAGACACTTTCGTAAAAGAGGTTAAATGCTTGAGTGATTGAGTTTATTAATGACTTCTAAAACTGTTTAATTCTGAGGCTTCAAAAAGACAATAAGGAATTTGGACAGCATTACAGATTTGGGACCAAAATAAGTCAACCAGATCTGGTCCTATATTGGCTGGGTTTACTCCAGAAAATGTATTGAAAATCGATGATACAAAAAGTAAATGGTAATGAGGGGTATGAAAGTTAAAGAGAAAGATCTGATATAAAAGATAAGGACCTCGCAGGTCTATAAATAGCCAATTGTATTTAATAATTTCAGCGCACGCACGCAGCGAACGCGCATGCAGAAGAAACAATGGCTTGTGTGGACTTTTTTTTCTTATATTTATAGACCACACCAGTTAGCTCCGGTAATTCACTTTAAAGCAAATGAACAGAGTTGAAAAATCCGTTCATTTACACTATTGGTTGAAACATTTGATTTTGTTGCTGAACAATCAGTCTTTATAACAAGTTATTGTGTTAGTTTCTTGGATGTCACAAATTGGATGTCACAAAATGGATGTCACAAAATTCGCTAAAATAAGCATTTTTTAAACAAATCAGACCCAAAAGGCCTTCTTGACTGACAAGCAGGGAAACCGTAGATAAAAGATTAAGAGAAACTAAACATATAAAAGTGGCTCAAGCCACTTGCGGTCAATTTATAGCCTATCAGATATCAGTATTTCCTGTTGACGTAGATCAGTTAACCAAATATGGTTCGGCAAGTGTCACAGCCTATTGTCTTTGGGCCACTATTTTTATCGAAGACATATATCATGGAGCAATGCGGACACCGGTTAAAATAGGGTTAAGGGTTTCTTTTTCTCAAATTTCTTTGTTCAAATCGGTGGGGAACATTTCACAGCGAATTGTATATAAAGCCACGCCATAGTCAAGACTTTATTCAAGCAATACCGAGCAATAAAATAAAAGAAACGTTCAAGAAACAAGCAACAATATTTTTGTATTTCCTACACTAAATGAAAAACTTTTATCAATAATTTTTCTCCAGCTGCCGAAGTTCCTCAATTTTTGGTCAACAGAGAGTATGGTTACTTATTCGTGTATTTTTTATAAGAAACAAAGAATTTGGTCCAGTACTGAAAGTTTCTTAAAATTCTCATACTTTGAGTACTCGAAGTTTCTTCGGAACTTCCTGAAAAATATTGATGTTTCAATTCTGTGCCCTTGTGAACAGTTCACGACGAAGTCTTATGAAGCCGGACCACTGTCTATACATTAATACAGTAACGTCCCAAATGACTACAAGAAATAAGTGAAAATAAAGTAAAAATATGCTATAGATTTCCTTGACTAAAAGAAAAATTTTCTAAAATAGATTTTACCAAGTACCGAGTTTTCTTAATTTTTTAATGATCTGAGAGTTCAGTTGCTTATAAAGAGTTTTATATGAATAATACATGTAACAGGATAGGTGAGACCCAAGAAGTGAAATCTAGCAAACGACAAACTTGCTCCTAGTCTGGTTTTTGTTTATTAACAATATGTGCGGAGGACAGTACATCCCTCGCAGTAGTAACATGAAATTACTGTTTTTTATCGACACTGATTATGCTAGAAGCAGACTTGCAGCATGTACAAGCAGTCGATGACATGAGCCCGGAGGAGGTGCTAAATCCCTCGATCCGCCTTCTGGACCAAAACATAATATACAAATCCAAACTTGGGATTTAACGACGCCATCTCCGAACATTTCTTGGTTGTGCAAACAAAAGTACCAGATCATGAAGATCAAATATTATAAATCCAAATATTGTCATAGACAAGCAAGTTTGTCAACTGTTCAACAAGCAGAACTGAAAATCCTCTCCGATAAGTTTATAACAACTCAGTAGACTATAGCTTACCTATGGGCTGGTTATCAGGCTACAGGTATACTGTTAACCTCGTTGGGCACTCCAATACCAAGACATCGAGGGGGCTTGTCGAGAAAAAGGTTTCTAGGCCCTAACAACTAACAGATGCTTCCTTAAATACTTCAAGTGTGTACTGAAATCATAAAAGAGTATCAGCAGCATTGTCTGCTCAAGAACAAACAAAAATTATGAAACCTGAGCATCGAAGAACTGTGAAAAATATGACAACGATGCAACGAATACACTCATTTCTTATACAAAATTGCTGATAGCAAACTGTATACTAGCCTCTGGTGATTAAAAGTTAATTTTTGGGTATGAGTTACAAAGTGTCTTCAAACAGGAAGTGTATACCAACCTAAAAAATGCCAAAAGGTATAAGTTTTCTTTATAATTTTATTCTTTCTTGCGGTCCTCTATGAATTTTGATAACTTCTAAATGAAGAGAAATGTAAATATATGATAATAGAACCACAGAGGGCAAAGTGTGGGGACAGTGAAATAAGAATTGGGGACTATTCAGTCAAAAACACTAATAAAGAAAAATTACTTGGAGTAGTACTTGATAGTCATCTAAAGTTTGATCATCACATAAAAAAGATTTGTAGTGAAGCTGGAAAAAAGATAAGCGCCCTTGCCAGAATAGCTCCCTACTTAGACGAAGAGAAGAGAAAATTGTTAATGAAAACATTTATCACTACCTATTTTAATTACTGCCCAATTATCTGGATGTTTTGTAGCCGAAAAATGAATAATTTAATCAACAATGTTCACAAAAGGGCACTAAGGGTGGCATATAATGACTATGATTCCACTTTTGAAGCTCTGCTTCTTAAAGATCATACTTTAACCATACATCAACAAAACCTGCAGAGATTAGCAATCGAAATGTACAAAACGAACATCAACCAGAATCCAGATTTTTTGAATGACATTTTCAGATTTCATCAATCTTCATATAATCTCAGAAATGAAACATTTTCTACAAAAAAACCAAACACAGTAATTTATGGAACGGAAACAGTTTCTTACAGATGTAGTCAGATTTGGAATAACATACCTGCCGAAGTAAGAAATGCAAACAATCTAGAAATTTTCAAAAGACTAATAAAACAAATTACTATTCCATTCTCCTGCAAATTATGCACCCAGTATATACCAAATCTGGGATACATCACATAGATAATCGTATTTCTCATTTTAGTTTACAAATTACAAACATATAGGTATATATATATATATATTTTTTTTTTTTCGTTTTTGCTGTTCTGTTAGTTGGTATTAATTAGCTGATTGTATTTATTTATGATTAAAGCTAGAAATGTATCCAACGTTAAATAAAGTATCAAAAAAAAAAAAAAAAAAAGCCTCTTTCAGAGCAGCATAAAATTTATGTTTAAACAAGGTATAATGTACTCATTTTTTGTAAAGAGACCCCTTATAAGAAACTGTAGTAGCTGTAGTATCAAGAAATTTCTAGAATTGATCAGAGGTCAATTTCAAGTTAGAAAACATTCCAATTTTTGTTATGAGTTGCAAAATGCTTTGAACAAGAAATGTGTTACCAACCCAATAATACTAAATGTATAATTTTTGTCCATGATTTGGTTCATTTTCTTGCAATTCTCTGGGTTCAGAAAGCTATAATAGCAATCCTCAACGAATTATGATAAATTTTGAATTTCAATTTTACAAACATTAAGACAGTGTACAAGAAAATTTACTGCAACAATTAGACCAAACTTAGGAAACAGTACTACAAAGCTCTGAGCCAAGTTTCTTATTTAAAAAAATGAGTGCACCTTAAGTTTATGGACAGAGAGAAAACTACAGAAATTT
This sequence comes from Aurelia aurita, assembly GCA_004194415.1. Classification (NCBI taxonomy): domain Eukaryota; kingdom Metazoa; phylum Cnidaria; class Scyphozoa; order Semaeostomeae; family Ulmaridae; genus Aurelia; species Aurelia aurita. Next base: position 301,155 of record REGM01000195.1, on the reverse strand, counting down.
AATGCTTACCAATCAATGCACCAAATGTGGAACGTCGAGGAGCATCTGCAATATATTTTCATAGGAAACCGGTCAAAGCAGATCTTTCTGCAAGGTCCAACAGAGAAATTGCTTTGTTTTGCTTAAACCATTGTTGACGATAAGTTGCTTCTTATAATCATTGTACCATGACTTGTAACAAATGGTGCTCTAAAGTGAAGTGAAAAATGAACATAATTTCATTTGTCGTGACATTCAATTGAACCCTACCCAGACTGGGCTTTTTCAACCACTAAAATACTAAGGGCTGATTCAGCCCCCTCTCTGAAATTGTCAGTTTTGAATTTATTGCAAAGAAACCTAACTCGATGGTAGTCCTGAACATATTCTACAATGTTATTTTGAAACGGGGCTAATTAGATAAGTGACGTCATCACGACATCACCTAATGATGTCAGTACTCTCTGCGATAAGGAAACTATGATAATTTTCAGTAAATGATCTTTTGACATTTTAGCTGACAAGAAAGCATATAAATCGCTTAAATATTATAGGTTTTATTGACATCTACCCTAAAAACGTATTTATGATTGTAATCATCATTCCAACTGTCGGATAATTAGTCATGACCCAAGTCAATTTTAGTGACTGCCTTCCGGAAAAATGTCCATGATCCCCCTGAACCTGATTATTTTGAATTCTTGTTTTTCATCATTGTATTTCGTAAAGATGAGGACTAAAAGACTGACGAAATAAGCGCTGATGAAGCTATTGAAGAGAAACTACCTGGGGGCTGAATGAGCCCTCCCTCCAGTCTGGATAGGGTTAACTGAATCCAGTACGACAATGACGTCATCAGTGTCGTCTAACATTATCAATACTAGCAATAACAATAGTCAGTGAGTGCTGCGAATTGGTTTTACTCACAAAATTGTATCTCAAATTTTTTTCATGAGGTTCGTTCCCTGTTTCAACCGTTTACGTTCATTGAATCGTGATGTGTGACAAAGCTATATTTTGGCTTTTGGACATCAGGGATGTCCCGCAAGTTTTCTTTTGTTGAAAAGAAAAGCAAATTCCAACCATAGAAGTCATCCACAGCTACTGCCTTGGTCTCTGTTTCAGGCGTTTAATGCATTGACTATCACAATAACAGCAGAAAATGCAACCATCCAATAGACGATTGCGCTAAAGATGGCGGACAGGAATTTTTTACCATGATGCTTTGCGTCGAATTGAATTTCGAATGGTTTGATTGGTTGATTTCTTCAATACAGCAAAGGATCATGGTAAAAAATTCCTCGACGCCATCTTTAGCGCAATCGTCTATTGGCAACATTGAGCAAGATTAGTAGTGCTGCTGTACAGCAATTATGTTGGCATTGAAAATTAATTCCTTGTTCAAAATTCATCTTACTTGACGAGATAAAAAGCTTGGCAAAACTCAGGATTTTAAAACCTTAAAAAAGCAAAATTTGAGGACTTGAAGTTGCTATTTTCCAAAACTAAGTGAGATTGCCCAAAGACTAATGGCATAAAATGCAAAATAAATAGTAGGAAAGTCAAGAAGCTTAGAAGTTATGAAATTACGAGAAAACAACTGGGGAAACTTGAAGGGTCAAAGAAAGCATGAACAGTCTCCCAGAGACATTTCATTGGGTATTGGATTAGTTGCAAGACTGTCAGCCAGAGACGCATGAGCCAGGGAGCAC
>REGM01000195.1:287954-299267 GCA_004194415.1 Aurelia aurita | reverse complement strand
GGGGGGGGTAACATGCCCTTAAAACTTTTGAAAATGCTCTATTCTAACCTCAAAGTGCCCTTTTCTGAGTTTAAAAGTGTCCCTGTGGTTCTAGAAAGTGCCCCTGTGATAGCCTAAGAACTGCTTCCCAAGTCCCTGCTCTCAGCCAAAAGGTCACTGTTACGATATGAAAAAGTAATTATTGACTCTCGATAAAACTACTTCCATTATTCAAGGTATCAGGTATCTTTGTGATCTAAGCTGTCAAAGTAAACATAAAATGCAAAAATGAAACTTTTACATGTGAAACCGATCGGTGTTTAATTTAATGCAATTAGTCCTACGTGCAATCCGCAAATAAAGCTGCACCTTTGCAACTTTAACATAGCGACTGTTTGTAAAAGATTGTGAAATAAATTTGGTAAACAATGGAAATCTTATTATGAATGAGTCAAATTAAATAACAAAAACCTGCACCTAACTTGCAGCCAATGCAACGAGCATTGGTCAAAAAAGTAAAGTCCATGCAAAACGGCCCGTTGGAAGGAGCAACGTGCAAAATAAGGCTTGCTAGGCCTTGCTATGCACTACGAAATAAGCAAGATCATTTTCAAATTGTCGCCATTACACGTATTCTTTTATATTAAGAGTCTTTTTTAAGAAACTGAACTCTCAGATCAAGAATTAAAAATCAAGTACCGCGATAATATCACTTAAGAAAGTATCCTATTTCGTCTGAACGGTCTGAAGCTTTCCTATTTTGCCTTTTTTGTCGTAGTTGTACTTTATTACTCGGTGCTACTTGAGTAAAATGCACAAACAGAGTCGTGGTTTCGTAAAGCTGGCTATGCAATCCACCGACAGATACAACGTGAATTGTAGGAACCTTCTAAGAAACTGCTAAGAAACGTCAAGTACACAAAATCTGATAAGTTTAAGAAACTTTCAGCAGTGGGTAAATTTCTTAGTTTCTCATGAAATTACGTGTAACGGACAGATCGGGAAATGAGTATGATTTAATCGCACTTCTCGCGCAATGGGTATCAAGTACTTCAATAGTGAATGGCTCTGGTTTTGGCCTGAAGCAAATTTGGGACTTGCTGATTAGAAGGGATCTGCAACCAAGTTTCCAATAGTTATAAGCAAACAAGTTACATAATTTAATTGAGCTATCGAGTAATCAAATGTCTTTGGGCGAAATAAAGCTTATACACCACAATTAATAGTCTTTTCGTCTACAAAATTACAATACTTTGTAAATTACTGTTGCTCAAGATATGGATTTTCAATCTATAATTCCATTGTCTCTTTCCAGTAGGACTAAAAACAATCATTTCTGAAATGAATTTTGCCTTTGTACAAAAAGGAATTTTCATAATTAGTAAACAATAAAGTTCCTTTCAAGTTATTCACTCCAAAGAAAGATGTAAAGATGTAGTAGCCATTTACAACAGTATTTAAAGCTATGGCACATATGCTACAAAATAACATGCTGCTGATCTTCAAAAATTTAACTTTTGGGTCTCCCCGGTACTTGCAGGATTTTAGGACACGCAATAATAATGTGGAAGTCTGCATTTTAATGCAGGATTCTCTTGGATATTGGAGACTTGGGAACTACAGTCTTTAGTGTAAGAGATTAAGAGCGTAAATGTTTCATCTTAGGAATAAATGTAATTTGCTTGAGGTAAAAATCAAATTTTGAAAAACAATTTAAGTAGATAAAAATTCTTTAAGTATTTAACCATGGCGATAATCGCGTCTTAAAAAAGAGCAGTAAGCTACGGATGATGTTATATGATTATGATAAAACTTGTTGAAAATTGTAGTACACATTTGCACCACAAATAGTTTCAGTCTCAGTTTCATTTGATTATCAATTTTTCCTACATAAATTCTAAACAATTAAATTGAATTAAATTCATTTTGTTAAAATTAAATACATCAAGGGGTTACATAACTACAAACTAAAACAAAAGGAAAGAACATTACATGATTGTATATAGGATAGATTGATTAAGGAGGAGCTCTCTAAATAGGTAAAATAATCGAGAGAGAACCCCCTCACTCCCCCCAATACTTGTGTATTTTCTTCAAAATAAACTAAGAATTTACCCTAGAAATGAACATAAATTAGAGGACTAAAAAGTCTCTTCACAGTTTCTTTAAAAGGTTACATATCCAACGTTGCAAAATCGTAAATCAATCTATATGACAATTTTATCGAATTATCGAACTAATTTATTTGTTCATTCATGGAAATGGAAGACACACAAATTTCCTAGACAAAATTTGAAAAGATACACCTAATGAAACACGATAAAGCAAAGTTTAGATTTGCTAGATTAGAAAAAAAGTTTAAAAAAAATTTGAAAACCTCATACGTTTCATAAATGTTTAAAGGGAGTTGGGACTTTTAAGAAGAAAATAAAGTTCTCCTATGGTATTTGGCACCGCTATGCACTACAGGGCGAGTAAAGGAGCAAGAAACGTTTTGCAAAATTGTAGACTTTAATGTAATAAGCCGATCTCAAAGATTCTTGCTTTCATCAATCGATTAAAGTCGAGCTTAAATCAAGAGACCAAATTTCGGCATTTCTGTAAACATTTAGCTGCTGACAAAAATTATTGCATAGAGATTTGGAAGACAAAAATGCAAACTTTAACACACTGAGGCATTTCGGACTTGAGTGCTCATCGGAGTGCAATTTAGTTGTTGAAAGAGCAATCAGAATATGAAAATTTTGGTTAGTTTTCTACCCTCTCAACAGTCCTACCAAATTTGTACCAAACTTGTTCTTGTCATGGGAGATGAAGAATGAATGGATAAATGTGATTACAAGGTCTTTGTGGCTTAGTTTGAAAAATATAAAACACTGACCAGTCCTTTGTGTAGGCCTAACGCTTTGGAACTGATCTCACACTACGATTGACTTAGGACATAGAAATGATAACTAAGATACCAAAATTAGATCTCTGAATCAAAGTTAGATTTTTGTCGATGAATTAAAACAAGAATCTTTGAGATCGACCACTGAGGATAATTACTACAATTTCCCAAAAGGTGTAATAATTTTACTCAACTGCTATATCTCGGTAAAGTACCCTTTTCCCTAAAACTAGGAGGTGGTTTATCATAAAATACTTTATGGTCTGTTGAAGATGATGAATGAATTATCGCAAGATTTCGAATGATTTTTAATTCAAATTTGAATTGAAGCCCTAAGATGATTCATTACCCCCAAATACGATTCTGCACTAGAATGCAAGGTGAGTCAGAACAATATCTAGACATTTGAAAGCCTGTAGCTCTCAAATAATTTCTCAGATTCCTACGGGGTATTCCAAAAAGTACTCCCGTTGAAAAAATTACCAAAACTCGATTACTAAACCTATCATAACATTTCTCTTTGGATCTCTTTTGTCAGTGATATAGATATATTAAAAGATAATAAATTGTCTGTTTTCGTTATTTAATCTTTAATAATCTTTAAGAAACATTGTAAATCTTGCTTAAGAGTCAAAATTTTGAGATTTGTAATTATCCTTTAAGTCTCTATTGACAGTTCGCGCTTCTTTATGACATTGATATACAAACGGAAATTAATCTGGTAATCATCAGTGCTTTTTGCAGTATGTTTGAAATCCAGGCAGCTCTAAAAAGAGCTAAGCTTGCAAATTTTTAAACAAGTTACAACTGGTATAACTGGGAAAATAATTCGGTTTTTGATCAGCTTGCCAAAAAAACAAATTTAAAGATCGGCCATTTAGTCTAATTTCGGTGATTTTTCAAACAGCAGTGCTTTTTTGGGACACCCGGTATAGACTGATACTATTTATGTAGCTAACATACCAACATAGATAAGAAAATGTAGTTTGCCAAAATCGGTCCATATCGTTCTCAAATTACTAGCGATTTTATAAAAATGCTTCATCTCAAAATCCTTCAAAAGAGGCCTAAAATCCTATTTGCTGGTGGAGAAAATGGGCATGACAGGTGGGGACATTGAAGGGGCTGGTGGGGACTTTCCCCACCACTTTGTATGGTAAAAGATGCCCTGTTTTGTTTTAGCCTACCGTTTTCTTCCCTAAGTACAGAAAGTGTCATTTTAGGACAAGTGTCACAAATCGCTCCCAAATTATACTCACAAGCCTTTATGAGTTTGCTGTTATGGAAGGAGGACATCTTGTATTAAACTACGCATTTATTTGCCAAAGGCAAAGAGCAAAGATATTTATTTGCATTTATTTGCCAAAGGTAAAGATGTCAATTGAGAACCCTGCTGATAAAATTATTCTCACTAACCTGTACAGAATTTGACCTTGTTATGAAGGGAGGCCATCTTGCATTAGCCTTCATCGGTTTTTACTAAAGTACAGAAAGTGTCATTTTAGGACATTGATGATAAGTGTTACAAATTACTCCCAACTTATGCTCACTAGCATTCACAGAGTTTGACCTTGTTGTGGAAGGAGGACATCTTGTATTGGCCTACGCAGTACGCATTTCTCTGCCTAAGGCCAGAAAATGTCATTCTAGAACTCTGCTGATAAATTATGCTCACTAACCTGTACAGAATTTGACCTTGTTATGAAGAGAGGCCATCTTGTATTAGCCTTCATCGGTTTTTACTAAAGTACAGAAAGTGTCATTTTAGGACATTGATGATAAGTGTTACAAATTACTCCCAACTTATGCTCACTACAATTCACAGAGTTTGACCTTGTTGTGGAAGGAGGACATCTTGTATTGGCCTACGCATTTCTCTGCCTAAGGCCAGAAAATGTCATTCTAGAACTCTGCTGATAAATTATGCTCACTAACCTGTACAGAATTTGACATTGTTATGAAGAGAGGCCATCTTGTATTAGCCTTCATCGGTTTTTACTAAAGTACAGAAAGTGTCATTTTAGGACATTGATGATAAGTGTGACAAATTACTCCCAACTTATGCTCACTAGCGTTCACAGAGTTTGACCTTGTTGTGGAAGGAGGACATCTTGTATTGGCCTACGCATTTCTCTGCCTAAGGCCAGAAAATGTCATTCTAGAACCCTGCTGATAAATTATGCTCACTAACCTGTACAGAATTTGACCTTGTTATGAAGGGAGGCCATCTTGTATTAGCCTTCATCGGTTTTTACTAAAGTACAGAGAGTGTCATTTTAGGACATTGATGATAAAATTATGCTCACTAACCTGTACAGAATTTGACCTTGTTATGAAGGGAGGCCATCTTGTATTAGCCTTCATCGGTTTTTTTGCTAAAGTACAGAAAGTGTCATTTTAGGACATCAATGATAAGTGTTACAAACTGCTCCCAAGTTATGCTCACAAGCTCTTAGAGAATTTGACCTTGTTTTGGAAGGAGGACATCTTGTATTAGCAGACATCATTTTGCATAGGGAGAGAAAATATCATTTTGAGACCTATATGATAAGTGCTAGTAATTGCTAACAAATCATGCTCAAATAACTTTTAGAGATATTTCATGGCAGATGCGATGGATAAACAAAAGAACAAAAGAAAATACACATCGGTGACCACCGTTCGTACTTTAGTCTTTCAAGCCTTGTGTTGTCAAAAGTAAAAATTCAATTACATTTAGTTTTGCCATCTTAATACAGCTTTGCGGTTCCTAAGATAATAGCCTATGAGTTCTTTCCAAAATGGATTTTACGTAAAGTGTAATGGCCTCGTTGTTTAGGCTTCCCTCGTGCAAACGATCAAAATTTGATCTATTTATCGTAGACAAAAGAAAAGCAAAGCAAATGAAAAGGTGGAGTAAATCAACTTCAGGTTTTAAGATGGAATTAAGAATATCTTATTCAGCATTAGGTCAAACTTATTTCATATTAGCTTAAGATCTTCCTTCTTTAGCACTGCGGCAAGCGTACGAAGGCTCTTTGAAGCAGTAAGGCACTAGATGTACTTTTGTGTTATAAGGGCCCGTTTCACGTCTGGACCATTGTTTCAAGGGTTTTGTGTAAATATAAAAAACGTCCTTCAGCGTGTAAAAAAAGCATGACCCAACTATAACCGACATTTTTCAGAAAATAATAATACTGGGTGAGTCAAAACAATGTATAGACGTTTGAAAGTCTGTAGTTCTCAAACCATTTATCAGATTACTATAAACTGATAATGGTTGCGTAGTTCACATATCAACTTAGATCAGAAAATTTAGTTTGTCAGAATCGATTGTATTGTTCTCACATCATGAGCGATTTTATAAAATTGCTTCATTTCAAAATCCTCCAAAACAGGCTTAAAGTCCTTGATCAAATTTGCTAGCAATCCAGCCTCATTATGATAGAAAATAGACATATTGGACATGCAGGAAACTGCAAGGACATTCACACAAGCGAAAAACCATCTTTGCAAGATAAGCGGGGATGGCTCGATGGTAGCGCGCTTGACTACCAACCTGAGGGTTGGTGATTCGAGTCCCCGCCCTGCCGAGCCTGCTACCTAGAGTGAGGAGAGTCGCCAACTCTTTGTAATTCCAGGCTAAAGGAATCGCGAGGTGTGGTCACATCGAGAGGAAGGACGAGGACATTGCTTCGATAAGCTTAGCTTCTCAGTGTCCTAAAACTACCTTCGGATGCTAGGTAGCAATATAGAAAGAAGAAAAAAAATATTTGTAAGAGCTTGTTTTATCATTATTGATAAATGTATCTCATGGGAGTGAAGTTGTACTTTTTTCCGAAGATAATCACCTTAAGTGTTTCTGGGCCTAAAAGGCTTTTGCAAAATGTATTCTGTAACTTTGTACGGTAAAACAGGTCTTGATTTTCTTTTACAGCAAGCTGAATCTGAAATAGGCCATACTTCCTAAAATTTCAATTAAATGATAAATAATTCCATTTATGTATCCAAACTGCATTTCACTGGAAAAAGATACGTTTTGCTTTCAGGAGGTATGCATTACATTTATTCCAATATCATTGTTGTTTGAAAATATCAGCTAAAGTTGGGTTGCGTAGCGTTTTTCTGGACACCCTGTTTATTGTTTGTTTGTTTGTTTTTGTGTTTGTTTTGTTTGTTTGTATGTTTGTTTGTTTGTTTGTTTAAAGATACAAATCTGCAGTCAGAGTTGTGTTGGCAGTGGTGTTGAAAGGAATAAAATCAACAAGCTGTTAGTTTTACAAACATTCTTCACAAGAATCAATTATTTTCTTCAGAAAATTTCTTTTGAATCAATCTTCTTCCCTATTTCTTACTTCAGTTGTATTTTAAGTTTCTAGCATGTCAAAAAAAATTATTATCTTCCCGAATGCATTATTTTGCATTATTTTGAAGAATATTCACCCCTGTAGTTTTGAGAAATTTTATATCTGACGGTATATGCCTCTAATTGGTCTTGCCCTGCCAAACTAGTAATAGTTGCATATAACCATATAACATAATCTGTATTCCTCCATGCACTCAAAATGCCCCTATGTTTTATTTATACTAGTTAAATTCAGGAATGAATCAATACCTACATACTTTGTGCACCTACGGAAAATCATTTTGCTTTTACCAAAAATTTCTAGATATCTCTAAAAATCTTTTTCCTTGTAAGAATCCTCGCAAGGTTTCTAGAGAGTGATACCTCCTTCCCGTGAAATAGTTAAGATTGATATTTGGAATTATTTCTTCTTAATGTTTCCAATGTCAACTGCACCAAAAGAACTTGACACGTTTGAAAAAATTCGCTACACGGAGAATATTTGACAAATAGGAATGAATCAAAGTCTGGTTGATAGCCGAAAGGCTAAAGTATTATTCTTATCTTTTCTTCTAGTTTTATGAGTATTGGAAATATAGGTAATATTAAATTCATAAAAGTTTCTTTACTGCGAAATGCGTATAAGGAATCTCCTCATTGAGACCATATGCAAATACATTTAATTTCCCTCAAGCAAGGGTTAGAAGGTGATTCATTCATTCATTCATTTTTATTTATTTAGGCACGGTAGCCCCGTCAGTCCATCAGAGCTGCTTTTCAGGGGGCCGTGGCAAAAACATCTACAAATTAAAAAGATGCTACATAATAGTGATCTTCACAAAGGTATTAGATCATATACGTTACTGCTTTTATAATGATTCGATTCTTAACTCTTGAGAGGGAAGAAATGTGCTCGAGTGAGGAGATTCTTTATAATTTTGATCATGAATTTTAGGCCTCTTTTCATGCATTTCATAGTAAAGGAATTTTCATCAGTTAAATTTTACTTGCATTTCCAATGCTCGGGAGAATGGAAAAATGACACAAAATACTTCAGCCTTTCGCCTATCAACCAAATATTAATTCATAAATTATTCTCTGCAAAGCGAATTTTCAAACATGGGAAGTTCTTTTTGGCTCACACGGTAGATACTGATACCTCTGCATTTGCTTAGCATCGGCATCGAACTTTAAAATTAATCATGTAAAATTTTATTGCCCTTTTCTTTAAAATGAATTGCTTTTAGAGAACTTTAGGAAGTTTGCAATAATCTTAGACAGAGCATTTTGATATTATTATTATTTTCAGAATTACAACCTTCTTAACATTTATACTACCAGGCATCCCAAGAAAAGTACTCACGTTTAAAACATCATCAAAACTTGATTATTAAACCTATCATAAAATTGTCTTTTTGATCTGTTTTTTCAATGATCCAAATATATTTAACGATATGTTTACTTAAAGGGTATAAAATGACAGGTTGAAAAACCTTATTCTAAGCTATACTCAATAAGCAACATTGTAAATCTTGCCTTAGAGACACAATTTTGAAATGTTTCTTTATCCCTTAAGATCGGGTTTCTTTCTGACCTTTACGACCAAAAATAGAAGCTTAATATACAAAAAGAATGCTTTTTGCAGTATGCTTCAAAACCGAACAGCCTTAAAAGGGGCAAAATTCGATGATTTTAAAACTAATCACAAGATCAGGTTTATCTGGGAAAATAATGTGGTTTTTGATCTACTTGCCAAAACTAGAAATTTCAAAATCGGCCCTGTAATCAAATGTTGGTGATTTTTCAAACAGGAGTACTTTTTTGTGGACACTCGGTAGTTTTCAAGTTATCTCGTCATGAAATTTTTAAATCACAAACCATGAAGGATCCAGTCTTTTGCTCGCTACTATATTGTAGACCTTCACAAACTGAGTACTTCTCGAACATTATATCGATTTTCCTCAATCAGCTTAGAATTTATGGTTCTTTTAATTTTTGTCGAAGCCTTAGATAGTTCCTTATATAGTTTCTTTCGTAAAATATAAAACGCTGTAATCCTAAAAATAATTACTATTTTCAAAAGTGCTCTCTCTGGAATTATAGCAAATTGATTTGACGTCTATGCTCATTTGCTTTACGATGAGAAAACTATGAATGTTCGCCTCTTGGGGATAAGTTAGCAAAAAATGCTCATACCTCCAATAGTTTGCAGTTATAAGGGCAATTGGAGAAATTCTTAGAGCAATACACGTATTCTTTTTCTATAAGAAACTAAGAAAATCCTCCGNTGCTCATACCTCCAATAGTTTGCAGTTATAAGGGCAATTGGAGAAATTCTTAGAGCAATACACGTATTCTTTTTCTATAAGAAACTAAGAAAATCCTCCGGGCACTGAAATTTTCTTAAAATTATGAGATTTCAGTGTTGAAAGTTTCTTTAATCTTCTTATACGGCTCCTCAAATTCTTGTCGTTTTCTCAGGGGATATCCTGTACCTCCATGAACATTTCACAGCAAATTTTACTCTAGAAATACTGAGTAAAAAAGTACAGAAAAAAAGCGGAAGTATCCTTCACATTCCTAACCAAAACGAACAAGTTAGCCAATTAATATTTTTCCAGTAATCAAGTTTCTTAATCTTTTGGTGATCTGAGAGTTCAGCTTCTTACAAAGAGTTTCTTATAAAAAAGGATACGTGTAGAAGAATACTTTTCGAACCAAAAGTTTCTCATAAAGAATAAGTTAAAAAAAACTTACGGTCTGTGGTGGATTCATAATTGAAATTCAACAGATATGAAAGCAGCACTAAAATAAAAAGAGTGCTCGATGTTAGTAAGCTCGCAGAGAGTACTTCCTAGATCATTGGGGAGCACATGCAAACCAGAAAAATAACTCTGTCTGGATAGAGAGTGTTATTTACATGGCAAAAATGAAAATCGCTCTAATCCAAAGGCAAAAAGAATGATTTTCATTTCTACAGTGCAAGCGAGGAAATACTCTCTCTCTCTCTTTCTGTTGACACAGCGCTCGTTTTCTGATTTTCATGTGAACAGAATCACGGAAAGACAGAGTAATACAGGTTTTTAACTGGTTTTATAGTAAGATAAACGACTTTCATACAGAAAGTACCGGATGTATTTTCCAGCAAACTTTAAACTAAAAAAAATTTACAACGAGATTCTTTTATTGCTACATGCTATTTTCCTTCAAAAACGGCATCCAAAGGGATGTAAAACGGTTCAGGAAAAAGTTGCAAAGATTGTTTAGTACAATAAGCTGATCGCATTTCTCAAAACACTTACTTTGGGTTTTTAAAAAGTTTCCTAAAACTAAAAGAAGGCAGAATTTTCGCCAAAAATTCTAAAATTATGGCCTAAAATTTGATCGATGAAGTTTTTGCGGCAACTTTAAAACCAACGAAAGTTTCTGTTGTCAATCTATTATTGCATGTTTTCTCTCTGGGCATGCTCTAACGTAGTTAAATATTAAACCACCTGAAACAACCATAATAACAAGCTCTACATTTTGAGTAAGGCACTAGAGAAAGTCAAATACTGCTCACGTAAATTTACGACACGAAATTTGGAGAGAGGAAACAGTGAAACTGACTACCTGTATATTTGCTAATTTGTGTACAAAAAGCACTGGTGATCATTGGTACTTAAGCAAACAACCTGGTCTACGGAATGTGCGATGTATCTTTGCGTCTTTTTAGAAGTTTCCTCCCACATAAAAATATTTAAAATTGTTTCAATTTTAGTCATACAAGTAAAGTTCTTGGGAATTTTGTTTGAAATGAATGTTTAACGTTAACACGCATTCGGAAAAACTAAGTCGGAAAAAATTATCTAAACTTAAAACCATTGAATCTACACCTAATTTGATGATAGGCTCTCACATCAATTGCTTTAAAGATGTCTTTTTCTTTCAGGAATCAGACCTTAACCATTATAGCCATTATCGCCAGGCAGATTTCGTCAAACTAAACACCCGGTAGCCAGGTTTAACAAAAGTGCATGTAACGCACGTGAAAATTTACTTGGTTTTACCTACTGTGTGTCTTAAAGAGGGTCCAAAAGTGTCTCCAAGTTTCATTGAATCTTGTTGAACAGCAAAGTTA
>REGM01000195.1:236893-284840 GCA_004194415.1 Aurelia aurita | reverse complement strand
AATATGTCGTGATGGCCAGCCAGTTCAATCGATGAATCTTCAGCTGATAAGGCCAACAACTCACAGTAAAAGACTCAAAAACCAACCATGGAGAGTCGAAGGCTCTTCTTCCACAAAGTATCATTGCATTGATGTGCTGGATGTCGAAAAATTTCCTCTGGAAACCTTAGCAAACTCCTTGCGTATAGCGATGTGCAACAGGTATTACTACGGGAAGTATTTGTCTCGCGATGCTCTTTGTAAGACTGACAAACCTATGACGTCAAACCTATGTGAATAACAAAGGAAAGCGCAACGCTCGGCCCATACCTCCGAACCACTTTTTGAAACGAGAATCGGACTTTTGAGAGCTTATAACGTCGCTCACAGCAATTTCTCGAAGATTTCATAGAGATATTCGTGATCAGTGACCTCGAATTTATTAAAATAGAAGATAAACAAGTTCGCTTCATATGCACTTTAAAGCACAGCGAATAAGGCAACAATAGACTTAGAAAAATTTGAACCAGGATGAGAACAATTAAAAACTGCACAACAAATGCGTTTCACAAAATATAATTTACGTGACGCTTATCATCAAAGGGAGCTCCAAAGTAAACTTTTTCATTTTAAGTGAAACAAATTGTGGATACTGCTAAGACCAAAACGCCAAAGCTCTGGTTTGGAGGTGGAGGCAAATTTGTCCTTTGAAGATTTATATCTCTACTCTCAAAGCACCAATGTCAACTAACAAGGTATCTATGTCCAAGTTAACTACCGAGTAATGTTTTAAAAATGATTTCGGATTGATTCATGCTAAATTCTGATTGCTAGGGTTGACCAAATGTGTATACTTTTTTTTGGGACACCCGGTATTAACATATATTATCCTCTTGGGAGAATGGAATCCCCTTTAATAGTTTTCTTGTACTAACGAAGAAGACTTTTGCATCCTCCCAAGAGGAAAACACGTCCCAAAGCATGTGCAAATAATAATAATTGTTAATAATATTATTAATAATAATAACAATAATAATAATACTTTATTTTTACAGGGTAATTCAATCAGCTAAATATAAAGCTGCTATCAAGAGAGGCCCTGTCTAAATTAAAAAGTGTAATACTGAAAAAAGTGAGATAAAAAATTTCATTTAAAAACGTTAAAAATGGTCAATATCCTATGAAATGTCATTTCTCCTAAAGACCTGTCCATAATTAAGTTACCAAAAGTTTAATCAATTCCTGCAATGCTTTCTTAAAACAGATATAGTACTTTTCAGTTTTCAAACGTAATGGCAAAGCGCTGAAGATCTTTGTTCCGCTGTAATAAATTCCTCTTTTGGCACTCTCCGTCCTAACTTTTGGTATGCGTAAGTCCGCACCGTTGTTGCTTTTCCGTGTTCTAGTTTTGTAAAATAGTTATGAAAGACTTCGGGAGCTGTTCCATTTAAACATTTAAATACGAAATCCGCGCATTGTAGTGATCTCATGGAATCAAATGATCGAAAGACGCTGTGGTTATCATGATGTACTCCAAAAATTATCTTAAGTGCTCTCTTCTCAATCTTCTTGAACCTTGTTTCATTTGTTTCTGACAATGTCGAGAATGCAATGCTGCAGTAAGTCATGACTGGCCGAACGATGGATTTGTACAAATCCATGGCGGCATGGGTGGTGAGTATTGGTCTAATTCGGCGCAGGAGACCTAGCCGACTTGAAGCTTTCTTACATATCTTTAGGATGTGATCGTTTAGAGTGAGTGACATATCTAGATGGATTCCAAGGTATTTATAGTTATCGGTATTATTTATTTCCTTCGAATCGATACTTATTTTCGTTTGATGTGTTATCCTGCTTCGCTTTGCAGCTGTCCCAAACATCATAAATTCGGTTTTGCCTTGTTTAGGATTCAAGATCAAGCCATTATAGCACAGCCAATTGTGTAACAATTTAGCGTCATGATTTAGCGTCCATTTCTATTTCAACAAATGATTGCTGTAAGGCAGAAATTGTAGAGGAATTTGAGAGCGATTTTAGGCCGCTTTTGAAGGTTTTCGAGAGGCCTTCTTGAGAAAATCCCTCATACTTTCGGAAGAGAGTGGCCGATTTCAGCCAGAAAAATTCTTAAAATTGATTCAAGATGTTGGCTGCTCAACGAGATAGTAACAAATAGTATAGCTGTGATACTCATGGGACAGTAGCCTTTCAAACGCCATGCTGTTTTCCGACTCACCCGTCAAGACAGTAGATCTAGCAAGATACTTTCCTGACAATGCATCTTTAAAAATTCAGTGGCAAGTGCAGGACTAGGATAAAAGTGATCCGCTTTTCTAGAGTCACAAGATATGTCTGAAGAAAAAGTGACAGCAAACGATATGAAACAACATACAAGCTTACCCTTTTTCCAAGTTGGGTGTTTCGGCTGTAAACGAGGTTTTGTAAATTCTGTTTTTCTGGAAGCAGGAGAAGAAAATAGTAGTATAAGAATATTAATTTTTGTCAAGAAAAGAAACTGAACTTCTTTCAGCACTTCTAAGCGAATTTCTGAAAAGGTCCTTTCCAAACAATTGCAAAAGAGGGCTGAAGATTTTAGTCGAAATTTCAAATCTTTTCTACTTCAAGAGTTGAAAAGAGCACATTGTATCGACTTGAGAGAATGAAATGAACTGCGATGGTCCAGGGATGACCATTTTGTCATGCAACTTTAAGTGCGTTATATTTCATTCTCACAAGATGAATTTTTGTCGCTCAGTTATGCAAACAATTTTAAGAAATTTTCAGCCATTATTGCAAGTTTCTGGAATTGACTTACCTTGTTATAGGAAGCTAAAGCTGCTAAAAATTAAAGTACATTAAATGTACTGGACTTACATTAACGCAAATTAGAGTGAAAAGATACAAAATTAAAGAAGCTCAGACTGCGCAAATTTAAAAAACAGAACAAATGCGACTTAAATCAATGCGAATATTGAAAAGTTCATTTCCCCATTGTTTGGAGCTTGGGTAGCCCTATTGGAAAAACGAGAGCTCCAAAACAATATTTACGACTAAAATAAGTGTTTATTCAAGGTAGATTTGGAAACTGCATTGTCGATTTAGTTAGAATGAAGAAAAAAATTTGAGCTGAAATCATGCTCAATTATGATGTCATAGGATTGATGACGTCATCAATTTTTTGCTAATTTCATCGAAGTTAAAAAAACTATAAACCACTCGAAAGCTCTAATCAAATGCAGTCCAAATGCAGTAGTTTTAATCACATTAGACTTACATGCAAAGAAGTATAACCACATTAGTTCTAAAAAGCGTAGTTATTGACGTCATCAAAAATTGACACTTAAGGTGAAAATGGTAAAAGTTTCCAAGTTTATTTCGAATCTCCATGGTCGATTTAGTAAAAATCAAGCATAAAATCAAAGGTTAGACAGATCGTTAGATCGTTAGAGAAATTTTCCTGCCTGCAAAATTTGGAAACAAAAGGATCTGATTTTGACGTGTTCATCTTTCAAATATACGTTGAGATATTTGCACTGTAAAGACGAAAATACAAAGGTATTGAAAGAATGATACCAAGTTGTAGCTTTTATAACAGCAAGGATTTCCTTGCGCATCCAGTAGAATGTCGTTTGATAACGTGAACTGTTGCGTTTGCCTTAGATTATACTGAGAGATGTTTAACTGCAATAAAATGCAGATTTTGTAGCAATAATATTGGTTGCACTTAATTGACACGCCGCTACAAAGCGATTCGCGATTGCAAATAAAAGGATTTCTATGGCCGATTAGTCCAGCAGAAACTAACAAAAAACTTCATAGAATGCTTTGAAGCTAACTCATTCAAGCTGCTTACTAGAGGTCCCCTTGAAAGAAGACGCGAGCAAAAAACATGTGTAAGTAAAAGCAAAAAACATGCGATAAGTAAAAAACACATGTGTCCACTGTTTGAAAATTCGCACAGCAAACAATTAAACAGTTATGAACAAAATTAACTTCATTTATTTAACTGAGACCTTAACAGAATTTTTAATAATTTGCAATGCAATAGCTTCCTCAAGTAAAGAATTTCCGGAAACAGGCTTCTGTGGGTTTTAGGGTAAAATATAACTGCGTGGTTCAATTAAATTAAACGTTCAACCATTAAAATGGTAAAATTATGTTTTTCTTAGCTCAGGTACTGCTTTCTAAAGGAAAGGTAAGTATTAAATTTAAAGATCACCTCCAAAAATAACGATAGGAACCGTCAAACGGGGTGGGGTGACTTTGATCAATTTGTCCTTTATAGGCTTAATCTCTTCTATGTCTAACTAGCCGCTACTTGGGTTCGGGGTGGGGGAGCTATTGACCAAATGAGGTCCAAACTGGTATGATAAAGGTTCATATGATTACTTGTTTCCACAGCAGCAACGAAAAGTAAACTACGGACGACAGATTCAAAACTTGTACTCCTTTCTAAAAAACGGTGCTAAATAGACGTGAAGTTTATTCAGACTTCCGTGCATTTGTGGCTAAAACAATATTGATTTTTAAAGAAGACTACTAGAGTGCTAATGTCCTAACTTTATAACTGTTTATCCCAAAAAAGGATTTTTTACCTAAAAATCCCCATTGAGTTTTGAGTTACTAACCCAGTCATCTGCGGGGTGACTTTGACCGTTTGCTTATGGTTACAAAAGAAATAAAAAACTACCACCCAAATATTGTTTCCTTTTCAAAGATCATACCTATTATGCACATTGCTCACATAGAATAGGTTGTATTACATTTCTTCATTTCTGATTGGAATTATGAAGAAAAACATCCAAATTTTTTCAAAGTCATCCCATTTCATGGAACTAAAAAGAATGTTATGTAGACAAATCTATATGACCATAAACAGCACATTTTGGATCCCTTTTAGCACAACGAAAAACATGATTTCTGCTAAATGCTGTTTTTGAAAAGAAACAACGCATCTGAAAATAAGTGAAAAATCCCAAAAATTAAGTTGAAGTCTCATTGAGAAGATATGTATGATTTTGCAAACAGTAGATAATTATTTTTAAGCTCCCGGTATATTGAAAGAAGAAGGATAACTCTATGTCACTAAAGTTGATGATTGGGATGTTTTACCATCATCTTTTACATTGAAAAGTAAACTAATAACAAGGAACCAATCGAGAATAATTCGAAGTGTTGTGAACTGTCTTTCAAATAATAACAAAATGAGTTGAGTCTAATAATTTTGGCCCCCCGGCATTAAAACATTAAAATGTAAAAATAATAAACTAATGGATATGTCGAAGAACTAATACAAATACAAATACAAATACAAATACAAATACAAATACAAATACAAATACAAATACAAATACAAATACAAATACAAATACAAATACAAATACAGATGTTTTCATTCTGGTTCTGACATTTATGCTAAAGATGCAATTTCCAATTTCCAACAAAACTAATATAACAGACCAAAACTTTATTAGTCGCAAAGGATCAAGGGAGAAAATTCTCACATTTCACCGATAATGAGAAACGATATAGATAATTCTGTCAGATAATAAGTATCTGTCAAAGTATCAATTTTGTTTACTTTGGTCAATATTCTCTATAAACATCAAGCTATATATTCTTGGTTCGAAACATGCCTTGTTTGCTCACAAGCTTGATAGGATCAAAGGCGTTGCGAAGTAACCGCTTATTGAGAGAAGAGATTGTAACAAATTGGCAAGGTGTCTCATATTAGTTTTGGTTCATAGGCTTAAAAGATTAAGCTTGCATGCAGATTCAGAAGTTTGTGGAAGTGACGAATAAACAACACATGTATAGATAAATTCATGGCACATGTATTTGAACGTAATCTTAAGCTTTCATTCATTGCCGAGGATGTAACCTAAATGTTAACATGAAATTTAGTTGAACTGGGGAAAAATTTGTTTTCCTACTAAATTTACTCTTCGAAGATCTTGGCTCGTACATGTTTCATTTGTCTTCTGGGAAATTTAGCGAGTTCCAAGTAAAAATTTGAGAGGTTGGAATAAATTCAAATTAAAGCTTATACATTGAAAGAAATATCAGTTCTGTCTGGAAATACAATTTTCGCGGAAAAACATATTTAAAATAAAAGAAAGTTGGAAAATATTGACCTACATATCTGATCGATTGTGGAGAAATTCTTGTTTGAAGGAATTCAGATTAAATGTCCAATAGAAGTATTTTTCATCCACTTGACTTTGCACTACCTCATCAAAACCAAAAATGAATGCTTTGATTTGATTTGATTTGATTTGATTTGATTTGATTTGATTTGATTTGATTTGATGTTATTTGATTTGATTTGATTTGATTTGATTTGATTTGATTTTATGATATACCACCATGAATCAGTCAATAATTTACAGGATGGGTAAACAAAAATGTAGCACCTATTGACAAAAATTACACATAGCTAATTATTATGCCAGTCAAAATTGTTATGTCACACCTTTGAGTACACCACATGAAATAAAATAAACAAAGAAAAGAAAACATAGGGTGTGAAATCTACTCTTGCGGCGGTCGAATAGCTTTGTCTTTTTTAAACATGAACATTTCTTTTTGCAAAATTCAAAATTAGCAGGCAATTCTTCATTTCAACTAATGGAGGGCATTGTGAATATACAGGGTGTCCCAAAGAAAAACGCAAAGCCAACTTTAATATAATTTTTTAAATAAATTAAAAGGTTTAAATAAATGTTATTCATGCCATGTGACAGCAAAATCTTCTGTCAAATGACGTGCACTTTCGATACATTGATTGAATCATTTATCATTCATTTGCAATTTTGTTAAGTATGGCTTATTTTAGCATGCTGTAAGAGCAAAATCGAGGCTTTTTCACCATAAAAAATTACAAGACACATTTTGTAAAATATTTCGGGCCTAGAAACACTATACACGATTGAATTACGATTGAAGTCTGCATTAGCCAATCAGATGATATAATTTGTATCACTATTGTTTAGAAAGCAAATCAGCAATCAGTTCTAACAATACAATTAAATTAGGCATTTGACCCAAATAAGCTCTCACAAAGATGGGTTTTTGCCTATGTCACTGTCTTGGATCTTTCCTCCATCTTAAATAGGCCATACTTACTAAAACGTATATCAAATGATAAATAATTCAAATAATGTATACAACTTGTATATCATTAGAAAGAAGATAGATTGTAGTATGCGTCAGGTGGTATGCGTCAAATTCGTCAAAATTGTAATATTTTTTGGAAAATGTCGATTAAAGGGAATGTGAAATGGTAAATAAGCTTGTCTATAAATAAGATAAATAAAACACTCAGACATCAGACACAGCATTGTTTCTTTGGCTATCCAGTGTCCACGGCCCGCGTGCAACTTCGATTTAAATGGGATATTTTCAGATTTGTTGCGCTTTGCAAATGCAACCTTTTAACCTTGCACAAACACTTTAAGGATGGGTTGAGTTTTTTGTGGCATTTTGTATTTTACACAATAAATTGAAGCATCATCATTGAGGTGCCAAGTTTACACCATGGTGAGGTGTTGCACCTACAATAAGGTTTGGGGAGGATCTTCAAATCCCAAAGTATCATCTGGAATATTCTAAAAAGACATTTTCTTACATAGTTCTAAAGGCTTGGAATGATATCCCTATAAATATTAGGGAGCTTCTTACCTTATACAAATTTAAACAACAGTTAAAAGTCATGTCATTGGCTGAAAACCAATACAAAGACGACCCCCTGGAAATTGGAATAACCGTATTAGCTTTGAAGTAACATGGTATTTTTTTAAACGCAGATTGTTAATTAGTTTATATTGTTCTTTTATAATNTTCAAATCCCAAAGTATCATCTGGAATATTCTAAAAAGACATTTTCTTACATAGTTCTAAAGGCTTGGAATGATATCCCTATAAATATTAGGGAGCTTCTTACCTTATACAAATTTAAAAAACAGTTAAAAGTCATGTCATTGGCTGCAAACCAATACAAAGACGACCCCCTGGAATAACCATATTAGCTTTGAAGTAACATGGTATTTTTTTAAACGCAGATTGTTAATTAGTTTATATTGTTCTTTTATAATTTATCTAGCTGAAGGGTTTTTCGTATAAAATAGTTTAATATGAAAAAAAATGAACAAAAAAATAACAGGTGTTTCCAGTAGGTCACCCATCCTGGTAATGATCTGGCCCGACCATGCTTAAATTCGGTGATCAAATGGGAACCGTTGTATCCATGGTGGAAAGTCAAAGGAAAATAGACTGTTAAAATATTCTAAAAATCTGCAAACAAATCTTGAAGACCATCGAGCTGGTAGAACGCACATAGTCCAGCTGCAACTATTCTATTTTGCTATATGGTACAGTGGAATAATTGATAACTGATTTGATTGTCAAACGGGACTACCAAGAATTCGACTATTCGCCTAACAAGGCAGATTTGAAACAATAGCATCCGTTACTTTAGGTTGACACGGTAGTACAAAGCAAACGAATTCAGATAAAGGAATTTCTACTGCCGAAAGTCAAGCCACGGATGAAAAAACAAGACCGTAAAAAATGCCCGGCAACCTAGCAAAGTAACTCACTTGTTGTGCATACTATAAGGGGCTATTAAGAGAAGCCACGAGCATGCATCGAAAGAGGAATAATAGATCTAAATATCAGCATGCGGCGTTTGATTTATTTTACTATGACGTATAGTCTTGTAGTAATCCAAACATTTTGTTCTGAGCTATTGCTACAAAATGTGCCCTTGTTCACAAGTCTGATATCAAAGGCAATTGCTAAAGTTATGCTTTAATTTCACTGAAATCAAGCGGCTTTGAAACTGTTTGAATCTTCAGTCGTGGATGATATTTTTACGCTTTCATTTGAATAAGGATACTACATAACTCCTTCACAAGGAAACATAAGTAGCCTATCTTGAGAGATCGTTCATCTGGTTTTGGAGCAATTTTCAGTTCTCATTTAGATAAGCACAAATCTCGAATCTAATTATTCAACCTTGCTTACTGATTTTCAAGCGTAGTACTATAGTTGTGCAGTTTTCATCACTGCAGAGCTGGAATCTTGTAAAAACACAAGTATGTAATATGACAAAAGTCTGATACAAATCCAATTACGTAGTTTGAGAATCTATCTTCAACATCTATCCCCTCCCCTCTACATTGCTTTCGTGTAAGCATGCTGATATCACGAAACTAACTGCAGACATCTAGGTCATTTGTGATAAAGCTCAAATAAGTTTCAATTCACTCGGTTTACTGTATGCTTAAGAAAAAAAGCTATTTTAAATGCAGGTTGCAGATGATGTAACTATACTGCAGATCAAATCAAGGATTAGAGAAACTCGGCTTAAGCTGATTTATCGAAGTGATATCAGATCTGGAATAACGTTTGATGGAATCAGTTCATTTTTATCGATTTCACAGCTGAATTTCAAACAGAAATCGATAACCATTTCGAAGTAACGTTGAAAATCATGCTTGATAAGAATGACCCACTGTGCATATTCGAGGTTTAGTTAGTGATAAGTGAGCTCTTGTTTTGTTGGCGTTTAGTGCTGAAATTGGCTGAATTTAGGATCAAATGGAAATAATTTTGTTGTGAGGCTGAGCATTATGTGTTGAATTTACACCCAAAATATACAGGAATTTGCTCAGCTTCTGCTTTAGATGAATAAAATGCCCGAAGCAAATGTTTGGAAATATCCTTCTCTTAGAGCTCTTCGACCATTAGAATGATAAAATAATGTTTTTCGTGGCTCGAGTATTGTTTTCTAATTATATGGAAACTATTTTTAAATATAATAATCTTCTCCAATAAATGCTAGGCGCCAAAGAGAACTTTCTATGTCAAGACCTGTAAGAAAGTGAACAGCACCATTTTTATATCTTTCTTGGCATATCGAGGAGTACAAGCATTGGCTAATTACTCATTTTAGAGAGAAATAATGCACGTAAAATTATGAAACTGATCTCAAAGTTAAGCCGAAGCCTCAGTGAGATGATGGATTCAAAAATTTGACAATTGGTCGCAAGGTTTTCTTTGAACGATTTTCAAAAAGTAGATCCATTTTATATGACTCACCCAGTATGAAAAAGATTCTGTCACGTTTCACGATTTTGATTTTTTGGCCAAATCTTTGTTGGTTATCATTCTTTAGCAATTGATACACGATTTTGCTTTGTTTTAAAAAATTTGCCTGAAAATGGAATAGCAGATCACGTTGAAATTCTGTACGATAACTAATTTCAACAATTTCTGAACTGCCCTATTTTTGAAGAAGTACGAAGAGATCTCCTTGGCAGCTTGTCAGATATTCCTGGGTTGGATATAGCAGGACTGGACACACCATCCTTATGTCATTTAATTCTTTTTGGAAATCCAGATTCGACCCTAATTGCAAATAATGGAATAATGGAATAATGATAATGGAAGCAGCGATTAACTATATCAAGGCAACGAAGAGACTCAATTGAGGCGCGTTTTTGGGCTGCTGGGGTCGGGTCCTCTACTCATGGCGTGTTTGCTTTGGGATTCCCTCTTATTTTGAGGGTGCCCAGAGCGGATACGCTTTGGGGGTGGATTCGGTACCAGTATTTTTGAGGCGTGCTTCAAAAGTAAACAAAGCAGCACCCCTTCCCAAATTATCTTTTGTACTTTAGTAGCTTTTGTAGATAATTTCTGTCTCGCATTTGATGTTAGGTGATATTTACAGAACTTTAAATGTTTATCTCAGTGTGGATGCGGGATATAGTGCCTTGCACTTGCCTTCTCCAAAAATTTTTAAGATGCTTACTCACAGATATCATTGCCTGACATCAGGTGTGAGACAGACATTAACGTTTTCTTTGTTTCTTTTTATTTTCTCTAGTATATTTTAATATTTGAATTGCAAGTGCCTTTCATGGTGGGAACTCCGATGACCTAGTGTCTATTCCCGCCATGAAAGGCACAGTAGTTTTATGTTTGCGTTCTTCTTTTAATTGATTATATAAAAAAACAGCAATTTCTCCAATCTCATGAAAAAAACAACAACTTAACACGCTTTCCAAGTGAGAATTTTGATGATGTCACAAGATAAAAATTGAGAAGACTTCGGAGCTTCATAATTTTGAAATAAATGAAAGCTTAGCAGAAGTGTACGGCGCAATTATGCATCCAGTAGTGAAAATTGATAAGAGATGGTGTTGTTATCATAAAGTTCAAAATTCATTAAGCCATTATACGCAAAAGAAATATTATTCTCCTATGCTGCTATTATGTAAGATATTTGAATAAAATTCTACAGTTGTCGTGGAAACGTGAGCTCATTTGATTAACTAGCATGAAATTCTGGTTGAAAAATGTTGCTAATAAGTGATTTCTCACAACTAAAATCGTAATATGTAAACGTTATGACTGCAGATTTAGATAAGAATCATATTTCTCTCTTATCACTAAAACATTTGTCGAAATATGAGACCATTAAAAGTACTGTCATGCCTAAAATTACGAACATGTTGTTTAGAGTGAGTTGTCATAAATATTTACAAAAATTTCACAAAAACAAATCATTGTTTTCAGCGCAGAATTATTCAAGTTGAATTCCACGTGATCGTGGTGTTACTGTTTGCAATACAATGCAACAAGCCTAGAACAGGAATATTAACAAGATAACAAATTTGATGAGGCAATCAAAATCCTATTGGCTGAAACATTAATCAACAAGCAAAAGCATTATTAGCATAAACTAGGTTTCCTATTGTCTTTACCTGCTGCTATTGTTTATTATAAGTCTTGTAACCTATCAAGCCCTATCAAGGTTGTTGACGTTTGTCATGCCTCGCGGCGTTATTAGATGGAAGACTGCCTATCACGAAAATATGAAAGCGAAAGGATTCGTTTTAAATGCTCTTGGAAATGGTGCAATCCGTTGCTTTCGGGTGACAAGTCTGTGAAAAGCGATTAGTGTTTGCAATGAAAGGGATTTCAACGGCAAACTGGTGCACTCGCAAAAGTAAACAAGAGAACCACAAAAGGCAGCCTGAATCCGGGATGGCAAAGGAACTCGTCGTGCAAGCGAAAAGNAACTTTTCAGCGATCGCCGGCGATCGCCAGCGATTCGCTTTAATGGAGATTGGGCTTAATGCGAAGTTCTCTTATCTTTTCGACCTGACAACATTACTTATTGCCAGACGTGTCTACAGAATGAGTCAGAAGTTGTTCGGAGTGGTTCGTTCATATCACGAAAATATGAAAGCGAAAGGTTTCGTTTTAAATGCTCTTGGAAATGATGCAATCCGTTGCTTTCGGGTGACAAGTCTGTGAAAAGCGATTAGTGTTTGCAAAGAAAGGGATTTCAACGGCAAACTGGTGCACTCGCAAAAGTAAACAAGAAAACCACAAAAGGCAGCCTGAATCCGGGATGGCAAAGGAACTCGTCGTGCAAGCGAAAAGAGATTTTTAATTGAATACATCCATTTGTATCGAGAGAAGGGGTATAGAGCTAAACATCTACCTACTTAATTATCTCATTCAGAAACTGAGCATCAAATATCTGAATAACACACACAACTTTATCAGAACTGTAGTGCCTATTATTCAGCTTCTGAATCAAATAAATAAAATTGAGACCGTAGACGTTTGGGTAAATCCTTCTACTCTCGATATAAATTCATGTCTCTCTAAAACCACTTTTCGTTTGCACAACCAGTTGGCAAGCCATCCCGAATTCATGCTGTCGTTTGCGATTTCCTTTGTTTACATTGCGAGTTTACCAGTCAGACGATAAAATCGTTTGTTTGCAAACGCCAATCACTTTTAACTGATATGTCAATCAAAAGCAGCGGATGCTATTATTACAAAATCTGCCCTTCTTACAGAGGCCCAACCTGACTCGAAGACTAAATGAGTTCCTCGTTTGGTCTGTGAGTCAGGCTAACAGAGGCCATCAAAAAGATAAAACAGTTCAAGAGTGGGAGGCTTCAACGGTTCAACCTAAATTCAGAAATATTGTTTTACATGACTGAACAAACAAAAATAATTTCGACGATTTTTGGATATCCAAAAATTAAAGACCACCCACTTTGCAAATCTGTCAGAGAAAAAGCTTGTCTTTTCTTCCTTAGGAGCCATTTTGAACTCATTTTTGAACCCATAATTCCCAAAGAACTAAGCCAGAAACCTTTATTGGCTATTCCCAAGTCATCCCACTCAACAAAGTAAACGTGGAAGACACTGGTCTCATTCCAAATATGCAGAGGTGATTTCATTACATTGGCCTTAAACAGATGGGCGTTATAAAGTCATCAAATTATTTGTCTTTTCTTTCACGGAATCTGAGTGTGTTCAAATAAAATAATAAAAAGGCCAAGATACAAGTGCTCACAATGCTTACTTATTTCAGCTGTTTAAAGATGATAATTACGTCATCAGTCACTGTATAACATAAAAACTGTTGCATATGCATTAGAAACAATATTATTCATCGGACTGAGGAATATCTGATCTGAGAAGACCAGCTAGAGCTTGCAGTTTTGTAGAGGAGAAAGTTGCTGGTTCCAAGGAACGTTATAAACTACGTGCATCCTTGAATACAAGTATGTTTTATGAAAGAATTAAGAATTTCGCGAAGCATTAAAATTTCCTTAAAATTATAATTATTCTGAGAGTTGAGTTTCTTATAAAGAGTTTGAATATCAAACATCAAAACACTTGAGTAGGCTCAAATAAAGTTGTGCTAGTGTTATTGGAAAAAGAAAATTAGCAAGTTAAATAACTAGGTTAAATAGATAACTAAAAGATTATCAAAGAAAGGCTACTGGTCTAAAGATTCAAATTTCTCAAAAAAGAAATAACTGATACAACTGAAATAACTATTTTTCTGCTATCAACGCGCGTGTGCTTTCATTTCATTTGATGTATGATTTTATCAGATTAGATCGTTACGGAATTCATAGGCAAGGTAAGAGTAAGCTTTGATCAAAATGAGGTAGTGCTTTGTTTCAACATTGTTCTAACTGTATCGTTCGATGAAGGTCAGACTTGTGTCCTTTCATCATGCAAACCTTTTGCATTAGGTCATCCAGGAGTTAGCAAGCAAGCAGTAAGTAACATAGGTGTGAATAAAGCAACTATCTACAAGAAACTACCAGCAAGAAGGTGACATAAATTGAAATGTTTTGCTTTAACAATTTCTTTCGAATAAACATGATGCAGCTAGTGTTAGAGCACAGAGTTTTGAAACTCATATCGTCAACAACACAAATAATTTATGAATGCTACTGTGAAAGTTGTTTGCGTTGATTACAGAATCAGAACAGTTAATTGAATTTTTACGCTAGTTTCCTTCTTCCTGCAAACCATGCAAACGATACCATTAGAACAATTTGTAAATGAAGCTTGAACAATGTGATAATGTGAAATCAATCCTACGCCTACAGTCGATTATGTTACAGATACAACAAAACATCACGTCCAGGATCCTCAGCCCATAGTCCGGCAGGTAAGCTAGCCTATGAAATCGTTACCTATTAAACGTCTGCACGAACAAGATCAATCATAGTATATCGAGTTTTCCCATAGATGCGATAATGTGAAATGAATTTCACGCCTTCATTCGATTCTGTTACAGATACAACAAAACATCACGTCCAAGATTAAAGGATCCTCAGCCCATATTCCGGCAGCTAAGCCAGCCTCTTAAATCGATACCTATTATACGTCTGTATGGACAAGATCAATCATAGTAAATCGAGTTTTCATATAGATGTGATTTGATTCTATGAATCCAACGCCTTCATTCGATTCTGTTACGCATNATGATATTTTGCTCCTCCTGGTACGGTCCTTGTATTGTAGTATAGTAGATTGTAAGTAGCGTCTTAGGTAAATTCTGTTTTTGTAAATTTTTAAATTGAAAAAAAAAAAAAAAAAAAAAAAAACAAACAAATAGTAGGGATGGCACTGCATGTACACAACTGGTTGCCTAGGCAATGCGATAGCTGGAATAAGCTTAATTTCCATCGCTGTGGAGATTAAATGCTGGAAAGTTTGATCCAGAAGTCTAGGCCTGTTTTGAAAGATTCTGAGATAAAACGCTTTTATAAAAATCACTTCTAACTCGAGAAATATATGACCGATTTTAACCAACTAAATATCATTATCTACGTTGACATGCTAACCACACAATAAGGATCCGTGTTAAATAATCTGATGAGCAGCTAGAAGACTACAGGCTTGCAAACGTTTGAACTTTTTGGACTCACCTGGTATACCAATCTGTGTTTCACAACCAGTCAATCAGAAACGTCCTGAGCTAGATCGGTATTGTGATTTGAATATCAGAGCCATGAAAAATCAGCTTTGACCTGGAGAATTACGTGTAGCCCAAGTACATACTGAAAGAGTTGTTGTCATGTGTAAGTCTTCTTATGAATTTGTGAGGATTCTTATGAATACACGATCATTTGATTGAACACATTTTACAAATTTTAAAAATATTTGTAAGGATCTACAAGATTGCCATTTTGTGTGAAGGATAAGGCATAAGGCTCAGTTGCTTAAAATACAGCACGTGTTGGATCATCCTTGTTTCAATGAACACAAGCTTTTATTGAATGATGCCTGTTCTACGTACTTCTTGCTTCTTAGCCATAGACCTTTTTACTGGCCAAAAAAGAGGCTTAGATCGAGCGTCCAAATCTGGTAAACTTTGTGAAAGAAAACAAAAGCACGACCCCCGTTCTCAGTATATCCACTGCTAGCTGTGGCATGAAGTTGCTTCGGATCTCCGAACACTTTTCAGAGAGTTAATCATCGATAACTTTACTCAAAGTGAGTTAGGAATGGTTCAGCTTATACATAGGCAAGTTTTGTTCACCTTTTGGCCTTGTTTCTCGTTATTTTCATTCATTGTTAGCTGATTTTGCTGTGCAGTCTAGGCCCATATTCAATCAAAACACAATGATCTTTCAGTAAATCTTTTCTATCGTTGAGGCATTCGCCTGATATGTTCTGCCCAAATTCTTTCGATAGGTGTATGCAGGTGTATGTGTTTCCTCTTACTAGGTTTTTTTATTTCATCAATCATAATATAAAAATAGCGTTTCTTTTCATTTGAATAACGACGACGGTTGAAAACAGCAAACTTCGAATCGCGAACTCGCAAAATGAAACCCTTGCATGCTGCACTTTTGTGCTGCAACTGTTACACAACAAAATCAGCTACAAATGAAGGAAAATAGCTAGAAACATGGACAGAAGGCAAATAAAACTTGCGTGTGTATAACTGAAACATTCGTAACTCAATTTGAGCAAAGTTATCTTTGATTAACTCTTTGAAAAATGTTCCGAGATCCGAAGCAACTTCATGCAACAGTTAGCAGTATGTATACTGAGAACGGGGGTCGTGATTTTGTTTTCCTTCACAAAGTTTACCAGATTTGGACGCTCGATCCAAGCCTCTTTTCTGGCAAGTAAAAAGGTCTATTAGAGAATGGTCAATAAGTTGAGTGAAAAATTTGCAAACTGTCTTTCATTCCATTGATGTGCTTAAACTCTAGACTCTTCCAAACTTAGTTTATTAGTCAGGATTGTCCCACTGTCCGTAATAGTTCCAAATAATAGCTGTATTCTATTTGATCAAATTTCAGTAATTTCAATCGCTTTTACCTGATTTTCATGTCAGTACGGCAAATGATCTGTGGGCCTAGTGCATGGAATGCACCATGAAATTAAGACAGTGTGAAAACTGTAGGTTTGCCATGATTCTTCGGATTTATCTTTCAGAAATTTCTTAGCGCTTCTCAAACATGGTTTTATTACGTTTTTGGCCATACTAGTTTGTTATAAACCAGTTTCTTATACGAAAGAAGGAAAAAAACGTGTATTCAGATACCTCACCAAATCTATTCCAATCTATCTCTCTATCTATAGGGTTCCATGTCCAATTGAGGCTCTGGATGTCATGGTTCTCCAACTAGTTCTGTCCTCTGCCTTTCGTGCCAGTATGCTATACTTGTTCCCTGTCCAGATTTTAACATCTCCACACCACGTACGCCTAGGCCTTCCTCGTTTTCTTCTTCCTTCTATTTGTCCTTCTAGTATGTGTCTCTGAAGCCCACTTGATCTCATTATGTGGCCCATGTATTGCATTTTTCTGAATTTAATCTCTGATAGCAATTTTCTCTTTTCATTTACTCGTTCTAGGATTTCTTCATTTCTAATCCTATCTAGGTATGAAACTTTCAACATCTTTCTATACATCCACATTTCGAACGCATTGATCTTATCTTCCATTTCTTTTGATAATGTCCNAGCAATTTTCTCTTTTCATTTACTCGTTCTAGGATTTCTTCATTTCTAATCCTATCTAGGTATGAAACTTTCAACATCTTTCTATACATCCACATTTCGAACGCATTGATCTTATCTTCCATTTCTTTTGATAATGTCCAAGTTTCAGAAGCATAAAGCAGTGTAGACAGGACATAGCATCTCACGAGTCTTTTTCTTGTTGTTAACTTTAACCTTTTGCTAGCTAAAACATCTTTCATCTTTATAAAGGTACTTCTTGCGATTTCTATTCTTGATCTTATTTCGGTGTCACATCTTCCGTCGTCAGTTATTTGTTGTCCAAGATACTTAAACATATCTAGACTACTCGAAAGAGTAGAGTATTTGGAATTTTTACTTGAGGCATCCTCTTATTGGCCATCTCCATCTGGGGCCTATCTAAGGGCTTTACATGGGACTTCGGTTTTGTTCTAGCTGGCTAGGTTGCAGGACCGCCCCTCAAGTGTCTTATTCCTGATACCTGCTTTTTCCAATTCCTTAGCCTTGCAAACCCTTGTTATTCAATAAAGCCGTCTCAAATCTAAACAAAGAAATTGGATTGAGGAAGACTGGTGATATAAAATGGTACGACATTGAGGGTTTGCCCTGCACCCTAGCCAGACATACCTGGATTTTCTACTTATTTTCGCTTCTTTTTGAGTTACGGAAGGATAGATTCTTTTTGGTAATGAAATGTTGGGAAAGCAAATGTGAGTGTCTTTTCCTTTGGAGTTCTGATAATCTTTGTGAAACTGGCTACTCTTAAATCCAGCGATGTACGAAGCACTCTCCATATCTCAACCAAATTTGAATAGCGGGGCGGCAAAGGCAGCAAGAATAGGTTATGATTCTACAGGTCTATTTCTCTTGCTCTCTCCCCCTTTGTTCCATTACGGAATGTTGCAATGGCGGATCTGGAAACTATGCGGCAAGGGTCGGTCAAGCAGACTTCAGGAAATAGACTTAGGGCAAGTCTACCTCTAGGCCCAATGATGTGTTTTGTGTATCTCCGTTATCCATTTCATAAATTCGGTTCAAAACGGTGGGATCTCTTCAGGACATCCAATTCCTCAGCTACTAGTTTTTCCTGATCACTGTAACCAATCAACAGGGAATACTTCATTCGATTTCTTGTCCGTTTTTGTCCCTTAGCAGGTGGAGAAGCACCTTTTTCCACTATTACTGATCGCACGTTTCGGGCTGCAGTGAACGTGATCACGTGAAATGGTGCATAGCTGATTGTGATATTGGTTAGGACTTGACTGACAGTGTGAGCGTTGTGGATCGGAGCCACTGATATATGCTTATATTCCCTTTAAGATGTTCTCTTTTGGAATATATATATAATGATGACTGTTTGTATTTAATATATTTTTTCCGATATTCTGCCTTTTCTTCCTTAATTTTTACATTCTGGATCACTGTGCAAATGTCTATGACCAGTCAAGGATTTTAAAATCTTATCAAAACAATTATTGATATACTTCATGTAACATGTTACAAGCTATATCTTATATGTAGCGTCCTCAAAAAATATTTAAACACAGGCCAATATTTGAAGGGATAATATTTGATGCAATGCCGATCCCTGATGAGATTTTAACAAAGCGCAAGAAAATTTATATAGAGTGTGCCCTCTAGAATCGATTCGTGATAAAATCAGCTTTGTATCGTCTATTCGCATTTTTGTCCATTTGGATTTTCGTGAAGATCGTGAAGGTCGTAAAAGTTTTCTCAAAAAGCATATTTTCGGTCAAGCGATCGGAATACGAGGATGTCCTTAGCTAATTAACGTGAAATTGGATGATTTGGGGCTTTTCTTGTACGCTATTGACAGACTTGATTTTTATGGTGGGTATGGAGCGCAATAAAAATCAAACTTTTATGACCGCAAATTTGAATTATCAATGAATTATATTTCCCATTTCTCATGGCTAATTCTAGTCTGATTACACGACTCGTAGTTTGAGCTCATTTAGTCAATCTTAGCTGACCATTCCTGCTTTCATTTGCATTGTAGCTGAGCTGTCCCTGTCTCTGTCTCTGTCATCGTTATTTACTTTTCTATAGCAATTTGCCTTGTTGTCTTACTGCCATTCTTTTTCCTCTCAAATACACCCTACTAGGATTGATTTGCAGAGAACTNTTGCATTGTAGCTGAGCTGTCCCTGTCTCTGTCTCTGTCATCGTTATTTACTTTTCTATAGCAATTTGCCTTGTTGTCTTATACCTCATTCACACTGAAGCAGTTAAACCAGCTTTGTCACGCCCAGGTTAAATTTCAACCAATCAAATGCATTCGATTTGTTGGATCGACCAATTAGAACGCAGCATTCAATAACCTGGCTTATTTTAAGCTAGTTTAACTTGCCAGTGTGAATGGGGTATTACTGCCATTCTTTTTCCTCTCAAATACACCCTACTAGGATTGATTTGTAGAGAACTAATTATCTAAAAGAAAAATGTGCTACCCTTCTAACAGGATTTTAAGTGACATATATATGTCAGGAAATGCTACAAATAGATTTGGCAGACCTTTCACCTTGTTCAAATTTGTCTCCCTCTGGTTTAAGAAATAGCATATACAAGACAGAAAAACACACATTTTTCAAGACACAAATAATTTACTCTTGAATCTAATTATCCTGATTAAAATCCGAAAATCAAAATCCACTAGTTTTATATAGCACTTTTTATGAGCATAGGTTCCAAATCTTGAGAAAGATTGATGTAAAACTCTATGAGCTATTTCTTTGAATTGAATGGCCTGAAAGAAACTTTCGCTACTTTGCTATAATTCTACTGTTGGACTTTCCTGAAATCTTTCACATTTTCCGAATTAGAGGGTCTTTCAGTTGTCTTTTAAGAATTCAAGAATAGTTTTGAAAACAATTAAAACCGTGGTGATTTCTAAAAAATTTGACAAAACATGGTATAATTTTCAAGAAAACCATGGTTTATGAATGTCTACGATATGGTATCAAGCACAAGTCTTTCAGTTTTCTGGTTTACGAGTTAGAAATTTTATGACGTCATATCTTTACATGAGTTTCGAAAATATTGAAGATTTCGTCCAATAGTAGAATTATAGCAAAGTAGCGAATCTTTCTTTCAGCCATTCGATTCAAAGAAATAGGGCATATAATTTTACACCAACCTTTTTAAAGATTTGGAACCTATGCTTTTGTTATGAAGACTTGGAACTTGCTGCTCATTGCTGGACCATCATGGCGTCTGAATTCTTCTCACAGTAATAGCCATTGAGATTCGGCTGCCCTGCTGGACATGCTGTGCACTGGTTTGCTTGCTGAGAGAAGTAATTTGCTCCTTCGCAGCATTTGCGAGATCTAGTGGCCCGCTTGGACCCGGACGCAGCAGCTGCAGGAGTGGTTGACAACAAGCAATAAGTGATCTGAAAAGAAAATCATCAGAGTGCTGCAAAAGCTGTGATGTTAGGCAAAGCTGTAACACATGGTTTCCTGAACAAAACTTCTCTTACCCTGTGAGTAAAAATACAATCCCCATTGGAATTGCTACGGTTTCGAAGACTTACTACAACAGACCTTTGCTTTGCTATACAGCAACAGGGTGTGTTCTCAAAGCCACCGAGCCTAAAATGCCACAAAACGCAGTTTTCCTGAACTGCTGCACCACAAAATGAGCTATGAATGTTTCTTCTAGCCATAATTACAAAAACTTTCTTCCTCTAAGCCATTTTTTGTTCGTTTGGAGATGCAAAAGATCTCGTAAATACGCTCGCATTTTTCGAGATTTTTGTTTGCTTCAGCCGTTTCAGCAGATCAATCGACGGTCTTTGATGGCTTTTGGCGGGAAGTCAAATTAAAAGAATTACTAGCCAATGAGAGAGCGGTTACTCAAATCCCGCATTCTGATTGGGACGGAAGAAATCATATGCCGATTGAGATTTTTGACCACTTTTACAGCTCTAGGGAAATAAGGCCCTCACTGCAGCGACAACAACAACAGCAATTAAATTAAATGAGATGAGCGTATGTTGAGGGCCTTATGTCTCGTTCAATTCCTACCCTGACCATCCCCCCGGGTAGCCCGGGGGTCGATGAAAATTGATTGCGCGAATGCCTGGGGGCTGGGGAAAATTTTTTTGGCGAATGCCCGGGGGCCGGGCACTGAGAACATGCCATATTCCCATTAACTGTATAATGTGAAAGCTGCTGGTGTTGTCACATGCCCCGGGGACGGGGAAAAATTGACAATCAAATGCCCGGGGGCCGGTAATATTTTTATGCTAATGCCCGGGGGTGTCCCGGGGGGATGGTCAGGGTAGGAATTGAATGAGACATTATGCAGTGAGGCTATTTCCGCATCAAAATAGACAATAACACTAAAGATGGCGGCTCCAAAGATTTTGTTGTGTTTTGCTGCAAAGCATGCTGGTAAAAAGCTCCCTGATGACCACCTAACGACATAAAAATTCTGGTCTGCCTTTTCGACTAGCTAGCTTGAATTCGAATTGACCTTGAATTTGAATGCAAGATGGTTCGTAAGGAAACCTTTGCAAAGCAGAAAAAGTAGAATTTTGATTCGAAGTGAAGTTTAATTCGCGTTCGAATTACAAAAATTGACCTGTTTGTTTACATTGATTACTTGTTCCAAACTTTACCACAGCTAGCTAGTCGAAACGGCAGACCAAATTTGTTATGTCGTTAGGTGGTGGTCAGGGAGCTTTTTACTAGTATGCTTTGCGTGGCAGCCATCTTTAGCGTTATTGTCTTTTCCGAGCGATTTTACACTACTGGCCAAAATTATCCAGCCATTGCATAAGCCTCAAAAATGCATTTTTACCGTTAACCAGTACGAATGATTAGGCTAGTTTGCCATTCTCCGTTGTTGTAGGTAACTTTTTCATGTAGATTGCGAAGAACGATATTTTTTCCCGAAATTACGCGGCAATTACTTGTGACGTCACGATGATTTTTGTAGAACACATGGTAATACTAAAAGTAAGACGCCATGTTTACCCGTGCAGGAAAGGTACACCGCTCTATTTACGCTATTCAATTGCTTTCTCTACAAAATAGCCAGAAATGCTCGAAAATTAGCTAGGAGGAAAATATTTTAGAGGTGATTTTATAAAGCTGACTATTTCATTTCCGGGGGCATTCTTTAATCATAATGCGTCGATAACTTGACCAAATGTGAAAAACAAGGTCATTTTTGGAATCTACTCATCAAGATACTTCTCATCATTATATCCGATTTTGCGTAAAAACTATTTGAATTTAACTCATTTTAAAGTTTCAACTTCAATGCTGACAGTGGGGTTTACAAAATCTCCTCTAAAAAATTTTACTCCAAGCTGATTTTTGCACATTTTGCATATGTTTTGATAACATAACTCTGCATCGAATGATGTAAATAAGAGCTTGGTACCATGTCTATACGAGTAGAAACGGCTGCTGATTTGATTATTAGTATTCCAAAGTTTCCTATTAACCTCATCGTTACGCCACAAGTAAATGGAGCATAATTTCGCAAAAAAACATCGATATTCGGAATGTACATGAAAAATTTACCTGCAAAAACGGAGAGTAGCAAACTGGCCAAATCAGTCGCAGTGGATTAAGATAAAACTGCATTTTGACGGTCAATGCAGTGTGGCCGGATTATTTTGGCTAGTAGTGCAGGGACGCTTTGGCTTCTGTTCGAGCAGGGAGTCTTGGGGTGAATCTTTTATCCAAAAAAGGATTTAATAACATGATCTGTCAATGCCCTAGGAAAATCTATCTTTGCTTAGAATCTCTTTATTCGAATAATTTCATCGCGGAAGTTTTTGTAATTTTGGTCAGTAGTTAGTAAAATCGAATTTAGCAAGATTCCTAAAATAGGCCTTAAATTAGATTCATATTCATGGACGTGTCAACTTCTAAACCATGACACACATACAATTTCTCTACCAAAATTGAAACAATGCATAACTAAAGTTAGAGCACACAGTGAAAGAGTATTGTTATTTATGTTGTATCCCTCTGGGACTACACGTTTAATTGTTATTGCTAGGAAGCAGAAAATTCTTACAAAAAGGATATTTTTAACAATAATAACAATATTACAAAATCGAAAATAAATAAGGAAAGAAATGACCGATTTTGATGAACTGCAGAAGACCTTTACAGTATTTTCGAATGATTCATTTCAAGAAAATTCTTGCGAGGAGGCTGTTTGCGAAATGGTTGATCATTTGTCCATCCCACACGGAATTCTTTTTGTAAATTAAAGCCAAAATATCAACTGGGTAGTTTTTCTTGTTGGGCAGTTCGGTCTCACAGGATCAGAGTATGCTTTTCGGCTATTTGTAATATGTATGGGACTTGAATGTTTCCCTATAATTTAAGAAATCAATCTGTGTCGGATAAACCACTGATCAACCATTTCGCAAACAGTCTCTGAAAGAGAAAACTGTAAAGCTTGCAAAATGAATCAAACGATTAATTGTAGGGAAAGACACGTCGCTTTTAGGGCTAAGTGTCTCGGTTGTGTAGGAAGCGATAGCAATGATGGATCATACACGAAAAGAAACACAAGAAAGAGATACATAGCGAACATTTGTCAAAATTTGTAAATTTAGATGAGAACTTGGTATTATTTTAACAAACAGATAGCTCGCGGAGAAACATGGTAAAGTTCCACAAGATTTAACTTTGATATACTGGCTAAATGCTAAGATGGTGCGATACATAGGCAAGTCACGCAGGCACTTTTTATGAATGAAATAAATCCAGCACTAAATACAAAGGAAGAATGGGGAAACTTGAACAAATCAAGAAAATGACACAACAGATTCGA
This sequence comes from Aurelia aurita, assembly GCA_004194415.1. Lineage (NCBI taxonomy): Eukaryota > Metazoa > Cnidaria > Scyphozoa > Semaeostomeae > Ulmaridae > Aurelia > Aurelia aurita. The sequence goes on along the minus strand of REGM01000195.1, from coordinate 260,708 downwards.
AACAATCAATTTTTCGAACTTCAACTCTACGAACAGTGTAAGAGCGCAAAATTCGCAAGATTCAAACATTCTCACTTGAGAAGCCACCGGAGCGGAGGGTAACAAAATTTGTTGAGAAGAATAAGGCAAGCGCTTAAGTTTGATGAAAGTGATGGTACATTAAACGAAACAAATTTCGGACGTTAATATTTTAGGATATTTCAAACGTCCAAAGAATTTAGCGTTTCGAAATTTTCTGTGGTCAAAAATATTTAGTTTTCTAGCTCTTTTGCAGTAAAGAAAATTAAAGGAAGGCATTTTTACTGTTTAAAAATGCAATGTCTTGCTAAAGAAACATTTTGTAGACAAAAGAAATGTTTTGACAGATCCATGTACTTTTTGAAACATCATCATAGTTTTTTTACAAAATTCTCTTCAGAAATAATTCTCAGCATCCCTAATAATAATAATTATTGAGTCGAAATTTCTGAGAAAGGTCGCTTTGAAACCTGAAAATGAAGTAAAGTTGGTAAGATTCTAAAATTTTGTCGTTGAAAACAAACACAACTATAAAAATGATTGTTTTCCACTGTCGTCCGAAAGTTTTGCAATAACGTCAGAAATTCCATGAAAAATATCCGACAATTTTTGCGTTTAATGTTACTCTGGATACCAGAGCCTCAAAATTTAATGGAAAGGAAAATATTCCTTCTTGATTTCTTTGTCTTTTTATAAAGTAATTTGTTTGTTTCATTTTTTTGGCTCTGGTACCCAGGGTAGTATAATTTATGCAATAAAAGGGTACGAAATTTGGCAAATATATTAGAAAAATAATCTATCGAAAACAAACCTTTCCTTTGATAAACATATCCTCGTTACCAGGATCAGGCACTGCAGTTGATTCATAGCCATCAATATTGAACTTAAAGCGAGCATAAATACTTGGATACAATGTTCCAGGTGGGTCTGCTAACCTCCTTGTCTTGCGACACATTCTTGGCAGAGCATTTGAATTGCATATTGTATATGGATTTTTGAACGGGCTATCACAGGAGGCTTCATTACCTTCTTCGAATTTGCTTGATATTTCTTCATTAGGTAGAATGTATTGGGTGCAGTCATCACAAAGCTTCAGTACATTTTCACCTAAATTAGAGTAATGAAACAACAGAAGTGACAGGGAAAAAAAGGGACAAAGTTCATTCAATAAATAAAATATCTCTGAAATCCTTGAGTAAAACGATAGAAACTTCTAGAATCTTTGACAGGTTCATGATTTTTACTTTAAACCCTTCTGAAATTGGGAAATGTTAAGGGTTACCTTTTGGGTGCCCACTCTTTCTGACGAATTCAAAGCCTACCAACCTCGATTCCAGGGTTATCCTGGGCTCGAGGTTGAAAGCCTATGCAAAGTTGCCCTGTTAAAGTAAGTCTGCTTTCCGCTCTATTGAGCAGAGAGTTTCTGTTTTGTAAAGACCGTGTTATTGGATACTAAATGAAGTTTTGTCAAGTTTGAGCGAGTTTAGGAAATAGATATTTATTGCATAAATGAATTCAAACTTAGATCTTTTCTAACTCCTGTTTCTCTCCCATAACAGCACGAAATGCAACATTCGACTAATTCTATGTTCTATGTTAGTAGGCGACAATAGTTGCAAATTTCTTCTAATGCGCATGCAACGACAAATTGGCCCTCAAATCAAATCAAATCAAATCAAATCAAATCAAATCAAATCAAATCAAATCAAATCTAATCTAATCTAGATCAAACTCAAATATATAGCTCCTCCGCATAGTCGTGGTAATTAATAGAATTAGTAAACATTATCGATGCAGTCATTGCAACAAGGCTCATTCAAATATCAAAAGCGTCAGATGTCTATGAAAGAAACATAGACACTGTTACAATCTGCAGTTCTCAACTCACTATTAATTCCCTTCTTGTTTCAGCTCAGGTTAATGTTATTCACCCTGACACACGTCTGTGCAATAATGTGGAGGTTGTGTAGTACTGTGGAAGCTATTCAGTACAGTGGATGGATAAGTTTTAGTAGTGTGGCGGTTGTACAGCTGTGCCGGTAAATCTAAACTCTAGGGATTTCTGAGAAATAGACTTCCAGAAGCTTTTCTGAAGGAAGGTCCTCTCTACCGAGTCAAAGCTTTTCGAAGTCATGTTTTCCAAAAATCATTCGTGTTTAGATTTAACTCCATACAACTGAAAGTATTCCCTCAACAGCACTGCACAACCTCCACAACAGTAGTCAAGCTATCCCTCCACAGTACCGATATATCCCCTCCCCCCTAAGTACTGAATAGCCTCCAAAGTACTGCACAGATGTGTGCCACCAGGATGCAAATATTTTTGATACTACATCAGTTTTCAGCCGCAATCTCCCTATGAAAATAATTCCTGTGGAAAAAGGCAGACCTGTAGCCTCAATGCTATGGAAACTGAGAAACTCACCTGTTGCTCTAACCTTCGATATATAAGTAACTGCTTCCTCACTGACAGTTGGCAGAAAGAGCTCAAGTGTTTTCACATAAATGGCTTTGTTGTCAACTTCACTTTGCTTCAGCCATTTATTAGTAACTAACCAAGCCTTGCTTGTTATATGGAATGCGACATCTTCTCTCTTGTATAAATTTGTAAGGTTCAAATATGCTTTGTCACTGGCACCTATAAGGCAAAGTATTTTTTGTGATGTTGAAAATTGTATCATGATATCACGTGTTTAAATCAACCCTCATTTAGCTAGGTACTTTAATTTTGTCTAAAATTGGGAATGTTCTCTTCTCGATTGGTCTAGCAACTGAGAAAGATTTCTCCTTGTAATGCAGAGGTTATCTGATCCATTTGTCTCCAACTTAGTTATAGTTTTCTATAATAATTATGGGAGGACCCAGCGGTTTTTTCGGGCACTTACTTGTCACACCCATTAAACATCTATGGCAAAATCTTATTCATTTTTGGGTATAGTAAAATAAGGGAACATGTATAGGAAAGCAGGTTTGGGGAAATTCTAGGCTCAACAGAAAATGCGAGCAATCAAAGCGGCCAGAGAGTGATTTGAACCAACGACAACGGACTATGTAGTTTCATGAATTAGATTCTGTTCGCTTTTAATGCACCACTTCACAGTTCCGCAAAAATGATACTGTGCCGCTAACTGTTATGAATCAAGGCCAAGGACAGTTACATGAAGTATTCCTCAGGGTTCCTGCCTTGACCCACTTCTTTTCATAATAAACTTAAATGACTTTAAAAACTTTCTGAAAGTTTCTAAAGCTGGTATGTATGCTGCTGATACTCACGTGACCTTAAAATCTATGAATATTAAAAAAATAGTTTTTAAGGCACAAGAGGATTTGATCAATATCTTTGAATGGATGTGGTTAAATAAATTAAGTTCCATTCCAAATAAACAGATTAAATGATGATTGGGAACTCTCGTAGTATTAATAAAATCAAGGTAAATGAGACATTGAGACTGAATAGCTCAGATATAAACGAGTAAAAAAAACCCAAAGCACTTGAAGTCATTGTAGACGAAGGGCTTAACTGGGAAGAACAATTCAAAACTGTCACAGGGAAAGTTCGTGGAGGTCTTACATCTTTAAAACAGTTGAAAAACATCCTCCCACAATCTCAGTTAAGCAACGTATATCGTGTTCTTATAGAAATTCACGTGCGATATGCAAATGTTATTTGGGGTAGTGGGTAACCTCTTAAATTTGAGGAAGGCATCACTTCAACGTCTTCAAGACAGAACCATTTCCATGATCGATACTTCCAGAAAATAAGACGAATGGTCTAATTTTTGCCTACGTGTCGAGCAACTTATAACATTTGATCGTGCATCTATGGCCAATAAGATCATGAACAGACTCTGACCAGAAAATCTCTGGAAAAATTTCCAGCGCAGATCCCTATACTCCAGTTACAACACGCGATTCTGTAGAGATCTTCAGATTCCAAGGTACAATCTAAGGTGTGCCAAACAAGAATTGTCCTATTCAGCTCTCAAGATCTGAAATGAAATCCCTATAAGCCCTGGTGAGGCACTCCCATACTTGAACTGACGGATGTGCTGCTCACAAGGCTGTCCTTTTCTGATAAAAATTATGGGGACAGGGTATCATATAGAAGTAAAAATTATTGGACAGGGTGTCATAAGCAAAATTGAATATACAAGAAAGAGTGATTCTCGGGTACAAGAAAAGACACGCACCATATTTTCGTAGGACACAGGGGACGTATCGCAAGGCATTAGAGTTCTCTTGGAACAATTGATCATGTATAATTGTAACAGAATTTTATAGGACAGGGTATACTTTTGGGACACTTCTATTATGGGAAAGGGTTAGCGCGTAAAGGGGTTTTTCACACACCACCATCACTTCCCTAGTCAAGTACCCCTCCCGCGGGGTTGAAAACCAACTAAAATAGGACTCTCTGCAAGAATAACGTTTGGGCCAAAAAGTAGCCCTTAAAATGAACAAATTCTGAAAAAACTTTTTGAGTGCAAGATTTTGATGAAAATTATATAACATTAAGTACAACACAAAACACACTTATGGAGTGAACAACAGTACTAATCATCAACAATTATCAACTGCTTCCATTGAAAGGAGAAGAGTGCCTTTAGAATCATAGATATTGTGGACATGATTTGTGTTGATCGAGTCCACAATACCCAGCCTAAAATTGCCTAATGGATAAATGTATTTCGTTAGAAGGCTGAATTGTATAACGAGTCATTGGAAAGCTGCGTCGTCCTGGGAATTAGCTCTCAGGCAATGACTTCGAAGAGCGGTAACAGTTTGAAATTTAGGCTATAAACAAACGAAAGCAGTCGAAGCCAGATAGCGAACCAGGAAAGGAAAGATACCAATGTAATGAAGACAAGCAAGGTAATGAAATACATTTTATTCATTTAGGCACATTTAGGCTGGGTATTGTTGACTCGATCAACACAAATCGTCTCCACAATACCCATGACAGAAGAGGAAAGTTTGTTGATAGACAGTGCAATCTCTAGATTATAAACAATGCTATTACTGTCAGTTGTCAGAGTTTTCGAACTTTCAATGTTTCGTCGTTGTTGATCGTCTTTTGAACGTTTATGCATTGAATTACGTTTTTTGAAAACATAATCCACTAACCTGATTGGGATACATACCTGCCGGTTTGATAGGAAACTGTACATCATCCTCGTTATCTACTCTGCAAATTCGACCATTTCTTGTCATGAGAGAACTAAGACTTGTCATTTCTTCTCTGCATTCCACTGGTCTAATACCTCCTTCGGCATATTCGAGTTTGTCACAATGCAATTCAATTGTATTCCATGTCTGTATGTTGTAAGTCAAATAACTGAGCGTATATATGCTCCTGTACTTCCTTGCATTGTTTGGCTCTCGATCTGGGAATGCTTCAAATTGACCTGCAATATTTTGAGCCTCTCGTTTTGCAATCTTTGCCCTATGAATGATCATAATATTTTAATTGAAAAAAATAATAACCAAGACATCGTTTATTTCAAATGAAGAGAGTCGACAGAAAAAGATTTAAATTTTGAAACGTCAGTTGGATAGGATATTGTTTATGCTCATTTCAGATCATGTGACTATAGACACAGGAAATCATTAATATCTTTAAAAAATCTTCTTGGTATTGAATGGCCTTGAAATGAACTTTAGGTATCTCATATATCCTTTATCATATTTCCTTCATTAAATCAATGGTTTCATTTTTTCAAAAGCTTTGCTTGCACTCTTTCAATTCTATCGTAGAAAAATGGCACAACTCCGTCCCATGGAGTACTGAAGTACCCCCCACGTGTTGAGTGACCGAGCGGCTAATGCAGCTTCGGTTAGGTAACTGAAGTTAAGCTTGGTCGCGTCAGGTCAATGAAATTATGATGAATACTGATGCTGGTTAAGACAGTAGTTAAGTACCGGGTGTCCCAAAAAAAGTTCCGACGTTTGATTAACCATATCTGACTTGGAAGAGAGGGGGTGGATTCCGCCCCTAGAATATCTTTGATTCCGCGATGTTCGATATATGCAGAAGGCCGCTGAGATATAGTAAGTTTAACTGTCTATCGTATTGCAATGAAATTGTAACAATTTTGACATTCTATATTTAGCACTGTTTCCATGGTTACGAAGTTGAAATGCCACATTGTGTTAAAATTAACTATATGATCCTCTTATTATCTTTTAATTGGTCCAATTAAGCCCAAATCTTGGATTTACGTATATTTTGATCTATATTTTTCATTTCTGCATGAAAAGTGAAGTTTGATGAACTTTTAACATGCTTTCATTTTTATGACGTCATATAACAACATAATGATTATTGTGCACTAGCAACAACAGCAACATCGCTAATTGAATTATGATTTTAAATAATGATTGTTTATATGTTGAATAACCTTTGGGTCAAATTTAGTGTCTAAACATCCCGGTCAGATAAGGTTAAATGCAGAGAAAAAAGTTCTGAATCTGGCAATTTCTATTTATCCACATGCTAGGCAATTTCAACTTATAGTTTGGCATATTGTGGGAAGAACTTAGTTATCTGAAAATGGAGTTATGAGCTATAATATTTCATGTTCATGTTGAAGGCCAAACAAGAGAGTCTTGTACGCCTTCCTGCATCATCGTGATGAAGGGGGACTCCCCAGATAAGCAACACTAAAATAGGGTCGAAAATTCGTTCACCATAACGAAAGAGTTCTGCTCATTGAGCATATTCAGAGTAAGATCTGAAGAATCGAATCTAGAAGTCTCAGGGGAACAAATACAAATTGTGTACTTTGCCATTGCCAGTGTAAGGTCCATTCCTATTGTCATATTTCTGACAGCGAGAGTACACAAATTGCTTGCCCACATGGAAACTAGGCTGAATGCGTTTCTACTGGAGAAACACTGGAATGTGCACTATAGCTTAATAAATATCACTGGACTAACAAACAATAAAACTACTTTTACTTTAACCTTATTCTAACGGGGGGGGGGGCCTTTCTGCCCGCCCCTTACCAAACTTATTTTAATAGCTCCTAAACGATCATAGCTATGACGCTGAAACTTCTTGACCTTTATGGAAAGTTGAATGGCAATCAAAAACTTTAAATTTCAATGCCTATAGTTTAACCACGTGACCACCAGATGCCCTTATTTGGAGACAGGTCACAAAGAAAATCCCTGAAAAAGCTCTAATTTCTATAATTGTTCTTCAATATATAAATCATTCGATTTGCCTCGATGAGTACTTTCGTTTGATATATAATTTATCTATATTTGCTGACATCAGCAATTTTTAAATTATATGACGTCATCAATTTTTATGACCTCATATTTCTAGTATTTTTTGCATGAAAAATCATGGAATGATTTCAAATATTGATGAAGACGTCTGATTTCACCAAGTAAATGCGAAATTGATGGTGTTTAAGCATCATTATTGCGCTAACAATTTTGCATTGATGACTCTTATTGTCCATAATTAATTAGTTAATTAATTAGGAACCAAAAATATTGATATAAAACTACATGAAACTGCAAAGTAAGGATATCAAGCAGATATTTCGATAGTTTTATGGTGGTTGTTGTACCCAGTTATTTAGTAAAAATAAACCTTTTTATGCTAATAGCTCGATTTCGTCGAAATTTGCATTGTTTTTGGGTGCCTAGCAACCAGTGACGTGACTACAAACTAATTAATGCTATTTTTGGATTCTCCTTTGTTCGATTATGATACAGTGCATGTATAACTATCATCGCTGTTATAATTGCCGAGATAATTAGGGGGAGGGTCGAAAAACGCCACCCCCCCCGGTATAAAATTGATATAAATCTACCCGGTTAGAATAGGGTTAAGAACAGACAGTGTGTTCTACTCTGTGAAACATTAAAGATAAATCACCACTGCAAATGAAATTCCCAGTTGGCATTATACGATAATAGCAGTAGCAAACAGTTTTGACTCAATTCTTCGGACCTTACTTTCTTTGAATATGCTCAGTGAACAGAACTCTTGCTGCTGATCGTCAAGATAAACGAACTGTCAACCAAAGTTTAGTGCTGCTCACCTGGGGAGTCCACCTTCGCCTAAAATGATGCAGGAAGGCTTACAGACGTCTCTGGCTTGGCCTTCAACATGAACATGCAATGTTATAGCTCATAACACCATTTTCAGGTAACTAATTCCTTCCCATGATATGCCAAACTGTAAGTTGAAATGTCTAGCATATAACTAGAATGAATAGAAATTGCCAGAATGTTTTTCTCTGCGTTTAGTCAAACTTTTTTGGGACACCCGGTATAAGTGAGGAATTTTAGAGAGTAGAAAAAATAAAATAATTATACAAGGTACTTGTCATGAGCACTGTGTCTGTAAAGGAAAAGCAACTGCAGGCGGTGGAGAAGGTTCGGAAAGCAAAAAGAGAACAAGACTTAGCTCATGTTGGGACGTCAATTGTTAATTGGAATAAGAAAAGAGTATAGGGACTGTTTGCGAAATGGTTGATCCGTTGTCCGTCCGAAATAGATTGATTTCTGAGATTATCGGGGAACAGTCCTGTCCTATATGTATCAATTAAAGGGGCTCATTGGCCATGTACGAAGAACGCGGGTACAGGACAGCCTAAAACAGCTTAGGGAAGTGTAGTGATGACGTGTATTAACCCTATGACTACCGGGGGGGGCACAACGGCAAATATGATCTGATGTAGTGTCGTCACTTCGAAAGATAAAGAGCCCAGGTTTTGCTACTTTTCCTAAAATTTAAAAGGCTAATTAAAAATTAGTGAGAGCTTTCAAATGATGTACAATTTTATTCATTTTGGATGACGAAAGCAATTTTAAAATTAATAACGTCTATAAAGTTTATGACATCATATAATTAATAGCAAATGCAATGAATAAAATTTTATTGTCAAATATCGTTATCTGGATCGTTCTTAATGATTTAAGAGCATTTCAGAGTATTTTCATTGGTAATTAGGGCTTTTAATCAAATAATGAAAAACTGGTGTAACTAAATAATGAATAAATGAAATAAATAATGAGTTTAAATAGATATTATATTGCTGATTTTTGCTCCTTGATGAATTTTAATACATTCTAGGGCCATTATGGGAGAAATTCTTAAATAAAACGTTAAATATTGCTAATTTTGCCAATAGTTAGAAAATATCGCATTTTCCCGCCATTATGACGTCATAGTGACGTCATGGATGTAATGAAGAATAAAAAAGTGCCCTATTGTGTAGATTTTGTTACTGTGCACCATTATTGTACCAAGTTTCGCCCTCATATCTGCGTTATTCACGAAGTTCCGCCCAACCCCCCAAGTACTACAAGGGTCCAAAAAGCCCGGTATTAATAGGGTTAAGGACACAGGGGTAAAAAGGATTGGAAGGTAGAATAAGGAATTATCGCCTCGTCATGACCATTGCAAACATGAAAGAGCAAATTCCTACCTTCTCGTGTATGTCCGTAAAAGAGCTCAGACAATTCTGGGTGGGAGAAATGAGCTTCTTAGAAGCTGCAGCAGTTTTGATATTTGTCATATTTCGTATTTCAATTTATAACTGGGGAGTAAGCTTTCGAACCAGGTATTATTTTACCCCCATCAAACTGTTAACTGAGGCCTACCGGTTTCGTTGGCAGCGTTATGTCATTACTTCTTGCAGTTGCTGTTGCTAGGATACTGTCCTTCAGTGTTTTGGTTTCTAAGCAGGAGTCCAGTGTTGGAAGTGAAAAAGCAGATAAACATCTAGAAATTCCAAGCATCATTTATGAGACCATACGAAATAATAGACCATTTGTGGTCGAATTGCACATAATGGTATGATTTCGTGGCACAGTGCTAAAAAGGCTTTCTAGGCGATCTATGTAGAACTTCTGTGATGGCGTAGTAGAGGCGCAGCAACAATTCAGCAATTGGAAACTGATTGCATTTTTGGCATTCTTAGCTGGTTCGCGGAATACGTTCTTGGTTCCTGAGTGACTGAGTGAGTGAGTTAGGGGGGGGGGGGGGACAAAACACACCACTCCTATATGTACTCGTTTTACTTCGTACATAAAAATGGCCAGGAAGCATAGTCTGGTCTTGTGAGACCTAGCTGTCCAACAAAACTAAGTACTCAGCTGATTTTTCCGCTTTAATTAAGAAAAGTAATTCAGTGTCTGATGGACAAATGATCAACCATTTCGCAAACAGCCTCTACAATGGAGAAAGAACTACAATAGATTAGGCAATGAGTGAAATGAGTTACAAGAGCCCTATGGATGGAGACCGTAGGTTAAGGAATGAGAGCACCGGCTGTCCCAAAAAAAAAGTATATAGATTTGGTCGACCATAGCGATGAGAATTTAGCGTGAATTAAGACAAAGTATCAATATCAACAAACGAGGTATCTATGTTCAAGTTGACTATAGAGGTATGTTTTAAAAAAGTTTTCGGATTGATTTGCGGTACATTCTCATCGCTAAAATCGATCAAATCTGTATTCTTTTTTTTGGGACACCCGGCATAGATATATGGAGTATAGATAGCAACTTGTGATCGCAAAATATAAGAAGAACTGTGAAGGCAAAATAATGTATGAAATGAGATGAATGTCATGCCGCGACCTCTTGATGAGTAAAAGAAAACTGAATAATTGGCAAGGCAAAGGAGAAGCTTAGAGACAAAACATGGGGTGTAATTAGAGTAGAATCACCTCAGTAAATCAAAATGTTGTCCAAAAGGGAAAAGGCAGCATTGTATAGCAATACACAGTGAGAGAAGTATTGTCATTGTCAATTGTCACAATGTCACATCAATGACTCCAAGGATAGATGATTGCGCTAAAGAGGGTCAGGGATTTTTTTACGATGATCCCTTGCATATGAAGGAATTTTGATTGATTTGATTGGCTGATTTATTATGGAACGCAAAGGATCAAAGTAAAAAATTCAATGACGTCAACATTAGTGCAATCGTCTATTGAGGAGAACCGGGTTTGAAAACTTGAGGTTCATAAAAGTTGAAGATAGCGTTTTCGGCAACAAATATATTCACTTCTGCCAGTAGGTCACTCCAAAGAGAGTTGCGTTGCGTCACCTTACAGAATATAGATCCTGTACTTACATAAGGTATTGGTAATTGGTAAACCATGAAAATACTTGTTTATTATCAAAAACTGAACTGATAATTTGACGAAATGTATGACTCCCTGCATTGAGAAAATGGCGTGCGAAGCTCACCACTAGATCACTGGTTTCTGGTGACCGCCTAAGGCGCTTATGCCCTCCGCAGGAGCCAGGATTTTCTAGCTACGTATGGGTCGAGTAACCGTTAATTCATTTCGCAAACTTTGCATCGTTTAGAAATGAGCTTTCACGAAGTAATTACGAAGCAACTTTCTCCGAATCAAAAAGAAATCATTGCTCAATTCAATCACAACCAATCACGTCAAGAGGGTACCTGCCCAGGTTATGGGCTGGGGTAAATTTCACGTCTAGACAAAGAAAATGTACCCAGTAATTTATATCAGTGTATAAGCTCACCTCATACTTGAAGCAAGCGTCTCCATCAAATCGAATTGAAAATCGTAGATCTCCATATAGATGGCTACCATCTTGGTGATGGCTACTGGAATTCTCCAGCAAAATCCATTTCTCTTTACTGAAGCAGCGATGAGAGAACCAGCAGTTGTATCTATACCATCGATGACACTGCATGCCGTTGTTACAACCCCTTTGAACAGTTCTTCTATTTCTGCGAGCTCTGGTCTCTTTACTCTTGGGCTGTAGGCGCCATATTTCTCAAGAAACGCCCTCTTCTGTGTCTCAAATTCTAGGGCATCAGAATTGCTGGATGATTTAACCAAATCCATCACAATTTGAATTTCCTTAGAATTTCCATCAAATCGTTCCCCAAGACTGACTGCCTTATTTATTGCAGGCTGCAGGCTACTTTTGATATCTTCTATTTTGTTGGTTTCTGAGACAGCGGTAGTCCAGGCTGCTGTAGCAGCGACAATGTCTCCGATAGACGATCCCCCAAACAGAGTCTTCAACGGATTACAAGCTTCTGCTACTGCCACGGCCATCGCAGCAGACCTCTCAACGATTTGACCTATAAGGGCAGCTTGTGCATCGTCAATAAGTGAGCCAAGATCCGAGCCAACTTGCCTTGATACTGTTTCAACTTGTGGCCTGTATTTTAGAATCCAGTCGTCAATGAATGCAACGTCTAGCGTTGCTTTGTTGTCATTGAAGTCTTGCAGCTGCACAAAGTAATTTTTCAATTCAGTAAATCTTTGATTATTACTGTCCGTAATCTCTTCTGCTAAATCAATAGTAGTGAACTGGCTGCCTTGTACAACTGTCAGAATACGATCCATTTGTCTATATCCCAACAGTCTCTCGTAATCAGTCCCTGTGCTAAGCATGATTCTCTTTCTTCCTTTGATTCGAACTCCAGTTACCTTGAAATGAGTGACAAGCTGGTCTAGGATTCTCTTGAAGTAGCATGCTTCTTCTGTTTCAATCTGGTCGCCTGCACATGTCAAAATGTCATTTGGTAGCAGCATTGTCGTGATTTTGAGAAGTTCAATCTCTCTCGTATCGATAAGCTTAATAATGTTGTTAGTGTTATCTTTATATCCATCGACCCTTTCATTTCTAGTCAAAGTCAGCTCATAGCGGCCACTGTAACGGTCTGGGTGAGTTTCTTTGAGAGCAACAAAATTCAAACGAAGAGCTTTAAACATGCTGGCCTTCTGAGCATCTGTCCACTTTGCGGGTCTCTTTGCCTCTTCGCTGAACTTCGACAGTTTCCTGACAATGTCCTTTGCAAAGTCAACGTCGCAAAAGTTGTTCTTCTGGGCTTTGTAAATGTCTGAGCCAGCAGAAGTTTCCATGTGTTCTGTATAGCATATGCGGGTAACTTCGTTCGTAAGTTGCCTTCCGATTGGTTTGCGTCCTAGCGGCCCCACTACTCTTGTCAGGGACTCAGCAGTCAGGTCTCCTAGAAATGAAAATGCATTAAAAGATCCGTAAGGCACCTCTACAGAAATATTATTGTCTGCTGATAAAGTATCTAGAATCAATATTTATTAACCGATTTTTTGTGAATCATTAATCGTAGTGAACAAGCTAACTGAATAAGCTAACACTTATTGCGGTGAAATTGTCTATAGATCGCTATAGAATTTTGGCGTAGTTTGCTTTCAAGCTGTTTGTGAATAGCCTTAAAAAATAAAGAACTTCTTGAAATTTCATCCAGTTTCAGCTCTAGTATGACAATTACGTAATTTATCATATCTCTTTCTTCTAAAGGTCATAGCGCTGTTATTCTCTAATAGATTTTTGGTGAACTGAGTATACGTAATGATATAAATGGTAGTTTTGAAGGAAAATCTGACTCAAAATACAGGGTGTCCCAATAAAAAGTATTCACGTTTGTTTGAATGTAGCGCCATGTTGAAAAGCATCAGGAATTCGTGGTATCGACTGTCACAGTTCACAAAGGCAAACTTACAACGCCTGCCAAAAGTCTTGGAACACCTCAGCTAATTTTGCCTTGTTATGCGATTTCCCCCTCTCCCCCTTAGAACAATGTTGTTCTGTGACGATAAAATAAGATTCGCGACTCTGATGAAAGGCTAGGACAATAGCCTTGCANGCTAAATCAGCGTTAATAGCGTCATTGATCTCAGAAACAGAATTAGATGCAAAATAGATACTAGTATCATCGGCATACATAGATACATGGGAATGCTTCAAGCATTTTGGTAAATCATTAATGTAGACCAAAAAGAGGAGGGGCCCAAGACAGGATCCCTGAGGAACTCCGCAATCTATAGGCTCGGTACTAGATATTTGTCCGTTAACCCTACAAAATTGCCTCCTGTCGGCAAGGTAGGAATGAAACCATTTAAATTCCTTCCCTTTAACACCATAGAATTTGAGTTTACTCAATAGAATCTCGTGATCAACTGTGTCGAAGGCTTTCTTGAGATCAATATAGACAGCTGCCGTATATAAGCCCTTATCGATGTTAAGGTACCAATCATTCGTGCACCTGAGCAGACTCGTAAGGGTTGAATAGAGTGATCGAAAACCTGACTGATCCGAAAATATTAGTTTGTTGTCGTTGAAATAGGAATACAACTGGTCAAAGACTAATTTTTCAAACAGACGTGAAACGACGGGGAGTACTGAAATCGGTCTATAATTAGACTTATTATCAGTGGACCCTTGTTTGAAGATAGGCGCAACTCGTGCAGTCTTCCATTTGTCAGGAAAGCGTCCAACAGACAGGGACCAGTTGAACAGCAGTACAAGGGAGGGCGCCAAAATTTCAATGCCAGTTTTTAAGAAAAAGCTGGAGATCATATCAGTACCAAACCCATTGGATGTTTTGATTTTCGAAAAAGCTTTGAAAACTTTCGCCTTGTCGAGGGGGGAGAACGAAAACGAAGATGAAACAATTTTATCACCAAAATCTCCATTAAGAAGAGGATTTTTTGTCGCCGGTATCTTGTCACTGAGATCTTTTCCAATGTTGCAAAAAAAGTGATTCATAGTTTCCGCTATATCTTCCGGATTTGAAATCACTTTCTCGTCCTCTTTAATAGAGAGGATGTTAGTGGTTTTAGACCTCTTATTTATCAGCTGATTAACAGTTTTCCAAGTTTCCTTTATGTCCCCCTCACAGGATTCTAGCTTATTGGAAAAATAATCCCTTTTTATTTTGCGGTTCAAATTGTTAGCTTTACAACGGACTTGCTTGTATGCGCTCATTAGTATCTCAGATTTCATTTTTACTGCCTTAACCTTCAGTTTATCTCTCGTTCTGAAGAGCTGTTTCAGGGATGGAGTAATCCAAGGACAAAAGCGTTCCGTTACCCTTCGTTCTCTAATTGGCGCATGCTTTTCGATTACGAGAGAAACCAGTTCAGACCATTTATTGACTGCATCGTCAACACTATCAGCATTATTCACTACACTTAGCCAGTCGTACGACGCAAGGTCTTGGAGAAAAAGATCCTTGTCAAAATTTTTCATTTGTCTCGATCTGATCTTCTTGTGTTTAGCTTTGACGGAACCTCGAAACTTTCGCGTCACATATACCAAATTGTGATCACTAATAGAACATTTAATTACACCGGATTCTACCACATTCGAGGGGTTACTGACGGCGATGTGATCTATTATAGTTGCGGTATCCGTCGTCTCACGAGTAGGCTCGGATATAAGCTGTTTCAGGCCAAACGAGTTGTAAAACTCAAGGATACGTTTAGTATTATTAGGCAAGTCAGAGGACAAAGAGACGTCACTAGCAGGAGCAACATCACAGTTGGCGTAATGATATAAATGGTAGTTTTGAAGGAAAATCTGACTCAAAATACAGGGTGTCCCAATAAAAAGTATTCACGTTTGTTTGAATGTAGCGCCATGTTGAAAAGCATCAGGAATTCGTGGTATCGACTGTCACAGTTCACAAAGGCAAACTTAGATGTCAATAGTTTGATTTTCATCGTAGGTTGAAAATTGTTGGAGTTATGAGTTCCGAAATGCAAAGACCATTGTCAAGATTAAAACAGTATGCCTAAATGTTATGAAGGAGTCAAGCACAGGTCGTCCAAAGTTTTAAAATATCTTTGATTTTAAGGATTGACTAAAGCTGTTAACTTGGCATCTGAATATTGAAACGATGCCAATTTTGGTTCTACTAATACTGTATCCATTAAACAATGTTATTTTAAACTTGAATCACCCGGTACATTACCTTGCTTTGCTTCATCGAAGCTCAGTTTTGAGAAATCCAATATATACTGTGCAATAGCAAATGGATCGATCCTTTGGTTACACACAGCATATATGTCGGGATGTCCTCGCCATATTGTATACAGGACAACCCTCGAACCCATAGATTCGCCAGCATTTGGGAAATCTCTTGTAACGCTTTTGATATCTTTCCTGAACATAATTGATAGTTGTTTATTCCTTACTACCTGTGCCGAATGAAAAGAATGATAGTAAAAATAGTAATAATTGCAGTCTTTCCTAAAAATTGCAAAAGCGTTTGAAAATTCACCAAATTATATATTAAAACATTAATCCTCAAAATGTTTTTCTTTGGACTGATTGGAATTTCACCTCAAAGCTGATCTGTTTGATCAAGGGCCACAGGAAGTGCCTTTAGTACTGGTATTTGGATGTTTTTTGGATTTTTTGTGGAAGAATTGATAACAAAGAAATTAATAGGGTTCATAAACGAGCACTCCGTATCTTACTGAAAGACTATAATTCTTCATTTGATGAACTGCTCGAGAGGAACAACGAAAAAACGGTTCATGTTCAGAACCTACAGTAACTTATGATTGAAGTATATAAATCATTCAATCATGAAAATCCTTCTTTCTTATGGGATTTATTCTCAAGGAAGGAAATTAATTACAACTTGAGGATTAAAGACATCCTTACANATTATTATTGTCTCTGTTACACACTGATTTCAAATGCTGTTCTTTCTGTAAATTGATCAGTGGATTGATGTTCTTGAGCTTTGGTAACAACAAGTTTCCTCAAATCTCAAGCACTTGTCGGAGGATTCTGGCAGAGTGTAGCAACACAGTCTTTTGCAATTCTACTATCCTGGTAGCTATCCCAATTTCCTTCAGTCTTTTTGGCAATGCTTTTGGTGTTGTTCCTAGCGCCCCAATTATAACTGGAATTACTTTCACTTTTTTGTTCCACAGTTTTTTCAGCTCTCTTGCTAAGTCTTGGTACTTCAATATCTTTTCTCTTTCTTTTTCATCAACCCTTGTATCGTATGGGACAGCGAAGTCTATAATCTGGCATTTGTTGTTTTTCTTGTCCACTATGATCATATCGGGCCTTCTTGCTTCGATAACGTGGTCTGTTTGTATCGAAAAGTCCCACAAGATCTTATACTCATTGTTTTCGCATACAGCTTGTGGTTCATGTTCATACCATTTTTTATGATTATTAAAATAATTAATTAATTAATAATAACAAAATAATTATTATTATTATTATTATTATTATTATTATTATTATTATTATTATTATTATTATTATTATTATTATTATTTTTATTATAGGCCCATTCGGTGATGGTGCGTCATGTTCCCATACATGGATGATCAGCCTATTAAGCCTATGAATCCCTGGGGGGGGGGCTCAATAACCCCCTAGCAGCTTTTCTGCTGTATATCCGTAATAACTGCACTTACTACTCTGCAACTTTCTAGCTTTTACTTTTATCTTTCTGACACTTCAAAATTGATTTTTTGCAAAAATGAAATTCATTCCGAGAGTAAACACAATTAATTTTCAAAAGAAGTCAACACTAAATTTTGAATAAACACTAATAAAATCTACAATGAACCTGGGAAAATGATTCAAATCTATGAATATAACCAATTTTTTATGCTTTATCGAGCAGACCACATATTCTAAAATTTAGAAAAATAATCACCGTATTTATGCAATACGGATGCGAAAATTCTTTGTTCTTCATGTGAAGGCCTTGGGGTAGTCATGACCTATTGCTCCCCTTGGTATCGTTTTTTTGTAGTCTTGTATGGTAGCTCATTCGTAGTTAGGTAATTCGTAATTGTCAATTTTTTACATTGAATTTATACATATAAAAAAAAAAATTTGAATTTTTGAGCGATGATGTCATAGTTTTTTAATAGATTATCTTTGCAAAACAAATGCAATTTGACCACAGATTATATACAAATTACACGGATATCTTTACTACATTCTGTTTTCTGACAATCAGTGATTGATTTAGTATTGATCCCTTATGATTTTGAAAATGTGACATTGTGACTTCAGGACCAGGTCAAGTGAAATAACTGAAAATAGATTTCATTTTTGGGTTCAGCTCATGATGTACTATATACATGCCAAGTTTCATGGCTCTAGGTTGTATAGAACAGGAATAAAATATGGGTGGGGCTGAATTCCTAGTCTTTCTAGAGCATCAAATACCCTAGTTTTGATAGGGTTAAAGCTTATACCTATCAAGGCCCATAGGAAGATGCTTAAGTAGGGATAGGGGTAGGACCAATTGGTGATGGTGCAAGTACATTCCATATATCTCTATATGCCTTGATCTAGAATCATAAAAACAAAACACAAGGTTTGCTGTTGTTTCTCTGTCGATTCGTTCTGGCTCAGTTTACACTGCAAAGGCCGAAAATGTGTGGGAACAGGGGAACGCCGTTCCCAGGAACTTTTTGGCAAGATTTTTAGACCGCAGGAAATTTTGAAAAAAGGCAAAATTATTATGCTGCCATCAAGACAAAAGAACCTGTTATAATTGTTATCGAGGAAACAAAATTGAAGTAACTTTATTGAAGCAGAATCTTGACAAAAAGGCTTGTATTTAGAATTTGGAAAAAAGATTGGTCGTTATGAGTAATAGATTTCGTCCAGGTCAACCTGTCATGGAGATTGTTGAAGGCCTAATAACAAACCGTCAGACTTTCAGACGAGAGTAATATTTTTCAATGCGATTGAGTAATATCCCAAAATCTAAGTTACGTCTTGCATACCCTAGTTTGACAAGACATTTGCTTTAGAGCTCTACAATTACTGTGCCTATTTTTGAGCTACCTACCTAGCATTCATTCTTTAACTTGTATGCAATATAATTATTTGTTTTATGTTATATGTTATATGTTGAATTTAAACCTTGAGTTGTTGGTTTATGAGCATGTTAAATTTCAACCAAGTAGCATGTGAACTATATTCTACCTACAACTTGCACGAACTACGCCGTACGATCCACTTAATCAATGTCAAATCAAAACAATTTTCGCAGGAAGTTTTGACGAAATTTTTGCCGTTCCCAGGAAGAAAAATATTTTATTGGCCTCTTGTTTACAGTTTGAAATTGCAAAATGGCCACCGCAACTGTTTGTTTGAATTTTAGTTAGGGAAGACGATGGATTTATTTTACTTGCAAAGAAAAGCAAAACCAAAGAATCGACAGAGGAACAACAACAAATCTGGTATGTGTTTTTATGATTTTAATTCGAGCTCCATAGGAATACCGAATGAGTAAAACAAGTTGAAACGTTTCAAAGCCAGTAGTTTGTTTCCTATTCATGAGATTCCTTAAAAATGGCTACAATTGCGTAGGTAACATGCCAACCTAATAAAATTTAGTTGGTTTAAATATGTTGAATTGTTCCCCACTTATGAGCGATTTTATAAAATTGTTCAATCTGAGAATCCTTCAAAACAGACCTACGATTCTTGATCGAATCATAGTCATAAGACTATGATCAAATTTGCTAACAACTTGGCATGATGATACTGAATGAACACTATCTGAAAAACAGCTAAAAGAACTTCCCAAATGAAAAGAATAGAAGGGTTGGTTCTGTATCTGCACAACTGATTGCCTATGGAATAAGACAGCCACATTAAATTTCAATTTCAGCGATCGCTTTAAATATTGGAAAACTTGTTCCAACTTGTCAAAATGACCAATCTATTTTTTCGCAATGAAAAGCAAAATGTAAATTTATCCCGTTTGTTGTTATTCGTAAGTACATTAAACCCAGTATTTCATTTCTATTTCATGTACCTGCTACACTGTAAAACCATAGTCAGTTCTTGTGCTAACTAAGATCAAGGGCTGTGATTTATGAATTTACACGACGTTTTGGCTCATGTTATTACGGGTTCCAACTCTTATAAACTCACAACAGAAATGACAATGCGAGTTGGGTTTGTCTAAGAGGACATCACGAAATCGTTCTTTCTGGCCACGTTGGATGTACAGCTCTTTCTATTCTTGAACTTGGCAGTTTCATATATTTGTTATTGACTGTCGATTCATATTACAGTTCATTGGAATCGCATGTTATTCGACGATGGCATGCAGATTATGATTGAAGTTTTCGCGCCATTTTGGTTGACTATGTTGAAGCAATGCGGACAATTTATTGGTGAATCTGGCAGTAGTTTGTGGCGATAAAAAGTGGATTTTTGTTATCAAAACCAGTTGGAATACGTTTATGCACTAGAGCTGCAAGTTTTTGCCTTGTATTACTCTTCTTCCAAGATAGAAATGGTAAGTACCTATTGAATTCACCTCTTGTTTGCATAACGACGGCATCTTGTTCTTATTAGGCCGCTCAGTGCACTTTTCTGCGTGCTTATCCAACCCCTCGGCATTGATTCTTCGATATCTCCGGATGTATTTAAGTTAGCTTCAAATTGAAAAAAGATTCAGATAATGCACTAAAGTTGGCATCTGTTAATGCCAAAGTGGGTGGTTTCTACGTACTAGAAAGGTTTAAGAAATCCATTTAAGTAAACAAAAACTATGAGTGAATTCAAAACGTTGTCGTTCCTCCAAATCTTGTGATAATTCGTAGCGCCCTTGATTAGGTATGCAGCCAAGTATTAGAAACAAGTCTGCGAAAGAAGTTTTGCAATATCTTTATTTTCCATCCGTACATTTATATTTTCATGCGAGTAGGTAAAATCGCCTAAACGCAACTGAAAATTTGGCAACCCTGTGCTTTATTTTGTTTTGTCCTATTGTTTTGTTAGCCAGTAAGGATTTAGTGCCTATTTTGACTTCTCCTTACTTTTGTGCATACCAATTACCTTAATTTCGAACATGAGATTTTTGTAAAAATTTCTCAATCCCATTTTAGAAATTATTCTCCCACCCTCTTAGAAACTTAAATTTCTTCCCGTTTCCAAAGTTTGTATAGGCCTACCCCAGTATATGGCAAGATAATACTTCATAGACACTAGTTTTTATATCTTGTAAAATAACGTTTTACTTTAGGGTAAGCTTAAGTATGAATGCGTCCAAAAAATATTTGTGAATTCTTCTGTATGACCATTCGACACAATGCTAGCTCGTCAGCTCAAGTTATTTATTAACGCCGATGTTCTGGCAGGCAAGATGCGCGGGAAGTTTATTGCCATCCTTGGGTTAGTTGAAAACAGAAAAATCCAGGCTTTTCACAATATTATTACTGCACAGAATGATATAGTTTACTCTTTACAACACTCGTTTGCGATGACTAAGCTGGGTAAACTCCATCTTGAGTATCCTACTTTCTTCTGCAGGTTTCTGCGTAGCTGTCTTGCTTTTGTTTTGTTCGCTGAATTTGGAAGTAAGCTCTTTACATAAGTTCTATACCTTTCTTAGTTGTTGTTGCTGCCATCAGTCCAGGTGTAGATAAAACGATAAGTTCAAGAGCTGAGGCAAGAAGCGTTTGTAATGAATCTAATTTCACCTTGCCTCGGTTTCGATGGACATCTGCGCGCGCATAAAAATAATTTCACAGACATGCTGATTAAATCATGTTTTTCTTATAATATCACTAGTCCCAGTCTCCCTAAAATCTTTTTCTCTAACATGTTTGGAGACTGGGACTAGTTACTTCGCAGAAAAGCAGAGGAGCTTTGTATTCATTGTGAAGAAATCTGCAAGGCTGTATGGTTCAAATCCAATTTTGGCTCACGATCTTCTCTTTCTAATTATTTTCTAAAGATCAAAAATTTGCTCTCTCCTCAAGATGGATATTTGTAATGTGAATATTTAATCATGTCCGTGAATCACCAAAACGCTTCCTTTCATTTTCAATATATTTTCAGAACTAATAATGCAATTTATAAGATCGTTTGGTCCCTTTCCACCTTCCCCTGCTAAAGGGAAAGAGCTGCAACAAAAAGATTTACTGACCTTACATTCTTCATCTCCATCTTTGGACGGTGGAAAGCACAATGTTGTTTTACCCTTGTATTTCTTTACGGCGTCTTTTACAGCTCTCTGTCCTCGGAAGAATCCTTTAAAGCAATTTCTGGCATCTCTTGTGTTCACAGATGTAACGGCTAATTCGAGGCATCCACAATAATTAGACCAAGAAATTGAAGATTTGCCCAGATGAAAGTACGAAGACAAAGTTACAACAACCAAGAACAACGACTTCATCTTTCTAATTCTTGCTGGAGCTTAGATTCTAGAATGATTGCATAACACAAGGTTAAAATTTCAACATTTCTCATGACTTCAGCTGAAATTTCACTGACAGCGATAGTCTAGTTGCTAAAGGCTGGTTTCGACTGCCCGATTGACTATCATCGGTTTCCTCATCGCCATCATTTCAAATGCAATGAAAGTGCATTGCGTAATGGGAGCAACACGGCAATGAAACTTTTACCCTCGTCGCTATAAAACTAAAACGCCATTTCGTCGCCATGTCGTTTCCATTGCGCGATGAACGATCATCGCATTTTATAAACTGGCTATGAGGCAAGCAATGGCGGGTCATCGCGCAATGGGAACCAGTCTTGAGAAAAATAAGAGCCTCAAATAAAACTGCAATATCTTCAATGTACACAATGATTTCGGTACACCAGAAACTTCAAATAATCACTGTATTAACTGCACGAAACAAAGATTCTGAGATATGTAGCGAAGTCGGGACTAACTGAAGTTAAAAAATTGGTTGCTTCAGTTCGCTCTGTATGAACACAATACACATTAAAATCAAAATATAACAACATAGTAAATGATAAATCAACGTGTGCCATTCAAAATAGAAAAAGAGACTGCAGCTCATCTAGTCTTCGTAATTAAAGCAATTATATTTCATATGTTAGATAATACTTTGTGAAGGAACATGAGGAAATAAAAGCTAAGAGAAGATGACTGCCTTTAATCCTTTTAACTGAAATGTTTCCTTGATGAACTCTTCTTGATGCACTTTCTTGATGCACTATCACTATTCTGTTTCCAAAAATTTTTACATAATGGAAGTATAAGACATTGGGGTTTGCATTTGTTTTTTTGCTATCCAAAAGAGATTGGTATGCATGGGGTGAGACCCCGGTGAATCATTAATATAATACAGAAACAATGTCGCTTTTGGTTCTACATATACAAAAAACAGTAGCCTAACGATGCTATATAGAACTTACCTGATACCAACTTCAATGCGAAATTTATTGTTATAAGCATCAAGTAAATGATGGTTGTCAAATAATCATCAACAGAGGTGATAAGTAATAATTTAAAAAAATATCAGACAGCATTGACAGGTTGTTTGTGATCTCTCCAGTCAAGCTCACCGACTGTTCTTTCTTTTCATTGAAATTTGAAGTCTGTTTGTTGGCATGATCAATCACACTTATGGTATGTAAAACAACAACAGGTATCGAAATTCTCAGATGCATGTCATATGGTTCTGTGAACACAGATACTTGTTTGACTCACCCAGTATAAAGAAATAAGAACCTTAAATAAAATTGCTATATTTTCAATGTACACAATGATTTCAGTACACCAGAAACTTCAAATAAACACTGTATTAACTGCACGAAGCAAAGATTCTGAGATAGGTAGCGAAATCTGGACTAACTGAATTTAAAAAATTGGTTGCTTCAGTTCGCTCTGTATGAACACATTACACATTAAAATCAAAATATAACAACATAGTAAATGATAAATCAACGTGTGCCATTCAAAATAGAAAAAGAGACTGCAGCTCATCTAGTCTTCGTAATTAAAGCACTTATATTTCATATGTTAGATAATACTTTGTGAAGGAAGACGAGGAAATAAAAGCTATACGGGAAGATGGCTGCCGTTAATCATTTAACCCTATTTTGGTTGGGGGGTAGATGTGCCCCCCCTTATTAGATTTTTTCTGATAACTCCGCAAGGTTAAAAATTACAACAACGAAACTCTTTGACTTTTAGCAACTGCCTATTGTGCAAGTATTCATAAAGTTTCATTGAAATATTTTGACGAATGAG
>REGM01000195.1:193255-235374 GCA_004194415.1 Aurelia aurita | reverse complement strand
TATGATATGATATGATATGATATGATATGATATGATATGATATGATATGATATGATATGATATGATATGATATGATATGATATGATATGATATGATATGATATGATATGATATGATATGATATGATATGATATGATATGATATGATATGATATGATATGATATGATATGATATGATATGATATGATATGATATGATATGATATGATATGATATGATATGATATGATATGATATGATATGATATGATATGATATGATATGATATGATATGATATGATATGATATGATATGATATGATATGATATGATATGATATGATATGATATGATATGATATGATATGATATGATATGATATGATATGATATGATATGATATGATATGATATGATATGATATGATATGATATGATATGATATGATATGATATGATATGATATGATATGATATGATATGATATGATATGATATGATATGATATGATATGATATGATATGATATGATATGATATGATATGATATGATATGATATGATATGATATGATATGATATGATATGATATGATATGATATGATATGATATGATATGATATGATATGATATGATATGATATGATATGATATGATATGATATGATATGATATGATATGATATGATATGATATGATATGATATGATATGATATGATATGATATGATATGATATGATATGATATGATATGATATGATATGATATGATATGATATGATATGATATGATATGATATGATATGATATGATATGATATGATATGATATGATATGATATGATATGATATGATATGATATGATATGATATGATATGATATGATATGATATGATATGATATGATATGATATGATATGATATGATATGATATGATATGATATGATATGATATGATATGATATGATATGATATGATATGATATGATATGATATGATATGATATGATATGATATGATATGATATGATATGATATGATATGATATGATATGATATGATATGATATGATATGATATGATATGATATGATATGATATGATATGATATGATATGATATGATATGATATGATATGATATGATATGATATGATATGATATGATATGATATGATATGATATGATATGATATGATATGATATGATATGATATGATATGATATGATATGATATGATATGATATGATATGATATGATATGATATGATATGATATGATATGATATGATATGATATGATATGATATGATATGATATGATATGATATGATATGATATGATATGATATGATATGATATGATATGATATGATATGATATGATATGATATGATATGATATGATATGATATGATATGATATGATATGATATGATATGATATGATATGATAAATTTATCGCTCTATGTGGGTGCAGAAGATTTCGAGTTTTTGCGAAAGTAAATTTTCGTGGCGAGGTAAAAACGAGGATGTGGTTTTCTCCACAGCTAGCCCCTACCTCCGCCATTATTATTAGATGACGCAATAAAAATGAAGCTCTCTGATTGGCTAATGGAATAGAATTACGTCATATGTAAACAAATCAAAGCTGCTATTGTTACAAAATTTGCCTCTGTTTTGGAAGAAGTAGTAGTGTGGGTACCTAGTTCTGTCTCCTGTACGATCCTGAATAATTGCTTTGGCAGACTATTTGCTGAAATGTGCTGCTTTCAGAATATCTAGGTTTGGTAGACATATTCGTCCTTAGTTATTTTATCTTGTTCTGTAAATTTAAAAATTACTCAATTGGGGGGTTCATTTCAGGAAAATAAGCGTATAAAAAAAACTATTTCACCTACCAGAAGAAGCAAGTACCGATACCAATCAAAGCCCACATGTATCTCCATAAAAAACTGGACTAAAATCGGACAATGCTTGGCAGAGATATTTGCAAATGACTTTGCCGCTGTAGTGAGCATTCTATAAATACTACCAAAAATTACATGAAAGTAAACAATGTCGATTTCATCTAACTTAGGAAGCAAATATCTCCTGATTCACAAGTACCAAAAGTCTACTTTTTGCGTTATTTTGATCCTTAAGATTGCCCTTTTAGGACTATATATAATGATGACTGTTTTAATTGAATTAATTTTTAACTTCCGTGCTTCGGGGCTCCGTTTCTTCGGGGCTCGTATCTCGCTGGAGCGGAGCGTAGAATTTCCCTGAGCCGAATTTGCACTTGAGAAGTCGTCCTTGAAGCACTTAGGATCCACCAAGCGCGGCAAGGCGACGAAGTTGGATTAATCTGACTTTGCCCCGTGCGCCACATTGAAAGATCGCCTCGATGGCAAATTCGACTTTAGTCTTTTCTTAGTGTAGTGTAGTGTAGTGTAGTGTAGTGTAGTGTAGTGTAGTGTAGTGTAGTGTAGTGTAGTGTAGTGTAGTGTAGTGTAGTGTAGTGTAGTGTAGTTTAGTGTAGTGTAGTGTAGTGTAGTGTAGTGTAGTGTAGTGTAGTGTAGTGTAGTGTTGGTGTAGTGTAGTGTAGTGTAGTGTAGTGTAGTGTAGTGTAGTGTAGTGTAGTGTAGTGTAGTGTAGTGTAGTGTAGTGTAGTGTAGTGTAGTGTAGTGTAGTGTAGTGTAGTGTAGTGTAGTGTAGTGTAGTGTAAAGTTTATTGCAATTTAAAGTAATGGTATATTCGTGATGTTGGATGTGGAGGCGACTCGATAACGTTATGTTTATGCCTCCACCTCAAAAATAATTAAATTTGAGTTTTGTTTTTTCGTGTTTTAAATTTTAGTGATATAAAAAAAAATTATTGTTTGTGATATTCTGCCTTTTCTTTCTTAATTTTGCAATCTGGATCACTGTGTACATGTCTATGACTCGTCAATGGGTTTTAAAATCTTACCAAAACAAATCTTTTTGCGTTATTCCTTGATATACTTGAGGTAACATGTTACAGTCTATATCTTATTTGTAGCGTTCTCGAATAATATCTAAACATAGGCCAATATTTGAAGGGATGACATTTGATGCAACGCTGATCCCTGATGAGATTTTAACAAAGCGCAAGAAACC
Source organism: Aurelia aurita (assembly GCA_004194415.1). Classification (NCBI taxonomy): domain Eukaryota; kingdom Metazoa; phylum Cnidaria; class Scyphozoa; order Semaeostomeae; family Ulmaridae; genus Aurelia; species Aurelia aurita. The sequence goes on along the minus strand of REGM01000195.1, from coordinate 232,324 downwards.
GATATGGAGCGGGCCCCCGGGGGGTGGCAATTCACTATTGGGACATATGGGGGTGTGGTTGAAAGAATTTCTGTTACGACCCAATCCCAGAATATAGGCGGGATTTTGAGACCCAATCCCAGAATGTGGGCGAGGTTCCTAACAAGTGTTTTCATTACAAAACAATAGTAAAATTGTTGTTTATCCTAAGCCTGACCATTCCCAGAATTTCTAGTAAAAATTAGACCCAATCCCAGAAAATTCTTACGAAAAGCATATCTCATTCCCAGAATTGTCGTGCCAAAAACTACCCCAAAACTGGCGCACATCCCCGTATGACTGGATAATGAAGTACCCACCCCGGGAGCGGGCCTCTAGAATCGATTCGTGGTAGAACCAGCTTGTATTGTTTATTCGTTTTTGTGTGTCCATTTTCATTTTCGTGAAGGTCGGGAAGATACTGGAAAAGTTCTCTCAAAAAGCATATTTTCTGTCATGCGATCGGAATAGAGGGATGGCATTAGCTACTTAGCGCGAAATTGGATGATTTTGAGTTTTCCTATAGGCTATTGAAAGGCTGTATTTTTATGGTAGGTATGGAGTGCAAACAAATCAATTTTTATGCTGGTATGAAATTTGTTGAACAGAAATTTCATTTTTTGTTCATTTCATTCATTTATCCCTATAGTAGTTGAGCATAGGTTCCAAATCTTTAAAAAGGTCGGTGTAAACTTCTGTGACCTATTTCTTTGAATGGAATGGCTTGAAAGAAACTTTAGCTATTTTGTAATAATTCTACCGTTGGACTTTTCAGAAATCTTCAATATTTTCAGAATTAGAGTGCTTTTTTTCTTTTTTAACCCTATCAAGCCTAGGGTATTTGATGATCTAGGAAGACTCTGATTCGGCCCCCCCCTATTTTATTTCTGTTCTGTACAACATAGAGCTATGAAACTTGGCATGTGTATAGTACATCATGAAATGAACCCAAAAATGGAATCTATTTTTAGATATGTCATGTGACCTGCACATGACGTCACAATGTTACATTTTCAAAATCATAAGGGTTCAGTACTAAAATATCTCAATCGCTGATTACTAGAAAACGAAAAGCAGTAAGGATATCAGTCCACTTTTTATGTATTCTGTGGTCAAATTAAATTTTCTTTCTGAAAAATATTTGTTAACAAATGATTACGTCATCACACAAAATTTCAAAGAATGTGCGCATGCGCATTGCAAAAATACGGCGATTTACTCGTCCAAATTTAAAAATAAGTAGTCAGTTCGATAAAGCATCTAAAATAGGTCATATTCCTAGCTTCTCATTGATTTTCCACGTTCCCGGTAGATGTTATGAGGGTTTATTCAAAATTTGCGGTTGACTTCTTTTGAAAATGAATTTTGTTTACCCCCTGGAATTAATTTCATTTTTCTAAAAAATTTATTTTTGGGTGTAAGAAAAATAAAAAGTAAAAGTCAGAAAGTTACAGAGTGGTAAGTGCAGTTAGGACGGATATACAGCAGAAAAGCTGCTAGGGGGGCCGAATTCCCCCCCCCCCGCTAGGCTTGATAGGGTTAAGAATTCAAAAAAAATGTTGAAAAAAACTTAAAACCATCGTAATTTCTAAACTTTTTGAGGAAACATTGAATAATTTTCCAAAAACAACATAGTTTATAAACGTCTACAATATGGCATCAAGCAAAAGTCTTTCACTCTTCTGGTTGGCGATTTAGAAATTTTATGACGTCACATCCTCAAATGAGTTGAAATATGAAATACGCTGTAATTTCGAAAATATTCAAGATTTCTGAAAAGTCCAACGGTAGAGTTATAGCGAAGTAGCTAAAGTTTCTTTCAAGCCATTCGATTTAAAGAGATAGGTCACTGAATTTTACACTGACTTTTTTACGCCAATTTAAAGATTTGGAACCTATTATGCTTAGTGGTTGGGCTATCTGAACTACCCTATTTTGGTTGGGGGGGGTAAAATAACCCCCCCTACCTAACTCTTGACTGATAATAGGAAGAGCAACCAGCTGTGGTCTGCTAATAGCCCCGGGCATTTACTTTTCAAAAATATAAAAAGTAACCTAAAATTTGCCACAGATATTGCTCACGTCAGCATTTTCCTTTGTGTGGTCCAGAAAAGCGGCAAAATCAGCCAAAATCAGGAAATTTGAGATAAAATCAAATTTAGACCGCAATTTCTATCCAAGCATGAAAATTATGATAGAATACATCAAATAACACAACTCTGCAAAAGAAATTTGCAAAATATTGCGATTTTGCTACTTTTTCGCTAAAATTGAGTTTTGAGAATTTGCCATTTTGACAGGGTCAGTCCCGGAAAATTGCCTCCGTCCCCCTCATTCGTCAAAATATTTCAATGAAACTTTCTGAGTACTTGCAAAATAGGTAGTTGCTAAAAGTCAAAGAGTTTTGTTGTTGTAATTTTTAACCTTGCGAAGTTATCAGAAAAAATCTACTAGGGGGGGGGGGGCAAATTTGCCCCCCAACCAAAATAGGGTTATAAGAGGGTAACCCTTCAGCAGAGGATGATTTACAAGGGGCCCTCCGTAAAAAACATCTTACAATTTAAAGAATAGACTTATTCAAAATACAATATTGAAAATTAAAGTCCAAGTTGCAACTTGTTCGACAGAAACTAAATAGTAGTATTTACAAAGAAAAGCAACAAAGAATCGACATAGTTGCAAAAATAGTTGTTTTAAAACTATTTAGCGTTACGGCTTCTTTGCACTCAGTTGAGAGGCTATTCCAGTATTTTACTCCTCTGAATGAAAAGCATCTTTGACTATTTCCAGTTTTCATTAATAGCAAATTAGGTTAGTGGAAGTATTTCAGAGGGTGTGAAGGGACCCCTGTGAATTTCTCGAACAATTTCCTTCAAGTATTGGGGAGCAAGATCATTTAATGCCTAACCATGATTTTGGTCCCTGAACTAATCAATTCCACAATTGTTTGCCAACCAAGACTTTTAATTAAGGGCATGGCTGAGGCATCAAAACGACTACCAGTGATTATTCTAGCAGCCCTGTTTGGGAGCTTCTGTAAGCGGCCTCTTTCTGCGGAACTACAGCAACCCCAAACAGAGCAACAGTATCGAAAATGCGGTTCCACTTTACACATTCATCAAAGAAGTCAAATGGACGAGGTTCTTAGCATGTTTCAAAAAACCAATAGCTCTCGAAACCTTCGACGAGACATATTTAATGTGTTCCCTCCAATCAAGGCTTTGATCCATTTGTACGGCAAGGAATTTTATTTTTTGGACTACTTCTAAACTATCTTCCTGAATTTTAAGATCCAATTTTTCATTCGATTTTTTGAGGAGATTCTTTTAGATTTGGAGGAAAAGGAGCATGGAGTGAGGTTTTGCGACATTAGCGATATTTTGTTCCCCTTCAACCAAGATTCAAGACTCGTGAGATCATCATTCATAGCTTCATTCAGCTTAGTCAAATCCTTAGATTTATAAGAAAGGCTGGTATCGTCAGCATACATGGACAAATTTGAGCTCTGAACACCACATGGTAGATCAGTTATATAAACAAGGAAGAGAAGGGGACCAAGGCATGAGCATTGCGGTACCCCAACTTTGAGTTAGTCAATTCCCGAGTCAATTCCACCAACACGACAGAATTGTTTTCTGTTTGAGAGATAGGATTCGAACCATTTGATTTCCCTGTGACGAACGCCGTAATGCATTAATTTTTCACACAGGATCTCATGGTCTACTGTATCAAAAGCTTTTTTGAGCTCGATAAAAACTGAGCCCAAGTGGTGTTCAGTATCAAATCCCTTGCACCAATCATCTACATTTTTAAGTAAACAGGAAACTGTGAGAAATAGTTCTTTAAAGCCAGACTGGCCCCTGAAGAGAAGACGATTCCTATTTAGATATGGCTACAATTGATTGAAAATTAGCTTTTCACAGAGCTTGGATATGACGGGGAGGACAGAAATAGGGTGATAGTTGGATTTTTTAGCCATCTTTGTAACTTGTCGTAACTCTGGCAATCTTCAACTATCAGGAAATATGCTCGTTTCCAAAGATGTATCAAATATGAGAACAAGAGAATCCTCTCTGAAGGGCAAGGCAAGTTTCAGAAAATAGCTCGAAATACCGTCAACTCCGCAGCCCTCTGAGGTTTCAATCTTGCCAATTGCTTCCCTAATACCCTGCAATCCTATTGATTTGAATGCAAGCCTTAAGTTCCGTGGGTTCAGTTGGTACTCGCTTGACAGGAGAGAGTTAGGAGTATCCTCTCGATCTCTTCTGCTAGAGCTTTCTAAACCGAACAAAAGTACTGGTTCATTGTATAGGAGATTTCTTTCTTGTTACTAATATCTGTTCAATCCTGTTTCAAGAGGTCAATATTAGTGAATTTAGATCGTTTAGTCATCAGCTGATGTAGAGTTTTCCATTTCTCCTTCATATTACCTTCAGAGTTTTGAATTCTGTCCGTGGAATAATGCCGTTTTAAATCAATAGTAGACCAATTTTGTGGGAGCAAATCTATATCATCAGATTGACTGACAATTTGCTCCCAACATATGCTAGCAACATCAGCCAGGAATGCCTCTTCATCGAACTTTTTCATTGAGCGAGTCTTGATTACCGTATGGTATTTTTTCTGAGCACCACAGTATTTTCACACACAGAATACCATAAAATGATCACTAATGGAAATCTCAAAAACACTTGATTGTATAATGTTGCCAGCAGCTGTTGTAGCAATATGATCTATAATAGTGGAGCTACTGAAAGTCACCCGAGTTGGTTGATTGATAAGCTGTTTAAAATTAAACAGCTCATATAAATTACACATATTTTTATTGTCATTATCAACTGGCTGACCAACTGCATTTTTGTAAAGATCACAGCTAGTGTCACCAAGTAGAATTATTTCCTTGCCTTCTCTATCAAGGAAAGTAAGAATTTGTTCCAATTTATCAAAGGAGCCAACAGGTTCACTAGGAGGTCTGTAACTTCTGTACCAGGCAACAACGAGGAAGGACCTGCATTTTGTTGGTTCAATTTCGATTGAGATTAACTCAAGCTCATTTTCTGGTGTATCATAGCGTCGAGTATACTTGATAGAGTCTCTGATATAAATAGAAACACCACCACCTTTGCAGGTCCTCTCCCTACGTTCTTGTTGGTAACCTGAAATCATTAGTTAATTCTTTCGGATTTTCAGGATCGAGCTTAGTCTCGTTTGAAGCGTTTACATGGATTCCAGAAGTTTTGAGAAGAAGTTGGATCTCATCAAAATGAAAACGAAGGCTGTTGAAATTTAGAGAGGCAATTGATATTCTCTTCCTGAATCCTAGATGCTGACGAGATCCACCCTTCGTACCAGTGTCGGGATTCTCAATAGATATCCTTTCAAACATACCGTAATTTATTCAGAAGATTTAGAGCAAACCTGGCATTCAAGACAAATTTGAATGTGTGTTTTTTTTATATTTGCATAGGCAAATTCATATTTGCATTGGCACATCTATATTGTCATGGACAAATTTCAATTCAGTTCAGTGAATTATGTCCCCATGGGCAAATCTGAATTCTCGATGAATTATATTTCCCATGTCCTATGGCTAATTCTAAACGGACATTTCACAGATCACAGTGACTCGTAGTGTCACTGTGATCTCATTTCGTCAATCTTAGCAGATCATTTCTGCTTTCATTTGCACGGTAGCTGAGCTGTCTCCACGCCCGACAACACCAAGCCTGAATTCTGACGTCACTTCCGGCCTCTGAATGCAAGAAAGCTGTGGCGCGAAAGTGAAATTTTGCGATAAATGGCGTCAGCAGGCGTCCCAGTGTCCCAAAGCGAAATATCGAGATATAAAACAATAGCGGTATCTTCGGTTTTTCAACTTCTTTGAGAATTTTAGACTCGAAGTTTCTTGGTTTTTCATATTGTTCAAAGGCCTAGGACAACTCTGTTTTCCAACTCAGGATGCAGCACAGCAGGTAAGCAGACTTTTTCTTAACTTTGAAGTTTGTCCTTGGTTTCATGGAAATTTTTTTCAAAGTTTTGGCTTCCTCGATGCTTTCTCGTCCTATTTTGACATGCTTTACCAATTGTTGTTGAAATAAAATTGTATTTTTCTCGTCTTGAACTTGGGCTGGCTGTTTCGACAAAATCAACTTTTCTTGGCCTAAATTTACCCATAAATTGTTCACAGTCCAATATTTTCTTTTCAAATACAGTAATTCTCAATTTGGAGATACAACGCAATAGCTGCAAGCATCTAGTTTCTAAAAATGGTGGCTGTTTTGCTGTAGCCTTGGCTGTTTTTCCACAATTTTCAAAGGCAATTGTTGCTCGAGAGCCATGACGGGTTAACCTTCGTTAACTTTACGTGCTTCCTTTTCCAAACTTTTCCATTTTTTAGTCCGAAAACAAAGGTTAAACCTGCCTGAATTCATCAAATTCGAAGTTCATTTGATGTTTTGGGAAATTAATTATTTTGGAGTACTTATTAGCCGTTTTAAGGACACCCAAGGCAAGAAGTATGGAAACAAAACTTTGACTTCGTGGTCCGAAAACTTTTTGTTGGGTTTGGCCTAAATGTAAACAACCATAATTGTCCTATAAAGTTGATAGTTGAATTGTCGCTGATGTTCTTATGGCCTAAAGATTTACATACCAGACTGAATAATGTTATCAAGGCTGCCTCCTACTAACTAATCATCAGTTTTCATGTTTTGCCAATGCGTACAAAGCTTACTGCAATTGTTTATTCTTAGATTTCTTCTAATGTCCTTGAGAAGGGCATCTAAGTTTGTACAGATATCTCATATTTGTTTTGCTGCTCTTTCTTTTCTTTTGCACGTGAAATTTTCTATGAGATTGGCTGAGATTTACTCTGCAGCAGACTTTTCCAGGAGAGTTGTTTACTTTGTCTCTATCTTTCATTTTAGGACCTCAAAAAGAAAACCTTGAAGTAGCATTTAATGACAACAAAGACAGGAATGCTTATTTTTTTAATACCTAAAGAAGAATGATGCAAAGAGCCTGCTTAGTAATTTGACTCAATGGAGCATGACTGTTGAATCCTTAAATGAAAAATTATTACAATGTATCAAAATCCTTTCTGGTTTAATCTATTGAATAATGCTGATGATTTTACCTTTGCTCTGATGATGTGAAGATTGTAAGCCATAGCAAGATAATAGCACTTGAATCATCACAGGATTGAAATTTTTAATGTTTCCAAATTTTTAAACAGTCTGAAACTCATTCTGAATTTAATCTGCGAAGACAATAGTTCTGACTCATGGTAAAGAGAGTGCCCATTTGAGAATCATGAGATTCTCAGCTTTGTTCTTATAGAGCATTTTGTTCCATTTCACGGAAATTTGCCAAGAATTTAGTTTATTGGTGAAAAATGTGAATTTTTTTGCAAGAATCATGATTCACAGAGTTTCTCAGGCTACAACTGTTTTAAAAACAGCCACTTTGATGTTTGTTGATTTAACAGTTTATGATTTACTATTTCCTGCCATCAACGCTACCCATTTTACCCCCAGCCTACCCATCTTACCTATGCAGACCCTAGTTGATTAGCCTTTTATCTTTATCCACTTTAATCCAATTCACCCACTTATACCTGGCTAGACTCTGACCATTTTCATCAGAGATTTAGGACTAAAAATAGCAAGTGACAAAAAGTAGCAGACCTTATTCAGTGGCAAAGCCAGGCAAAAAAAATTGAGGGGCTAAAAGTTCAAAAGTTTTAGACCCAGACATTTTTATTACGTTTTTCAATTGCAATTTTAGCCACATTTTTGGAAATGAGGGATATTTACCCCCTCATACTGTCACGAATATAGAATACTGCGACTGAATGAATAACATAACAGAACGAGCAGAATATATACAAAACGAAATAAGCTATAGCAGTCCATTATATATATACGGGGGTAACGCTGTCCTACATTTCTCCCCTCCTTTGTCCGATGGTACGGCTCCTTCGATCACTCTTCGTCTTCTTTCTCTTAAGGGATATCGTCTTACAGCGGGTTGATCGTTCTCTGTCTCTGATGCAGACTCCTCAGAACTGCTCCAACTTTCTTCAATTATCTGTTTCCTTGTTTCGACGTCTGAAACCTTACCGGGTATTGTCGGGGCTTTTGCTCTCGTTTCCTTGACCGGTGAAATTTTCTCATGATGTTTGACAGGACAGGAGTTATCCGATTGTGGTGGACTACCTTACTACTCTTTGTTGAATCATTTTGGATTCTGAAATTCAATCCATTAGGAAGGCATTCGATAACGGTCCACGGTCCATTCCTACGTGGGGATAACTTCTTGTTTTCTCCTGTCTTGAAATATTTGGTACGCAACCAAACCTTCTCCCCGGCATGATAACTATGAAACAAATGTTTTCGTTGTATTGCTTCTGCATTTGTTGACGAGTAAGGTTAATTTGGCAGGCAACATGTTTATAGACTTCTGCAAGAAGAACTTTGAGTTCCGCGGCATATTCGCTGGCAGACTGTGCATCTTGGTCTTGGGAAGCTGCTGTGTGGTTGAGCAAAAGATCTTGCAGAATAACTGGTTTTCTCCCAAAGACAATATAATATGGAGTGCACTTGGTGGCAGTTGGCAGAGCTTTCTGTTGTGTTCAAGGCGAAAATGACCTCGGGCAAGATTGAACGCCATTGTTTCTGGGGAATCTTGCGATCTAGCAGTGTTGTGCGGAAGACTTCACGTACGCTGCGGATGTTTCTTTCGGCAAAACCATTCCCCTGACTGTGATAAGCTGACGACCTGCGTTTCTCGATGTTGAACGTGTCACACACTTCTCGAATGGCTTGCCCCTCTACGTTAGATCCCTGATCGGATAATAGGTAGGAAGGACAGCCATGTTTCAAGATCCATGAGTTGAAGACGGCTGATGTGACTGTGGGAGCTGATTGGTTCGGAAGTGGCACTCCTTCGATGTATTTCGAAAACACGTCTCCTATGAGTAGGATGTATCTGTAGCCATTATCATCTTGTGGCTAAATCGATTGATACTAGCTGCATGGGTGCATCAGGCTCGAAAAGTGGCAATAGGGGTGCTTTTGGGGTCTGGCGATCGCTTTTTGTTTGCTGACAAATGTGACAACTCTGGACGAATTTTCTTAAATATGCAAACATTTTGGGCCAGTAGAATCTGTCTTTGATAAGAGCATACAATTTTTCTGTACCAAAATGGCCTATTTCGTGAAATTTGGAGGCAGCGAATCGCCGTAATGATGCTGGAAATACTGGGCCACCAGATTTTGTTAGGATATCATCTTCTATTCGACGTTGATTGGAGACGCGTTTCAGTCTACCTTCTGTCACTGAGCTTCCGTTGGCAACTAATCTCTTGGCTGGGCCAATTACTGGGTCATTATTTTGCTCAAGAACGAGTTGATCTGAAAATGGATTGCCATCAGTATCTATGCTGTAGACATTATCGTCAAAGATGGTCTCAAATGGTGTCAGATCATCATCTTGTGTGGTTGTGCGTGACAATGCATCAGCTTTCGTGTTCTGTTTTCCAAGTTTGTAGTTGACAGAGTAATCATATTCTTCTAATTCTGAAATACAACGCGCGAATTACCTCGTGGGTCTTCCATACTTCTGATGTGCACGAGTGGATTATGATCGGAATGTAGAATGATGTTCCCGCTAAATATACATGCCAAGTACGGACTGCAACTAAGAAGGCATATGCTTCTCCCGGGCCTGGCAGCTCCCAAGAATTTAGACGGGGACGTTAGGCGTCCCAGTTTTGGGTTTTTTTATAATTTCTCCCCATTCTTGGGTATCAATATTTCCTCTCCAAAGTTTCCCCATTTTGGGTATTGATTTGGCTGTGAAAGTAATTTTCTTAATTATCATAATTATTAATGCCTTAGCAGCATCACCTTGTAAATAAATCTTTATCTTTCTGAGATAATACCTACACTCATACAGTACACACACCTTGTGAACATTAACATGACAAGATTTCTTAAGAATTTTCAAGAATTCTTCACATTCTGAGAAGAATTCTTGACTTATATGAAAGACTGTAAATTTTTTGAACAAGAATTCTCAAGAAACAAAAATGTTCTCTAGAATTCTTATGAATTCCTGAGAATTCTTATGAATTCTTGAAAATTCTTATGAATTCTTGATAATTCTTATCAATTCTTGAGAATTCTAAGGCAGTAAAATCATGTTAATATGTACAAGGGCAGTTCTGTATTGTTTAGCCTAATATAAGGATTCATGAACATAACTTTTTTTATTGCTTTAAATATGAAGCATGAATGGTCATCTCTGGGTATTATTGCTTATTTTATTAAATGTGCAACAAAGATTGATGTGATTCAACATGTAAACAAACTTGTTTGTGCAGAAAATGATAGTTGCACATTGAAATCAGTAAATTAGGATCAGTTGGTTTGTCAGTTTTATTGTGTACTCCAAAATATCCAGTGCCCAGCCTCAAGGAAGGAAAGGTCTGCATCAATTTGCATTTTTAGTAGAGGCTTTTATGATTTGATTGGTTAAAATCATTGAAATGTGACAGACAACAATTAAGTGTGGCTCGAGCCACGTTTGTAGTGGTCTAATGCCTTAAATCAGCATTCCCAGTTTTGGGGCAAACATTTTCCAACTTCCCCATTCTTGGGACAAATTTTGAAACTTCACCCCCATTTTTGGGTATAAAGCTACATGTCACCTCCTCACGTCCCCGTACTGCCAGGCCCGGAATCAAGGATTAATTTAAGGTGCAGTGATGACCAATTTGTGCAGTGATAAATCGAAAATGTGCAGTGATGAGTCAAGTTTTGTGCAGTGATGAATTCTTTCACTTTTCAGTTTGTAATACTTGAAATACTCCCGGGGGGGGGGGGGGGTACTTCACTATAAGTTCATATAGGGGTGTGCGCCAGAAGGATTTCTGTTACGACCCAATCCCAGAATATGGCTGGGATATCGATACCCAATCCCATAATATGGTTGTGATATTGATACCTAATCCCATAATATGGTTGTGATATTGATACCTAATCCCAGAATNCTGGGATATCGATACCCAATCCCATAATATGGTTGTGATATTGATACCTAATCCCAGAATTTTTAAAAAGTCTTATTCCAGTCCCATGTGGGCAGAGCCATGGGAACGAGGTATCTGAACAAGTGTTTTCGATACAAAAACAACTGAACTACGTTTTTACCTAAAACTGAGCATGTGTTGCTCTCAAAAAGTCCCATGCATTCAACACCCATCACCAGAATTTTTAGTCAAACAGTACACCCCAATCCCAGAAAATTCCCAATGAAAGTATACCCCAATCCCAGAAATTTTCCAATGAAAGTATACCCCAATCTCAAAATGTTCAGGCCAAAAACTACCCCAAAACTGGCGCACATCCCCGTCTGACCCACTAATGAAGTACCCCCCGGGAAATACAGCAGTTTTTAGATGTTTTCAGAATAAAGACATTTAATACTTCTTGCAACGAATAGTCATCTTTCTGGGCACCCCCTTCTTGACAAAAAAATTGCCCCTCTCATTGATACTAACTCACCTCTTTTTAGAGTCTTCAAATAGAATGCTGGGAACAAAACATATAATTCAGGCGTTGTTTAGTAAAATAACTACTGCAGAAATCGCATGTTCTAAAAATTGAATCTTGCTTTTCGCCTCCAATTTCTTGTTTCAAAATGAGCAAGGTGCTTGACAATACGATTCTGGTCAGTTTTCTTGAATTATAGCTCTTACATTCAGGTGCTATTTAGTAGGAAAACTGAAGAATTTTCATAACCAATACCCAAAGAATTTTGGCGCGCTTCCAGCTTCTGCTATATCTGAGGCACCCCCTATGCAAGTTGTGTCTTTCAATTTCTGGCTAGAGTCACCCCTGCAGAGCAAATCGAAGAATTCTGGGTGGTTATCAGTTTCTACAAGAGAATATCACGGACTAATATTAAATCAAGTTTTGCCCATGTGTCAGCATATTAGTTGCATGACAAACTCCCTTGCTTTAAAAAAGGAAGAATTTGCTGCATTCTAGGCCATTCTAGAGGTCATATGCTTATCGCACCGTGGTGCGCACCTTTGGAATAATCTTGAACCGGAGGTCAAGCAAGCACCATCTCTTTATGCTTTTAAACGTCGATTATGAGTATGACCATAATGTATTTATTTCTAGATTCTAGTTTTGTAATTAGGTTATTAACGTTTTAGTTTCATATGTATTAAATTGTAAATTGTAAATTTTTTGGCATGGCCCCCTGAAAAGCAGCCTTAGCTGACGGGGTTACCATGGTTAAAGAATATAAAATCAAAATCAAATCAATCAATCAATCAATATTTACAAAATTTTCCAGGGTAGCATCCCTGGACCACTTAGATGTATGCACTTCCCATGCATGTGGCTAGCTCCCCCCTGGTTTCACAGTGCATAAATAACCAATGGTGCACAGAAATTTATGACAATTATGCTGTCCGGTGCACCGAAATTTTACATTTCATACTTGTCTCTGCCCGCAAGAGAACTTGCCAAACCTATTGCCACACCCTTTTGACCTGACAAACTACGACTTACGTTTTGTTTTGTGCAGTGATCAAAATTCCTTAAATTAATGCCTGCCCGGAATGCTTCTTTGCTGTGTGCTGACCAATTTCGTTGTGGGTTGGTTAATGTTGTTGAGAAATAGGCAACTGGATGGGTTGTTCCATCTGACTTTTCTTGTGAAAGCACTCCACCGACTGCGATGTTGCTTGCATCGACTTCAACAACAAATGTTTCTCCACAGCGTGGAAATGCTAGGACTGGTTTTGCACATAACTTACCTTTGAGAGTAGCAATGCATCTTGACATGTTTGATCCCAGACATAAACGACTGCATCGTTGGTTAATCGATTAAGGGGCTTGCTGATTTCGGCGAAGCCTTGAATGAACTGGCGATAAAATCCTGCAAGTCCGAGGAATCTCTTTAGTTCTTTCTTTGAAGTAGGACAGGGGAAATCACAAATGGCATCAGTTAATCTTTTCTGTGGTTGAATTCCGTCAGCTGATAATTCGTATCCCAAAATGTCAACTTTCCGATGAGCAATAACACACTTTGATGCCTTCAATGTGAGACCTGCAGACCGCAAGCGTATGAAAACGGTCTTTAACTGATGTACGTGTGTATCAAAATTTGGTGTAAAAATCACAATATCATCCATGTAGGCTAACACTCGATCTGCCGGAAGTCCAGAAAGGCACATATCCATCAGGCGTTGATACGATGCATCAGCGTTACAAAGGCCGTAAGGGGTTACTTTAAATTCAAATTTTCCGCGAGGAACTGAGAAGGCTGTCTTTTCTCGATCTTCTTCACTTAAAGGCATTGACCAGTATGCAGATACAGCATCTAAAGTCGACCAATACATACAATCTTGTCTAGTACGTCTTTGATGTGAGGCAGCGGGTAAGTGTCCTTTTTAGTGACATCGTTCAGCTTCCGAAAATCACAAACAAACCTCATTGAGTTATCTTTTTTTTTCACGAGGAAGATGGGGCTATTCCATGGTGACTCCGATGGTCGGATGATATCATTGGCAAGCATTTCATTTACCTGACTGTTAACTTCTGTTTCCCAGGCATTTGAATGCGTCGCGTCTTTTGGTAGACTGGTAAATAGCCTTCTGTGTTGATCTTATGTTCGATTAGTCTGTTCTTCTCGGGTCGCTTAGGATTAACTGCAAAAATATCTCTGTACTCTTGTATCAAGGCATTCGCTCTTCTTTGTTCATCAGTGGATAGATCTGTGGATATATTAGCAGCAGGAAAGTTGCCACTATCAATTATTGGTGAAAAATTCATCGAACGTTCAGCCGCGTTGACTTCACTTCCGACCGGATGTAAGAATCCTATTGCTTGTCTGTTATTCAGCTGAATATTGTTGGGGAGACGAACTCGAAAAACCTTTGTCCGAAAACAAAAGAATTTTGGCCTATCACCGACGACCTAAAAGTTGTCGGTCATGCGCATGTCAAGTAGGCTTTAGCATTGAATTGCATTGCTCATGTTATTAGCCAATCAGCGATTGATATTAGTGCTCCTGTGCAAGGTACTGTGCAGCGGCAACACAAATTTCCGGGAAAACCATCGCGCCGTATTTACCGACTGTCAGTCCTTTTCTGTTCTTATCTGAGTATACTTTCGTTTAAAACTTTAATTTCTATTTAAAAAATGTTCTCTATATAGTACTGGCAGATATGCCACAACAAAGTTCAAGGGGTAAATCGATTTTTACTTGAGATACTGTATCTGGGGTTTTTAGCAGGCCTAATTGCAGGTGATTAGGCTGTAATGTAAGAACTGGGGGGATGAAGATTCCCTACACATTCAAGTACACTCATTTTTGTAAGAAAATTCGGACCAGGGCTGGTAGATAGTTTTTTAGATATTAAGGAAATTTTTGCTACCAATAGCTTCTTGTGAGTTTCTTATATTACTAAATGCCCCAGTGTAGAATTTGTTTGAAGGGCCTCCAAGCTACCATAGTAAGATCTCAAAAAAATATTAGCAAGATTGAAACTCAAAATAATGTCAAAACTTTTGTTATTACTGTACAGTGTATAAAATTTGTGAGTGAACTGGGAGAATTAAAGCTGCAAATTACAAAGTTTGCTACCTTTTTTAATCCAGGTATAAGGGTTTCATAACTTTTGAAAAATTGAGCATAAAGTTTCCTGTAAGCGGTTTCTTATACAAAAATGAGTGTATGTTAGTTCAGGAAAATTAATTTATATTGTATTGTGTAGACTTTATCATTTCAAAATGAGGGAAGCAAAAGATGAGGGGTGCTGTTGGACTGACTGAGTTGTGAAATTTGAATTTGCTGAGGGAAGGGGAACACGAAGTGTTTGAACAATGCTTTTGTGGTTAAATTTTGCAAGTTGCCATGAGAGATACTATAGAAAATAAGTTGCAATTCATTCGCACTTCCTACTTTGAAGTGTCATGTGACACATGAATCAAGGAATGAAGTTGGGCAATATTTAAAATTTCACCCTAGTAAGTCATCCAATTTAGGTATCAACATAAATCCTTTAAAATGCCCAACATCAAGCTGTGAATACTCATGTGAAATGAACATCCAGAAGGGAAATGTACATGTTGCTACAAGCAAGATCTTGCTACAAGACATAGAAGAAATTTGCGATCTCATTTTCAAATATATTTTAGCAATACTACTTATACTAGTCTCACACAGACACACAATGATCATGAAATTTCAGATTCTAGAATTTAAGCCCTTCTTGGCAGTTGCTCGTCAAAAAAGTAACTTCTTCCATCAAAGGCTGGAAATATTTGATCTAGCAGTCTGGCAAATGTTTACTGTTGTTCCTTTGACACACACAGTGTCATAAACCATCTTTGGCATATTTCTTGCCCATACCTTGCCTCTCAAAGTTGCAGTGGTAAGTTCAATTATTGCTGTTTGTTTTGAAAGGAAACTGCAGCATGATAAAAAATCGATAAACAGTTTGAATATTTGATAGATCTTCTGTTCCCTCTCGACTCTACAGCCATGTTGTAAATTTGCTATTTAGGCGTAATGCGAGTTGCAAGTAAACTGGAAGTAATTTTCAAACAACAGCACCTCTGACTTGATCGATAAATAAATAAATCTGTGGGTTTCTGGGCAGCAAAAAAGGCAGCAGTGCTCCACATCCTCTCATCAACACTCACTAATTCTTGCATAAAGGATGACTGTTTACGGCCTTTGAATGATCTGTTTTCTTTTCTAGGGGTTCTGACTCTTCTGCCTACAATGCATTTTTCCAAAGTCTTAGTAGTAAAACTTCGTAATCAATTTGAAATCTTTATAATAATTCGTCGCCTCGCCGTTAAAAGCCCACTGATCTGAGGTGAAGCCTTGATTGTGACAACACAACAACATAAAACATGGCCGCCAACTAAATACCTACTGCGGCTGCGCACGACCGACAACTTTTGCTGAACCAGGCCTCATGCCAAACACGGTCAAGATTCTGGTCGACAGATCTCCCCAACAAAATATCTTTTTGGGTCACATTCATCTTCGCAATCTGGTACTGAACGTGCTCGGGCACCGTAAATACCATGAAGCTCAGCAATTTGTTTGTTTGGTTCAAAGTCACCTGCAAGTGAGGCAGCCGATGGTGGGCATCTAGCAATAATGACTGTTTCGGTTCTTGCGGGTATGTGCGTAGTCTCTGCGACTCGTAACTTTTGCGGTTGATTTATCTTAAGTCCTGAAAGCCATGTGTTTCCTAGCTTAACTCTGTTATGTTGGAAATCAAGAGTCATTAATCCAAATTTTTCCATAAAATCTCGACACTAATAAAATATTCGCTGCTCGGTTTGTTTTTATTACACGGAACTCTTGGTACTTTGTGTGATAAATACCCTTTATCAACATATTTAGTGTCACCTTTCCTAAAATGTTCATTTGATTCCCAGACGCATCAATGAGATTGTCCGATGTAGGTGTCATTGGTTTGGCAATGTTCAACCATTTTAATGATTCTGAGTCTATGATGGAAACCCCTGCCCCAGAGTCGAGCAAAACATTGGTTAAATGATCATCTATTTCAGCTTTTAAAACGACAGTTGACATATTTTGTCCATGACCTACTTCTTTTACTTCTGTTTCGATTTGTTTTGAGGTTTCATTTTCCTTGGTCCCAAATAGTCATTGATAATTGGGGCAATTTGTGTCCATGCATCATGTCCCTTTCCCCGCATGCTTGGCAAAATCTTTGAGGGCAAAAACGATACAGGTGCCCAATGCTCTGGCATGATCTGCATCGTAAATTTCCTTGATTCATTGCGGGTTACCCCCGTGAGGCACTGCGTTCTTGCCTATTTCTTTCTGTTCCACGGTTAAAGCGAGCCCCATAGACACGGCCCCGGCTGCCGCGGCTCTTTGTCATTCCTGCATAATTCACTTCTTCTTCGTCAATTGGTTGCAGCGCTGAGTCCGGTCAATTGAAGTTTTTCGATCACTTTGTTGGCATTTGAATTGATTGGTGTCGACTCATCGCTAATCTGATTAACGGTATTGACTTTTGACTTGAGGCATTGAATTAATGAATTGCTTGGATTCCAGGCAATTCCAACCGCGTTGTTTCGTCTGCGATTTTGTTCATATCACTTTCTTCAAATCCTTTCAGTGATTTCAATGCAACTTGCATTTCGTTGTGTAAGTCTTTCACAAAGTAATCTTTCGCAATCGTGTCCTGGATTTTGTTTTCGAAGGACGGGTAAGTGAGCTTTACAAGTTCTTTGAGTTTATAGGCATAATGTTGTGCAGATTCTCCTTGCCTTGAGCGTTTCCCAAGGTGGCCGAGGGCTTCTTCTCTGTTTCTTTTTCCTCGTTCGAATTCCTTCAAGAGTTCTGCTTTTATCTTATCAGCATCTTTTCGATCTTCACTCGACATCCGCATATATACATCGAAGGCAGGGCCTTCCAATCTGCCTGCTAGGGCTATCGCTTGGGCACATTTTCCCCAGTGTAACCTTTCAAGGAGCTTTGAATTTCGACCTTGATTAGGAAGACTTGGATGTCTCCATTTCCATCGAAGGTGAGCTTTCCGTGAGGCGAATCCATGATAATTCAGTCGCAGTAATGTTACCGTAAGAGTACTCAGAAAAGAGATTTCTTATTTGGTCACGAATGTAGAATACTGCGACTGAATGAATAACATAACAGAACGAGCGGAATATATACAAAACGAAATAAGCTATAGCGGTCCATTATATATATACGGGGGTAACGCTGTCCTACACCACTGCCTTCATCTCTCCCCCAACAAACTTCTTGTTGCACACAAATGATGGTTGGCATTTGATTCTACTAGGAGAGGGAGATGGAAATAGAAGGAGATGGAATTGCCTTCCATTCCAAATAATGCTCTGCCAGTGATATTAAAGAATAAAAATCAAGCTAAAGAAAATAAGACAGCAATTTCCTTATCCAAGAGCTGCATCTCATGAAAAAAATATGCATTTAAATCACGAAAACTTTGATTGTGCATTTCAGTCAGTAGTGCAGATAGAATTGCTTACGCATTGTTTGACAGGGTCTGCATGCAGGGGGTAAAATGGGTAGGCTGGGGGTAAAATGGGTAGTGTTGACAGCTAGAAAACGGTAGATTGTGAAATGTTAAGTCGACATTCACACCATCAAGGAGAGTAGCCAACCTCATTTTTACGAGTTTTATTCAAATTTTTTGCCCTTCCCATTTTACCCCCAAGCTGAACCATTTTACCCCGATAATAGATGCTATTGCATTTATGAGTTCAGAAAATTATCAAAATAGCAGTCATTGCCGTTGTTCATCAGAATTAGTCTCTTTCAACTTTGATCGACAGCAAGAGCTTCATTTAAAACATCCTCCTTGTCTGTCACTTTTTCAGAACCACCAAGAAAATGTTTCGAGATCAGTTTCAAATAAGTTTCTAGCCTCTCTTCATATAATTGTTAACCTTTTTGTCCAACAAGAAGAACTCAGTGTCCAACGCAAACAACACATTATTATCTGTTCTCCATTTGTCCATGAAATATGTGTAGCCACAATAAACAAAATGGTTAGTTCTTGATTCATAAACATACAGAGTTTCTTTCTTTCGGAAGCTGCTGGCTATTATGGCCTAAGGCACCATCGACATTTAGGTTTCGTCTTTCATCACGGCATTTGACCGTGATTGTTTGACCCCCCTCCCTCCTCCGTCATGGCGGCCTAAATAAAAATCGGCTTAAAAACGACCGTTGTTGTTCTCGAGATCGCCGAGGTCTAAACCGCCGCTTAAATTAGTCATCTTCAGATGGAACAAACAATATCTCTTTCGATTGAATCTTGTAGGTAAAATGACAAGTGAACGTACTAAAAAGTTATTTTTCAAACTAATAATATCGTAGATTAGGTTTCGTCCTGAACATGCAAGTAATCACGGCTTTGGTCTACACCCCCTCCCCCCATCACGGCCAAATGCCGCGATGGAAGACGAAACCTAAATGTCGATGGCCCCTAAAGTCTAGAGCTCGTTTTCGGCTTGGTGTCGGTCCTTCTGCTGGCCGGTTGGAGACTATCTCACAACATGAAAGCATCTCAAACGAAGAACCCAGACCTTGTCCTTCACCAGTACTAATATCGATGCAATTGTACCCTTCAAAGTGGTTTCTTTCTTAATTTAAAATCATGAATTTCCCTCCAGCGAGCTGCAGCAAGACCACGCCGCTTCAAAACAATTTCTACTTTCCAATACTTTCTAAATGTCATGGTCTTCGAGGCGCTGCATTCCATTTGAAAACGATGTATTCGGAAGAGCTCATCTAAATATGCATGCATTTCTCTGAAAATAAGACCACCACTCTTATCAAATTGCGTGGGCTTTACCAGGAAGTTTAGATCAAAATAATTTTATTCTCAAACATTTCTTAAATAAATTCTCCATCTTTTGAAATTAAAGTAAAATGGGCAAGTAATATCGTGTTCCTGAAAAAAATGTTCAAAGTTGTCGAAAATGTTCACTTCCGGTCATTTTCCTATACATTTGTATAGGGGCGTCTAAACGAGGCCGAACTCCTCGAGAAAGGTGTTGTCGGGCGTGTGTCTCTGTCATCGTTATTTATTTTTCTATAGAAATTTTTACTGTTATTTTATCGCCATTATTCTTCCTCTCAAATACACTCTACTAGCTGTGACCTGCAAGGAACTAATTACCTGAAACAAAAATGTGCTACCCTTCCAACAGGTTGTTAAGTGACATATATGTGTCGGGAAATGCTAAAAATATTTTGGCAGACACACCTTACACCATGTTCAAATTTGTCTCCCTCTAGTTTAAGAAATAGCTACAAGACAGAAAAACACAAATGTTTCTTTTCAACAGTTTGCCTTTGACTCTGATTATCCTGATTAAAATCCTAAAATCTACTAGTTTTGTGTAGCACTTGTTATGAGCATAGGTTCCAAATCTTGAAAAAGATTGATGTAAAACCGTATGAACTATTTCTTTGAATTGAATGGCCTGAAAGAAACTTTCGCTACTTTGCTATAACTCTACTGTTGGACTTTCTTTCCTCCAATCTTCAATATTTTTCGACTTAAGGGGGTCCTTCGGTTGTCTCTTAAGAATTCAAGAGAAGTTTTGAAAAAAATTAAAGCTTTTCTAAACTTTTTGAGGAAACATGGTATAATTTTCAAGAAAACCATGGTTTATGAATGTCTACAATATGGTATCAAACAGATGTCTTCAGATGTGTTTCGAAAATATTGAAGATTTCGTCCAACAGTAGAATTATAGCAAAGTAGTGAAAGTTTCTTTCAGCCATTCGATTCAAAGAAATAGGGCATATAATTTTACACCAACCTTATTAAAGATTTCGAACCTATGATTTAGTTATGAAGACTTGGAACTTGCTTCTCATTACTGGATCATCATGGCGTCTGATTTCTTCTCACAGTAATAGCCATTGAGATTCGGCTGCCCTGCTGGACATGCTGTACACTGGTTTGCTTGCTAAGAGAAGTAATTTGCTCCTTCGCAGTATTTGCGAGATCTAGTAGCCCGCTTGGACCCGGACGCAGCAGCAGCAGGAGTGGTTGACAACAAACAATAAGTGATCTGAAATAAAATTTCATCAGAGTGCTGTAAAAGCTGTAATGGTGAGTAAAGCTGTAATACATGCAACCAAAACATTTGATAATTGTATTACTTTAGGGTCAGCAGAAAAACGTGAGCAATTAAAATGATCAGGAGCGGGACACAAACCTGAGACCGGTCACTATACCGTATGTATAGTTCATTGATGGAATCGCTGAGCTTTCTGGTCAAAGATTTTCTCAGCACTCATTCAAGTCATAGTGGCTTCTGAAGTTGTTGTCTCTATCTTCATAGTGCAGAAGAAGCCAGGCATCTGAAAGTTACGTCATGGATGTGTATAGTCGATGGTCTTGTGTTCGAGTTCCTCTTTGATCGTTTCAGTTGCTTACATTTCCCTCTTCAAATTTGTCTAACATCGAAATTCTAGCTAATGTTCATGGGTTTACATCAAGTCAACAAACTTTGCTTGGAAATCGATGAGAAAATAATCCTGTCAAGTAATCAAGTTAGACTTTTAGGTGTAACAATCGACTCAAAATTGAAATTTGATACCCACGCAACCTCGTTCCCAGGGTGTTCTTACGTCATACGCTAGTCACGAAGCCGAGTGAACACCCTGGTACACATAGTCCCAATCCGCCCAAAATAAGGGCGGATTAGCAGCCATTATGGATTTGCGGTTGGCAGGGTAACGCTCATTATGTGACCTCAATTCCAAACAAAAAAGCAACATTGAAGTGGTTGTTGCTTAGTGACTAGATAATATTGTTGTTATTCGAATAATTAGTAAATTTTGGAGGAATGGTTTTTGTTATCTATTGTTTTCGAATGGCCAATCAAATTGCAGAACGGCCACTTGTATCCCAGAGCAGAGGTAGAGCAACGAACTCACTCTGGGGACGAGATTGATACCCACGTAAAGTCCTTATGTGTCAAAGAAAACAGGAGTGTTAGTGCTCTCTCTAGGGTTGCAAGATATCTTCAGCAACCTCAAAAACGTTCACTGTACAATTCTTTTGTTATGTCAAACTTTAACCCTATCTCACCTGGGACTTTTGAAGCGGTCACAACCTGGGGGGGTTGATTTCACCCCCCCCCCCCTCTTTTTCTCTGCTGTTACAGTAGCTATGAGCGAGTAACTTAGTAATTTGATGGACTTTGATGCAAAAAATCAAAATCACATGATAAAATCAAATTAAGTCTATTGTTCTTGTTGCTATGACAATAAAAAGATATGAAGTTATGATTATGATGATAATGGATATCATGATTAAAACAATAAAATAAGGGATTAAATTGTAATTTTTTGTGTCAAATTGAGTTGGATATCATTAAATACATGTATAGGCATAATATGTACCATATTTGAGATTAATATTTGTAACAGTTTCAAAATAAGTATTCAGTTTTGGTCGACCACTCATTAAAAAATTGGTTGCCATGGTTACAGTGCTATATTTAGAATCTTGAAATTTTCATAATTCGATACAGTATAGTTATAACGTCAAACTTGAGCAATCTTGGGATGCTGCGTTGCATATGTTAGGAACGGCCAACAAAAACTTGTTTGGGGGGGGTGGAATCCACCCCCCAGGTGAGATAGGGTTAAATACTGCCCCTTACTTAATTTGGATGTTCTGTGGAAAAGGAGCAAATAATAAAATCAATCAGGTCCACAAACGAATACTACATGTTTTCTTTGACGACTATGGTACACCATTTGCTGACCTTCTTGACAGAAATAATGAAAAAACTGTCCATGTTCAGAATTTACAAAGACTGATGATAGAGATTTACAAAACATTACATCACATGAACCNAAAAATTATCATTATTCATTATAAATATGACGTCATCAATATGAGTGACGTCATAGACATTATTTTTTGCTGATGTAAGCAAATATGAACAAAATATATATCAAATGAAAGCTCTTTCAAAGATCAATCGATTGGTACCAATTTTGTTACAATTAGATATGAAACAAAGGAATTATTAAGGTTTTTGTGATTTTATTTGTTACCACTCTCCAAATAAGGGATTTTTCTCGTTACGTGACTACATTTATGACAATGAAACATTTAAAATTTGATAGCCAATTAAATTTTAGTAAAAGTCGGTAAGTTTCAGTATTCCATCTCCTTCCAGCTAAGAGCTATAGTTCATGATTCAAGTGGGGGGGCCATAATGGCCCCCCCCGGGTAGAATAGGGTTAACTTACCAACTGTAAATAAGAAGTTTATTATTATTATTATTATTATTATTATTGTTGATTGACTCTTTACTAAGAGGCCCTCTACATGAGAAATTTCAACCCGTGCTAAGTTCTCAGCCCGTCTACATTAAATCTCAACACGTGCTGAAATTAGGTCACATGATATGAATGCTGTCGCAAACAAAAGAAACGATGGGCTGCCAATATCCCAAAATGCATTGATTTGATTTCAACACACCTCGAGCTGCAATTTTTTCTGTCTACATGGGCATTTTTAATATACTCAGTCTGTGATGAAATTTTATCAAGGGAGTTGAGTTCAGCTGGTGTTGAATTTCAACTCGGCCTCTGTCATGTAAACAGTGTGATGGCCTACAACGTCTACGGAGTTGAAATCCAGCACTTGTTGAACTCAGCACGTGCTGAAACTTCTCATGTAAAGGCCTCTAAAGACCCTTTTATACAGGGTGTCCCAAAAAATTACTCGTGTTTAAAAAATCACCAACACTCGATTATCAACCAGATCAACCTAACGCAAAATGTTCTGTTGATATCTTTTTTCAATGATCCAAATATATCTAAAAATGATGAAATGTTTGTTTTCTTTACTTAAAGGGCATAAAATGAAAGAATTAAAACCTTATTCGAAGCTACTATAGTAGTTCATTTTACACAAGATCTTTATAGAAGGAAGATCACAAACAAGACGATAGACCGTAAGTTGGATTTTAGTTAGGGGGATTTTGGCTGAAATATTCTCAAGTTCCCGTCCTCATCTCACATACAGTTAGGCAGTTTTAGCAAGAGGACGTCAGTTGAGAAGACACCAGCATAATTCTTTTCTTCAAAGAAATAAATTACAAAGCGAAATCAACTTCAAACTTTTGTGAATCTCTAGAGACTTAATGAGGGAAAGATATTTGAACCATTAACGTCTGAC
Source organism: Aurelia aurita (assembly GCA_004194415.1). Taxonomy (NCBI): domain Eukaryota; kingdom Metazoa; phylum Cnidaria; class Scyphozoa; order Semaeostomeae; family Ulmaridae; genus Aurelia; species Aurelia aurita. The sequence continues at coordinate 208,521 of REGM01000195.1, read as the reverse complement.
AATGGCCTTCATCAGTTGATTTCAGAACCAACTCATTTCATGGGATTCAAAATCCTGCATTGACTTAATTTTTACTGATCAGCCTAACCTAATTATCGAATCTGGAGTTCATCCGTCACTTCATGAACAATGTCATCACCAAATTGTTTATGGCAAACTATCTGTTTCGAACATAGCACTACCTCCCCACACCCGAAAGATATGGTATTATGATAAGACAGATTTCGCCGCCATTATGAAAAGCATTGCAATGTTCCGTTGGAAAGATCATCTTGACAAAATGACATGCCCGAATGAACAGGTGAAATTGCTGAATGAAGTTCTTTTAAACATTTATTCTAATTTCATACCAAATAAGGTTAAAACGATTCGACCTCGCCAAGCACCCTGGATAACGCAGACTGTTAAAAACTTCCTAAGGAACAAGAATCGTGCTTACAAAAACTTCATGAGGAACGGTCAGCCAGATGACAAGCTTGAAGGAATACAAAAGATGATAGCTGAAGGTTCGAGATTGATTGAGGATGCTAAAAACAAATATTTTCTTATGGCAGGTAAAACTTTAGCCAACCCTGGAAGCTTCTATCATTAATCAGACCCCCTGTCAAATCTGTATTTGGCATTCATGACCCTATAGGTTTATCATATCTTACTCAACTCAGGGTTGGTCTCAGCAAATCAAACTTTCACAAATTCAAGCACAATTTTAGGGATACCATAAACCCCATGTGCCCTACGAACGATGGTATCGAGGATACGGAACACTTTTTGTTGCTCTGCCCTTCTTTTGATGTTCAACGACGAGATCTTCTCGCTGGAGTTGTCGAATTATTACGACCTTTTGGATATACCAATCTTCCAAACAACGTTTTAATGCAGATTTTATTGTATGGTGACAAAGAGCTTCCCAATCAAGTTAATGGAAATATACTACTGTTAACTCTACGGTTCATCCATAAAACTGGTCGGTTTGATTAGGAAATGTTAAACTCCGTTATAAGCCACACAACCACCATGTCCCCTTTTAGTTAATATTCCTTTTGTGAATACTGTAATTCCCCCGTCGTGTAGTTTAAAGTCTGCCTCAAATTAGATGTCACATGAGATCTGTGATAACGAAATAAACCATGCAAACACTTAAATTCTTTCATTCACGGAAATTTTCACGTGACATCTAATTTGAGCCAGNACAACGTTTTAATGCAGATTTTATTGTATGGTGACAAAGAGCTTCCCAATCAAGTTAATGGAAATATACTACTGTTAACTCTACGGTTCATCCATAAAACTGGTCGGTTTGATTAGGAAATGTTAAACTCCGTTATAAGCCAAACAACCACCATGTCCCCTTTTAGTTAATATTCCTTTTGTGAATACTGTAATTCCCCCGTCGTGTAGTTTAAAGTCTGCCTCAAATTAGATGTCACATGAGATCTGTGATAACGAAATAAACCATGCAAACACTTAAATTCTTTCATTCACGGAAATTTTCACGTGACATCTAATTTGAGCCAGACGTTGGCAGTTTTTTTTTCCTTCTGTCTTTTCTTTGTTCACCTCTATGTAATGGTCGCGGGGTAGACACAGTCTATTGCTCCCCGGGTTACCGTTCTAGTAGTATCGTATAGTATTTTGTAAGTAATTTAGTTAGTAATATGTATTGGTTTTTTTTAAACTAAGACCACGTTGACACGAAAAGTGTAACTTTTGAAGGTCGCACTTGCAAAAACAGAACGTTGAGAAGGGAAGCAAAAAACCATGTGAGCATATTTATAAGAGATAGAAATGCGAGAAGACAAACTATTCTCAAGACGTACAAGTATTTTTTTTATAAGAAACCGTTTATAAGAAACTCAGACTCTCAGATTGCCAAAACATTAAGAAACTCCAGCATGTTTTCTTTATTTCTCACTTGTTTCCTGTATCATATTACTCGGAAAGTACTTGAGTAATTTTTAAACATTGGAAAGGCTTCAAAACACCTTGTTTTGATATGTTCTGGAGGTCACAGATCTGATAATTTTAAGAAACTTTCAGTACTGGCCCAAATTCTTAGTTTCTTATAAAAAAATGCGTGTATATCATTCGCGTTTTCAAAAACGTCCACGTCCTGTTACTAAAACAGCCTAGTGTTGACGTCGGAGGTTTAAGAATTATTGAACAGTTTGATTTACTGTGGAAGTCACTTTTCTGTAAGACCCGCTAGATTTTGGAATCATTTGTTGTGCACAAACACTTCTGCATGTTTTGGTGTGGACGCTTTTGTCTTCTTGTTGTGAGATGTAAGTTTAATTCCTGATGAATTATTCGAAAGGAAATAAGACACACAACTTAGCAGTTTGTTCTTTCATTCCTACTAGTTTTCTGTTCATAATTTACCATGCAGCAATTTACCAATTTCTAAGATTTTTCTGGTCTGTTTATCGACTTTGAATATTTATTTACGAAAGAAATCGTGACTTGCGCTGTCCGGTAATTTCAATTTTTTTGAAAAGTTCACATTTTATTTGCAATGCTGCTTGCTTGATACATGTTCCTTGAACTGAATTCACTGGCTGCTTCATCCTAATTGACCTAGTGAATCTTTCATGCATTGCAGTTCTTCCCAGTGAGCTAAAGTATCTTTGTTGTTCGCTTCGCTTTCGGTTACATTTATTTGAAGTGTCTCTGTGTTTTCTCCCGGGCTTCGGGCTGGCAAGTCCCTGTCTATTCCCAACAGAGCGACAGTCAAAGTCTCGTCTGCTACTCTTCTGTAATGTCTTAAAGTTCCCCCGGCCTATCACTAGTTTGTATGGAGCAAAATTCTTAGTTTGTTTGTTGTGTCGCTTTGAGTCTTTTTTCATTTTCAGGCATGAAATGTTTTCGTGTTTTCGCAGCTCGCAGCAACTACGACGTTGCTTGACGCGACGATAACATTACGTAATTTATAATTTATGCAACTTTAGAAATGAATTATTCGAATAATTAGTACGCTCTTTGTTATCAAGTAGCCAATCAAATTGCGAATTCGACCTACCGGGTACCAGGGTCAGTATTGACGTAGGAAACTGGCACTCTGAACCAGGTTGAAATAGGGCATACTTACCAAAACGTCAAGTAAGTGATACATAATTCAGTTAATAAGCCAAAGCTGAGTATCATTGGAAAGAAAATACATTGTGCTTCAAGATGGCATTGGTCAAATTAATAAAAATAAAAATTATTTTCTGAAAAATCTCGAAAATTGGTGGGTTTTATTTTTTTTAAACACCCTGTATATTGCCATGTGAAAATTTCAATTCAGTTCCATAAGTTATATATCATGATCACATTTGAATTCGAAATGAAATATATTTCCATGGGCTAATTCTAGTCTGATTACACGACTCGTTGTTTGAGCTCATTTAGTCAATCCAGTGGTGTAGAGCTGGATCGATGGGGCTCAGTTAGCAGGCCTGTCGAAACAAAATTCATATTGGGGGGCTGCGAGCGGAGCGAGTATAATTGGGGGTCGGAGGGCTGGCCCCTGGAAATCTTTTTGAGACCTCGCCCTGTATATTGCTGGAAAATGCCCCTACATTCATAGTTTTTATAAGAAACCTCTTATAAGAACTGTAGTAGCCTCTTCCAGAAAATGAAGAAACTCTACTATAAACGATCGCAGTTCAATTCAAAGCTAAGACCCATTTTAAATTTTGGTTGTGAGTTGCAACGTTTTATCAATCAGAAAATGTATTATCAACCCAAATAATATTGAAAAGTATCTGTTGTAATTCTTGTTTAAAAAAACAATGCTCAGTGAATTTTGATATGTTATAAAATTCAATTTTATGAAAGATTGTAGCAGAAATTTTTAATATAAGTGGGCACAACAAGTTAAGAAACCCTATACTACAAAGTTTAGGGTCAAATTTCTTATAAAAATGAGTGTATTGTAAAAAGTGCACTATTTAATTGATGAATATATGAGGATGACATTTAGATATCTAATTGATGAAGATCATGATTGACAAGGCTTGAAACATTTTGCTAATTAATGATACAAATTATTTTCACTCTAAGTATGGCATTGTTTTTTAGGTGGAAAATGCTATTCTTGTTATACAGTACTGATTTAAAATAAGAAATAGCTTACGAGACGAGGACAAAGATATTTACAGTATTTCAGCAGAAAATTTTAATTTTTTGAAATAACTAGGGGGGCTAAAGCCCCTCAAAATCACCCAAAAAATAACTTGGGGGCTGAGCCCCCTGAGCCCCCCCCCAACTCTACAGCACTGAGTCAATCTTAGCTGATCATATCTGCTTTTATTTGCATTGTAGCTGAGCTGTCTCTGTCACCGTTATTTACTTTTCTATAGCAATTGTTATTGATATTATATCGCCACTCTTTTTTCTCTCAAATACACACTACTCGCTCTGACCTGCTCATAACTAATCAACTAGAAGAAAAATGTGCTACCCTTCAAACAGGATTTCAAATGATAAATATACAGTCTACATCGGGAAATGCTACAAATATTTTGGCAGACAAAAACATTTACACCTTGTATAAATTCGTCTCCATCTAGTTTAAGAAATAGCATCTGCAAGACAGAAAAAGACAAATGTTCTTTTTCAACAATTTTCTCTTGACTCTTATTATCCTGATTACAATTCTAAAATCTACTAGATTTATGTAGAACTTGTTATGGGCATAGCTTCAAATCTTGAAAAAGATTCATGGAAATCCTATGAACTATTTCTTTGAGTTGAATTGCTTGAAAGAAACTTTTGCTACCTTGATATAATTCTACCGATGGACTTTCCTCAAATCTTCAAAATTTTCCACATTAGAGGGTCTTTCAGTTGTCTTTTAAGAATCCAAACAAAGGTTCGAAAGAAAACCATGGTAATTTCTAAACTTTTTGAGGAAACATGGTAGGTATAATTTTCATCGCATCCTCAGATGAGTTGCGAAAATATTGAAGATTTCGTCCAACAGTAGAATTATAGCAAAGTAGCGAATGTTTCTTTCAGCCATTCGATTCAAAGAAGTAGGGCATATAATTTTACACCAACCTTATTAAAGATTTCGAACCTATGCTTTTTTTATGAAGACTTGGAACTTGCTTCTCATTACTGGACCATTATGGCGTCTGAATTCTTCTCGCAGTAATAGCCATTGAGATTCGGCTGCCCTGCTGGACATGCTGTACACTGGTTTGCTTGCTGAGAGAAGTAGTTTGCTTCTTCACAGCATTTACGAGATCTTCTGGTCCGCTTGGACCCGGATGCAGCAGCAGCAGGAGTGGTTGACAACAAACAATAAGTGATCTGAAATGAAAATTCATCAGAGTGCTGTAAAAGCTGTAATGGTGGGTAAAGTTGAAATACATGGAACAAAACCTTCGGATAATTGTATTACCTTAGGGTCAGCAGAAAATATGACCAATTAAAATGATCAGGAGCGAGACTCGAACCTGCGAACGGTCAATATACGTATAGTTCATTGATGTAATCACTGAGCTTTCTGGTCAAGGATTTTCTCAGCACTCACTCAAGTCATAGTGGCTTCTTACGTTGCTGTCTCCATCTTCACAGTGCAGAAGAAGCCAGATATCTAAAAGTTACATCATAGATGTGTATAGATGATGGTCACGTGTTCGAGTTCCTCTTCAATCGTTTCAGTTCTTTACATTTCCCTCTTGAAATTTGACTCTTTACTAAGAGGCCCTTTACATGAGAAAATTCAGCCCGCGCTAAGTTTTTTTGTTCTGCATCTACATTAGATCTCAACACGGGTTGACATTAGGTCACATGATAGGAATTCTGTCGCAAACAAAAGGAACATTGGGCTGCCAATATCCCAAAATCCATTGATTTGATTTCAACACATCTCGAGCTGCAATTTTTTATGTCTGCATCGGCCTTTTCAATAAACTCAGCCTGTGATGAAATTTTAGCACGGGAGTTGAGTTCAACCGGTGTTGAGTTTCAACTCGGCCTCTTTCATGTCAACAGTGTGAAGGCCTACAACGTCTACGGAGTTGAAACCCAGCACTTGTTGAACTCAGCACATGCTGAAACTTCTCATGTAAATGGCCTCTAGAACCCTATATACCGAGTGTCCAAAAAAATTAATCCTGTTTAAAAACTCACGAAAACACGATCATCAACCTATCACAAAATGTTCTGTTGATATCTTTTTCAATGATCCAAATATATCTAAAGATGATGAAATGCTTGTTTTCTTTACTTAAAGGGTATAAAATGAAAGAATTAAAAACCTTATTCTAAGCTATACTATTTAAGCAACATCGAAAATCTTGCCCAAGAGCCATTATTTTGAGATTTTCCCTTACCCTTTAACCTATCTCAGCTGGGACTTTTGAAGTGGTCAATGCCTGGGGGGTTGATTCCACCCCCCCTCCCCCTCTTGTTCTCTGCTGTTACAGTAGATATGATCGTGTAACTTAGTAATTAGATGGATTTTGATGCAAACATTCAAACTCAAGCGATAAAATCAAATTGAGGCTATTGTTCTTTTTGCTATGACAATAAAAAGATATCAAGTTATTATTATGATGATAATGGGTATCATGATTAAAACAATAAAATAAGGGATTAAATTGTAATTTTTTGTGTCAAATTGAGTTGGATATCATTAAATACACGTATAGGCATAATATGTGCCATATTTGAGATTAATATTTGCATCAGTTTCAAAAATGGTATTCAATTTTTGTCGACCACTCAATAAAAAATGGGTTGCCATGGTTACTGTGCTATATTTACATTCTTTAAATTTTCATAATTCGATACATTATAGTTATAACGTTAAATTTGTGCAATCTTGGGATGCTACGTTTTATCTGTTAGAAGCAGCAACTACCCCCCCCCCCCCCCCGAAGGTGAGATAGGGTTCATCATCATTCGCCTTCTCCGCCTTCGGCAGATTGCGCATCAACATGTGATAACTGTCTCCATAATTTTCGGTCTACGACATTAGGTTTCGTCCAGTCCAGATTTTTAGAACAAATCCCAAGATCTGCTATACCTGGGAAAATATTTTGGTCTTTGATTTACTTGCTAAAAAGGAAATTTGAAGATCGGCGATGTAATCAAAAGTTGATGATTTTTAAAACATGAGTACTTTTTAGAACACCCGGTAGCTTTCCTGAACTAGTTTTACTCAAATGTATGCTTCTTCAATCTACGAAGGAAAGAAGATTTCAACTGTAATGTGTAGAGGTGGAAGTTGTCCTGCAAATTTATCCAAAGCTATATCAACTAGCCAAGCAGAGCGCGTTATTCACGACTCTAATGCAAATGACGTTCTCTGATTGGTGAGCCAAAAGTTGGATTATAAGAATACTTGTTCGAATACTTGGATTGGCAAAAGAAAGTATACAGAAAACAAACCTTTCCTTTGATAAACATGTCCTCGTTACCAGGATCAGGCACTTCAGTTGTTTCATAGCCATCAATATTGAACTTAAAGCGAGCGTAAATACTTGGATACAATGTTCCACGCGGGTCTTCTAGTCTTCTTGTCTTGCGACACATTCTTGGCAACGGATTTGAATTGCATAATGTGTATGGATTTTTGAACGGGCTATCACAGGAGGCTTCATAACCTTCTTCGAATTTACTCGCTCTTGCTTCATTAGGTAGAATGTATTGAGTGCAGTCATCACAAAGTTGCAATACATTTTCACCTAATAACGAGACAGTAGAAATTATATGGAAATACGCCAAATTTGAAAGAAAATTGCAAAGTCTTAAATCAATATCTCCATTATTGTGGCTAGCCCCATTGGATAAATTGTTGGTGAAGGTGAAGGTGAAGTTGTGTTTTTTTAGCGCCAAGCGCTGGGATCGCAGAAGTAGAGAAGACCTAATCGAGTCCGCAACCCCTTGTCACGACGCTCAAATGGTGGGGCTCTACCAGGGATCGAACCCTGTCCGCCTGATTGTTCTGGCTGAAAAGTCAGAGGATTACACCACTGCGCCACAACACCTTTGTTAGCCCCTGCCAGGAGTAGAACCGGTCAAAATCCATATCTAAAAAAGTCCACAGTAAAATCAAAGTTCTATCTGGGCTCTGGCCTTCACTATATCATTATCTATTGATGGTGATTCGCCATTTAGAATTGTCATGCATAATTTTCTTGTTGAGATTTCTCTGCTCCAGTAAGCTTAACATTTCTGAGACATTCTGCTGTTCGGAATAAAACAAGGGGGGGTTGCATTTTAAAGTGCCTCGCAAAGACCAGTATTAGAGAGTGCCAATCATTAACAGCTTTTAAACGAGAATGACTAAAACACATTTACGCTCTCGGCTATATACTATTTTCAAAGTTATGTTTTGTATAAAATAGAGTGTGACTGTAGATTGTGCAAAATATTTATTTCCGGTTTAGGTTTTTTATATTTTAGTCTTACTTTAATCGTTTTCTTGCATTGTAACATGGGATATTTCGGATAGTTGGAATTAATAATTAGCTTTCATATCTATCAGAGTTGTACGCCAACTTTCAACAAATTATTCATTATTATATTGATATTAGATATGCTTGCCTGTGCAAAGTACTGTTGTATAATTTTGCCTACGCAAAAAATGAGATTATCGCAGAACAGCGGCGCAATAAATCCGATTTCTTGTGCAATCAATACTAAATGTTTGCTCGCTAAAGATAAAATAATCTTGCAATGAAGCGTCGAAATAGGCAGTGAATAGCTATCGTCAAAGATGTAAACAGTCATATATCAAATGAGTTGAATCAATTTTTTGCTTTGCTACCGGTATTATTGCTACTATGGACTACGTTTGATAAAAAATGGCCTTAATAATTCTACAAATCAATTCTAACGAACATTTCAGCTTGATTTTTTTTTTCATTTTTAGAGTGAAGATCTTTTAATCACACTTCCATTTTCTAAAATGTCTGCATAACTCTGCTTTTCATGGTATTTTTTGGAAAAATATTACAAATACTATTCGAGTTAGAAATATGTTATTCCCAAGATATTTTGACCGCGCAATCATGAGACTGCATTGTCTTTTCAATCTTCAAATTAATTTTGTTATGTCATCTCTCTTCAACTCAAGGTAATTTTGTCTCTTGGAGATATTTATGTTCCCACTACTGTGTTTTCAATATAAGTTGTTAACTGCCAATATGATGCTTTGATGATTTGCGCGCCTGCAAAACATCATGGCGGGCACAGGGTCTTTAATATGTATTCTTTAAAATCAGCAAAGAATTTGTTGCAATTTGATTCTTCTTGATTATTCGGAGGGTTGCCCTTTAGCAGAAGCTGTTGTTCAAGGAGCTTAATAAAACTTAATTACAATATACAATTAAAAATAATCATACAGTAGAATATAAAGAAACATAATGTTAAAACCCTATTTACAATTGTGCATTATTTACAATGGAAATAAAAGTTCAACCCTTAATATATTTCTTAAAACTATTTAAGGAGGATGCCATCTTAGACAACGGGAAGGCTATTCCATAGTTTTGCTCCCCAGAAAGAAAGGCATTTTTGCCTAGTTGCTGATTTTTTCTTTGACAACCTTAAATCAGTCTCAGGATTACGGAGGCTACAGGAGGAGCATTCCGAGTTTTTGGTGAAAAGGTTACACAAGTATTGTGGAGCCAAACGACTGAGCGACATGAAGACCATCATTTTAGACTCATTGCTAATGAGTTCTTAAATGATCTTCCAGCCCAACTCTTTGATAAGTGCTCTGCTTGGGGTATCAGAGCTGCTATCTGTTATGATTTTAGCTGCTCGATTTTGAAGCTTTTGCAATTGGTTAATTTCTGTAGAACAAGAACTACCCCAAACAGAACAACAGCATCAAAAGTGGAGCTCCGCGATATCTATGTAGAGGGTTTTCAAGCTTTCCTTCGGCAGAAAGTTATTTGCAGGCCTTGATTTGTTCTTTCCAACCCAAAGAGCAGTCAATTTGCACACCTCGGTATTTTGTCTTTTGGACGACTTCGAGCTCATTGTCACGTATTTTCAATTCCAAGTCTTCATTTTGACTTTTGAGAGTGCTATGTTTCTGCTTGGCGGAAATAAGCATGGAATGAGGTTTTGCAACAATCAAGAAAGTTTGTTGCCTTGTAGCCAACTATCCAGTTTCCTAAGATCACTGTTTATAGCCTCATTCAGCTGAGTCAAATCGTAAGACTGATGGCACAGACTGGTATCATCAGCATACATGGTCACAGAGGAATCCCAGACAGCCTGTGGGAGATCATTGATATAGATGAGGAAGCGAAGGTGCCTAAGGCATGAACCTTGCGGAACTCCAACTTATATGTCCCCAACGTCTCAGTCGACACCGTTAACCCTACAAAATTGTTTGCGGTTGGATAGGTAAGAACAAAACCAAGACAGCTCTCGCTGCTGAAGGTCATAAAGTTCAAGCTTTTTACAGAGAATATCGTGGTCAATAGTATCAAATGCCTCTTTCAGGTCAATAAATACTAATCTCGCAAGCTTACCGAGATCGAGCCCGTTTCGAGGCCGAGATCGAGATCGAGCCCATTGAGTAAATTATGTTCTGAAGCCTTTAACGATTTAGAGTATATGCTTTACAAATCAAACAATACATATAATTGAATGGCAAATGATATGACGTAAAGTATCAAATGCTTATATCAACAAGAGAAACTTGGGGATACGCTGAAGGCGTGTCGAGAAGACCCATTTTGATCATAAGAACATGCAGTAGTTGCAACAAAAGGCTTAATTTGTTGACATGATAAGTTATTCTTATTGTCAAAAGTTATACTATTAAGAACCTGTAGAATTCGAAATAGTTCCATATTGACCATATATCAGGAAGATTTTGGGTTGCCTACTCTTCATTGTCACTCTTCAGAGACGTAGGAACCGGGGGCACTGGGGACACGAGCCCCCCAAAGATTTTGCAGTAAATGAGTAATTGCCCTTTTTGTTTGAGGAAATGCCCCCCTAGCTTAATTTAAAAAGTGCCCTTAAAGTGTTATGCCCCTCCAAGTTTAACCCTATAGTGGTTGGGCTATCTGAACTACCTTATTTTGGTTGGGGGCAAAATAACCCCCCCCCCTACCTAACTATTGACTGATAATAGGTAGAGCAACCAGATTTGGTCTGCTAATAGCCCCGGGCATGTACTTTTCAAAAATATGAAAAGTAACCTAAAATTTGCCACAGATATTGCTCACGTCAGCATTTTCCTTTCTGTGGTCCAGAAAAGCGGCAAAATCAGCCAAAATCAGGAAATATGAGATAAAATCAAATTTAGAGCACAATTTCCATCCAAGCATGATAATTATGATAGAATACATCAAGTAACACTACTCTGCAAAAGAAATTTGCAAAATATTGCGATTTTGCTACTTTTTTCGCAAGAATTGAGATTTGAGAATTTGCGATTTCGACAGGGTCAGTCCCGGAAAATTGCCTCCCTCCCCCTCATTCGTCAAAAATATTTCAATGAAACTTTATGAGTACTTGCACAATACATAGTTGCTAAAAGTCAAAGAGTTTCGTTGTTGTAATTGTTAAGCTTGCGGAGTTATCAGAAAAAATCTACTAGGGGGGGGGGGGAACTTTCCCCCCCCCCCAACCAAAATAGGGTTAAAATGCTTCCTACAGCCTTGCCACTCTCTCAGACAAAATCTTAGATCGTTCATAGAGCTGCAGTGTTGGGTTAATTGAGATCATATTATGCTGAGTTAGATAAACTGTGGAAGATCATCTAAGATGATATTAAACTCTGTTAGGAATCTTCTAGAGGTATTTAGCTCTAAAATTGCTTTCAAAGCAGAGCAATACTCAAGAAGATGAATCATAATACTGAAAAAAACTGTTTCGTCATGCTCTGTTCAAAGCAAGAAAGTAATCAAACCAGTTGTGTTTTGAAATCAGCCAATTAGAAGCATCCAAGGCTAGAAAGGTGTTGTTTTTCAATGCCAGGTATTCAAAATTCGTGTTGATTTCATCATAAATAGAAATACAACGACATAATTCTTTTTTTATTGACTATGATTTCATGCATCGTTCATGTCCTGTAATAAGGTAAGTATTACTCACCTGTTGCTCTAACCTTTGATATATAAGTAACTGAATCCTCGCTGACAGTTGGTAGAAAGAGCTCAAGTCTTTTTACATAAATGGCATTGTTTTCAACCTCACTTTGCCTCAGCCAGCCTTTGGTAACAAGCCATGCCTTGTTTGTGATTTGGAATGGGACATCTTCTATCTTGTAAAGATTTGTAAGATTCAAATATGCTGCGTCACTTTGATCTATAATAAATAATTTTGCATACAGTGACGAATTTGATCATAGCACCGAGCAGTATCCACACTTGTCTTCTGTGCGTGAAGAAGGTTGTGGGTTCCAGTCCTAGGCTGCCACTTGGTGAAGTAGCACACTCATCCTAAAATGTTCTGTACGCTTTTTTCTTCGCAAAAAACCTAAAGTCCTTAGGATGAGGTTCCTCTTGCGGGTCCTTCGAGCAGAAGATACACTTTAACAAATCTAAATATTTGAATAATTCCACAACAGGTTTACACGAGGGTACCTACCTTGTATGAATGGGGTTTATTCCCAGTCGGGTTTTCGTGACGTAGTCTACAGAGCAATTGCTGTCCTATTATCCTTTATTCAGAACCGGACGACGTAAGATGACGTAAGAATAATTTTGTGGTTTCCAATTCAGGTTTTGATGTAATACGATTTCAACCGCTGCAAGAGGTCACTACAGGGAACTAGACAGCACGATTTTTGAATATCACTGTAATAGAGAAAGAAAATAGTTTTCTCTTGTTATAGACGGATTAACAGGACAGCAATTGCTCCGTGTACTATGTCATGAAACAGCACGGTGAATAAAAAAAATTCATACTAGGTAGGCGCCCTTGGGTTAAACCTATCACAGCCATGCGCCACGTATCTTGCTCATCCAGAGGTGGACTGGCAGAAAGTAGCATGGGTTGCTACAAGCAGGAAAGGATAGATCTCAATAAATCCCATGATAATGAAGTTGTTTGTCGCCATTCATGTCAGCTAAACTGCGAAAGAAGCATTTTACCAAAAATTATCACATTTTGGTCATCACAGAAAGTACTGATGTGATGATGACGTCATCGTGACATCCCTTATTTGATCTGACTAATTTTAAAAGAAGTTATAGATTTTGTTCACTCCAGACCGTGATCAGGGCGAATTCCATTGCAATAGATACAAAATTTCCTCTACCAACACCACATGGAAATTTATAGATTTTTGCAGCCCTAGTCATTTAGTAGATGAAAAGCCCAGTCTGGTTAGGGGCGAAGTGAACTGAACTAAATCTGCAACAAAAAGTATCCAAGACATGAAGCATCGTGGACAAATGAGGGGGATTTCTCACATAGGAAGGATGTGCCATGCTCAATGGTATTCTCTTGCAAGGTTTAGACTTGCCAAGGCATATTATTTTAGTTTATTCTAGCCAAGGGCATCGTTTCTCTGCCTATCATCATTTTAGTCTTGACGAAGGTGTGGGCGTTGCAAAAATTGAACAAGGGAAAGATACGTTTCTTTTGAAAGTTGGTATAGTCAGCGGTGCAAAGTGTGTGAAGAATACCCCTCCTGGATATCTAGCAAAGCACAGATGATACTGATTTTTAACACAGTCTTACTCTCGTAAAGACATACCTGCCGGTTTAATGGGAAACTGTACATCATCCTCGTTATCTTCTCTGCAAACTTGACCAGTTCTTGCCATGAGAGAGTTGATATTTGTTAGTTCTTCTCTGCATTCTACTGGTTTAACACCTCCTTCAGCATATTCTAATTTGTCACAGTGCAACTCAATTGTATTCCATGTCTGTATGTTGTAAGTCAAATAACTCAAGGTGTAAATACTTTTGTACATTCTGGAATTGTCTGGCTCTCGATCTGGGAAAGCTTCGAAATGACTTGCAATATTTTGGGCCTCTCTTTTTGCAATCTTTGCTCTAAGAAAGATCAAGAGCTTTATTTGTTATTTGTATAAGAAAAACATTATGGTCTCTCTCCAATCAGATGTCAGCTTAAAATGCCCGCGAATAACCATATGGGTATTGTGGACACGATTGGTGTCGATCGTGTCCACAATACCCGGCCTAACTATGCCTAAAGGAATAAATGTATTTCATTACCTTGCTTGTCTTCATTTCATTGGTATCTTTCCTATCCTGGTTTTGTTCCTTGCTTCGATCGTTTGCTGTGTGGGCCTAAATTTCAAATTTTTAGCGCGCTCTGGAAGTTATGGCCTGAGAACTAGTTCCAAGGCGACGCATCCTTCGAACGACTAAGGCTGCGTCGCCTGGGAACTAGTTCTCAGGCCATGACTTCCGGAGCGCGCCAACAATTTGAAATTTAGGCCTACACAGCAAACGATCGAAGCAAGGACGAAAACCAGGAGAGGAAAGATACCTATGAAATGAAGACAAGCAGTCGACATCGGCATTTTTATCAATGCCAGATATCAATGCCATCAGTAGATTGCAAAAACTCCAAAATAGGGCTGCAAGAATTGTCACAAATAGTGCTTATGATGCCTCTGCTCTACCCATAATCAGAAAGCTTGGTTGGCCCACCGTCAAAGAACTTATCGAATCAGAAACCTTAAAAATGGTGTACAAGTCGGTAAACGGCCTAGCCCCCACTTACCTTACAGAAATGTTTGCCAGGATGTCAGATACATGCAAGAGAGAATTACGTAATACCAAAACAGTTTGGCAAATCTTCCTGTTCGCAAATCGTCTTTCGGCCAAAACTATTTCTCGTATAAGGGTGCAAAATTGTGGAACGATCTTTCTGTTGAAGTCAAATCGTCCAAAACTTATGTGATATTCAAAAAAAGTATTGGCAATTCCAACGGCGAATGCTGATTCTCTCTTTCATGCTATAGTTAGCATTACTTTAATTTGTTTTACAGAAAATTTTGTAAATAAGATTATATTATTTTGTATGCTTTTCGTTTTTAGTAATTATTTATTGTACGTATATGCACGGCCCATTGTAAAGCAGTCCTTTGACTGACGTGGCCACCGTGCCTAAAGAATTTAAACACAAATCAAATCAAATCAAATCAAATTAAATCAAATCAAATCAAATCAAATCAAATCAAATCAAATCAAATCAAATCAAATCAAATCAAATCAAATCAAATCAAATCAAATCAAATCAAATCAAATCAAATCAAATCAAATCAAATCAAATCAAATCAAATCAAATCATTGTTCTTTAACCCAAATCCATATGGGCT